>OX451741.1:1093264843-1093662346 GCA_948472305.1 Vicia faba | reverse complement strand
TATATATTATATATTATATATATATATATATATATATATATATATATATATATATATATATATATATATATATATATATATATATATATATATATATATATATATATATATATATATATATATATATATATATATATATATATATATATATATATATATATATATATATATATATATATATATATATATATATATATATATATATATATATATAAATATATATATATAAATATATATATATATATATATATATATATATATATATATATATTAAATATATTAAATATATAAAAATAAAAATTAATTATTTACAAAAAATGAGTATTTTCAAGAAAATGTTCTCAAATATAAATAGAAATAATAAATGAAAATAAGTGTATTTTTTATATTATTTTTGAGTTTTATTAAAAAAGAAAATAGTTATTTACATATTTATACTTAGTAAAATAAAAATAAATGTCAAATAAACATGAAAAATGTAGAAAATAAATTTTTGGCATTTTTTATATTTTGACAAAAATAATAAAGTCAGAATAAAAAATAAAAACATTAAAATGACAAATATTCAAACAAATGGGCCAGGGAGGTGTAAACTGAATAAAGGGGTGTCAAAAGCAAAAGGACCCAGGCCCAGCCCATAATCACTTCTTCTTCTTCCTTGGAACAAAAACCTCCGCGCGCTGTGTACCAAACTGTAACTCCTGATTCTTTGATCTTTTGACAAAACTCATAACATGAACATTGTAGAGAATTAAACAACGAATTCAACCATATAAAAAACATGGATTAACTCTCAAAGACCAGAGAGAATTTCTCTGGCCCTAATTTCTAACCTAGTTTTTTCAGAAATTTCATGAGTGAAATTCTCTTAGCACGATTAATGTAAATGAAAACTAAGCATGTGTATGGCTTCAGGGCTATGAGTACAAGATATTTCATTCACAAACCTAAGCCTAACCATTCCTAAATAGGGAGATAGAAGTCCATGAAATACCTGTTTCAGTTGACTTCGTGCTGGACAATGTAGCAACCTTCAATGGTGTTTGAGCTTCTTTTGAGCTTGCCTGAGGTCCAAGGAAGCTTTTCCAATGCTTGGCTTGCTTTGAAACAACTTGAACCGTGCTGTAGAACTCAACCTGCATAGCTTTGAAATGAAAATGGCAAAGTGTGTTAGAGGTGTTACAGCTTGCAATGGGGGCCTGGGATAGTTCAGGTGAGTTGATTGGAAGGTGTTTGAACTATCTTTGGATAAAGCGCATGATGGAATTTGGTTATGGCTTACAAAATGCAGAATTTGCCCTGTTTTTGCATAAAAACAGTGATTCTGAGTATGAGGAGGTTTGAGTGATGAAAGGGTCGTGTTTCAGGCTTATTGGGAGGTATGGAACTTGTCTACAATGTTTGTCTAAGCTTGTCTTAACAGATATGAGAGATGGTATGTGTTTTGCCCCTTTTCTCCCTTTTCAAGCAAGCATGTGGAAGTGATGTTATAGCTTGGTAAAGGCCCTCCTATCATGCTGCATCTTTTTCTCTTGGTTCTTGGAATTGATAGCTTTAATCTTGCTTCAGAGATATGGCCCCATACCTCAAGGATTTTGGTTTGACATAAAGTGCACTTTTACAAAAATGGCATTTTACCTTTTTCCAAATAAGGGTTAATCTTGTATGTAATGTCCAAATGGCCAAGATAACACCTTAATTCAATGGTTATGCATTAAATTATGAAGTTCAAGTGGTTTTGAGGCCTGCAAGCTAGCACCAAACATGCTGATTTGAAAATGCAAGTTTGTATGAACATGTATTGGTCATGGACAAAAGTGAGTTTTTGCCAACTTCAAGCATTCGATTCTCTCTAACCACAAGGGTGTTTGAGGAGTTCTTGGACAATTTGGAAAGCTTGGAATATGTACTATAATCCATATTTGAAATTCAATTTGAAAATCCAAGTGGAACTATGTGAAAAATGGCCAAGAAGATGGGTCAAAATCCTGCCTAAACTAGGGCAAAATTTCCCTAAGTTAAAAGTTTTAGGTACCCTTGTTCCAAAAATCATAACTTGAGATACAAGCTTCTTTTGAGAAAACTTTGTGAACCAAAGTTGTATAATTTGTGATGGACTACAACTTTCATGTTTCAAGTTTTGTTTGAATCCATTTGCATCTTGGTGAAAAAATGGGACAAATTTAGGAAAAAATAAGAAAATTTCATAACTTAGAAAATTTCTAAGTTATGAAATTTTTCCATTTTAAACCCTAATTTGCATTTTTGGGTTTCTTGATGAACAAGTTTCATAATTTGACATGTCTTGATGAAAAATAACTCTTGGAACTTGATTTTGACCAAAAAGTCAAAGTTTGACTTTTCCGTGTACAGTCAAATTTTGATCAGTTGACTGAAAAATTTATCTGTCAATCCTATGCAATTGAGATCTTCTAAACTTGTTGAATGGGTCAAGACAATTTCATTGAGTCCTTGGGTCCATGTTTGAGCTTGATTTGCCATTGGTTAGGTCAAACAGTCAAAAATTGTCTTTGTACAGTCAAAACCCTAAAAATGACCATTTTGCCCTTTTGGTGATCTGATCAAATTTCTTATGGAATTGTGATCGAAACTTGATCAAATGACCTATATGAGTTCATTATGTTGATGTGGGTCAAAAATCATGAGGTTTGACTGTCAATTGGCCACAGTTGACTTTTTCCCCAATAGAGTTGATTCCTAGGTCAACTGTCCAATTGACTGGGCAAAAATTTGAATCAAGGCTTGAAACTTGGTATGGATAAACTTGTGAGTCCAACGTGAAGTATGAAAGTCACTTTGGGCATTGTAGGTCAAAATATCCTTGTGCAAACTCAAACCCTAATTTAGGTCAACAGTGCAAGGAAGTGTCTTGAGCAGAGCAAACCCTAGCTTGATCTTCAGTTCCAAGAGTCTTGTGATGAGAAAATGTTGATGAAATGGGAGGGAAAATTTTGGGGTACAACACTTACCAGCAGATCCCCCTAACCGATAAAAGAGTGTGATCGTTTCCCTGCCAATGTCTACAACTTACAGAGTCCCAACCCTCATCAGAGATTAGGTCGTTAGCACAATTCAAAGGAATTCTCTTCACCAGCTGAGTTTATTTCTCCAGCACTATAAAATTCCCCGCAGAATTCTCTCCTCCAGTAGGACTCATCTCCTCAGCAAAAGTATTCCTCAGCAAAGTGTTTCTACAGTATGGTTTATTTCCCCAATAGGGTTTATTTCCCCAATGGAGTTCAGCCTCCCCAGCCTGAGTCTATTCCTTTAGCTTCTACAAATCACCAGAAAAAATCCTCTCTCCAGCAAAGGACAGTCCAGGCAACTATTCCCAGAGAGTTTCTACAAAATTTGAAACTAGACCAAGTATCAATTAATCTTATCCTCCCTAGACGAGTCAGCATCATGTCAAAGAACTCCGTCAGACAACACCTCTGAAGGTTATACATCTCTTTTTATCCCCAGTCAGGGTATATAAGAATTAAACTCCCTAGTAGAGTGATGAACAGCCAGTGTTTTTTTGAACTCTTCTCCCCAAACAGAAATCAACATTCCCCGGCGAAGTTTCCTCAAATAGCAAGCAGGAATCCCTAGTAGATCGAAGATTCATATTCGACATCCCCAACAACGATCAGGGATTTACTTTCCGCTCAAAATTGTTATATAAAGCTACTGATACACTTCAATGACATCTCACATTCATACATCAATTATCATAGCATATGCATATAAACGCATATAACATTCTCATTTATTTTTATAGCATCATCATGCAATGCATTACATACATCATGACATTGCATAAAGCTAATTTTGTATTTTTAGGTAAAGTTCGCAGATAGATGAATATCATCAGCAACTTTCAAATAGGTCACAAATTAATTCCCGAAACAGGGCTGGGTAACTATCTATATGACCAGATGACGTGAATTCTCGAAATAGGACGAAGCAGCTTTACACAGGTTACTTCTAAAAACTTCCAGATGCAGCTTCACACGGGCTCATCCTAAAGCAGCCCAACCCAGGCTCTTTCTCATATATTTCCAGATGCAGCTTCACACATGCTCATCCTGAAGCAATCTTACACGGGTTTCTTCTAATATATTTCCAGATGCAGCTTCACATGGGCTCATCCTAAAGCAGCCCTACCCAAGCTCCTTCTCATATATTTCTAGATGCAGCTTCACACGGGCTCATCCCGAAGCAATCTTACACATGTTTCTTCTAATATATTTCCAGATGCAGCTTCACACGGGCTCATCTTGAAGCAGTCCTACCCAGGCTCCTTCTAATATATTTCCAGATGAAGTTTAACACGATTTAATCCTGAAGCAGCTTTACACGGGTTACTTCTAAAAACTTCCAGATGCATCTTCAGACGGGATCATCCTGAAGCAGTCATACCCAGGCTCCTTCTCATATATTCCCAGATGCAGCTTCACACGGGTTCATCCTGAAGCAATCTTGCACGGGTTTCTTCTAATATATTTCCTGATGCAGCTTCACACGGGCTCATCCTGAAACAGCCCTACCCAGGCTCCTCCTCATATATTTCCAGATGCAGCTTCACACAGGCTCATCCTTAAGCAATCTTACACGGATTTCTTCTAATATATTTCCAGATGCAGCTTCACACGGGCTCATCCTAAAGCAACCATACCCAGGCTCTTTCTCATATATTTCCAGACGTAGCTTCACACAGGCTCATCCTGAAGCAATCTTACACGGGTTTCTTCTAATATATTTCCAGATGCAGCTTTACACTGGCTCATCCTAAAGCAGCCCTACCCAAGTTCCTTCTCATATATTTCTAGATGCAGCTTCACACGGGCTCATCCTGAAGCTATCTTACACGGGTTTCTTCTAATATATTTCCACATGCAGCTTCACACGGGCTTATCTTGAAGCAGCCCTACCCAGGGTCCTTCTAATATATTTCCAGATGAAGTATAACACGGGCTCATCCTGAAGAAGCTTTACACAGGTTACTTCTAAAAACTTCCAGACGCAGCTTCACACGGGCTCATCCTGAAGCAGTCCTACCCAGGCTCCTTCTCATATATTTCCAGATGCAGCTTCACACGGGCTCATCCTGAAGCAATCTTACACGGGTTTCTTCTAATATATTTCCTGATGCAGCTTCACACGGGCTCATCCTGAAACAGCCCTACCTAGGCTCCTCCTCATATATTTCCGTATGCAGCTTCACACGGGCTCATCCTTAAGCAATCTTAAACGGATTTCTTCTAATATATTTCCAGATGCAGCTTCACACGGGCTCATCCTGAAGCAGCCATACCCAGGCTCCTTCTAAATATATTTCCAGATGCAGTTTAACACAGACTCATCTTGAAACAGCCTTACATTGTTGCCTTCTAATACATTTCCGGATGCGGCTTGACACTGGCTCACTCCAGCATATCATTTAGATGAAGTCAGTCGTAGATTTACTTCTGATACTTTTTTGGAAAAGTCAGGCACAGACTCCTTCCAATACATATTCTAGTTGAAGTCGGGCATAGACATCTACTATTTTGGATGAAATCAAGTGTAGATTTCTTTCTAAAACTCTTTTTGGAAAAGGTCAGGTGTAGAATCTTTCTGATACCTCTTCTAGTTGAAGTCATGCGTAGACATCTTCTAGTTTGGATGAAATCAAGCGTAGATTTCTTTCTAATACTCTTTTTGGAAAAGGTCAGGCGTAGACTCTTCCCGGTACCTCTTCTAGTTGAAGTCGGGCGTAGACATCTTTTAGTTTGGATAAAATCAAGGGTAGATTTCTTACTAATACTCTTTTTGGAAAAGGTCAGGCGTAGACTCTTTCTGGTACCTTTTCTAGTTGAATTCGGGCGTAGACATCTTCTAGTTTGGATGAAATCAAGTGCAGCTATCTTTCTAATACTCTTTTGGAAAAGGCCAGGCGTAGACTCTTTCCGGTACCTCTTTTAATTGAAGTCTGGCATAGACATCTTCTAGTTTGGATGAAATCAAGCGTATATTTCTTTCTAATACTATTTTTAGAAAAGTCATACGTAGACTCTTTTCGGTACCTTTTCTAGTTGAAGTCGGGTATAAACATATTCTAGTTTGGATGAAATCAGGCGTAGATTTCTTTCTGATGCTCTTTTTAAAAAAGTCAGGCGTTGACTCTTCCCGGTATCTTTCCTAGTTGAAGTCTGGCGTAGATATCTTCTGGTTCATATAAAATTGAGTGTAGATTTATTATGATTATTTGTTTTGGATAAAGTCGGACGTAGACTCGTTCCAAATACATCTTCTAAGACAAAGTTGGGCGTAGACTTAGTCTGATTTTCTTATCAACAGTTATCCTAGATAGAATCTATAATCCAATCTCTGACGACTCTCTGTCACCTCTCCAAATGGCATCCTTAAGCCCATTCCCGGTACAATCAACCAACAGTGTTACTTCGTGCACAAGCAAGCGCAAATTTATGGGCACTTAAGTGTTCAATCATCTTCTACCTTCAAGTCACAAACGACGGACATGCCAATATAACTCTTCAGGTTTAAGAAGATTGATCAAGGTAAAATGTTGTACCCCAAAATTTTCCCTCCCATTTTCTTTAAGACATTCTTCTAGGGTTCTCAAATACTTAAGGATGCTCAAGAGTTTATCAGACAAATGCTTCTCCTAAGCAATGGGTCTACAATTAGGGTTTTGAGTCTCTCAAGGAATATTGGGTTTCAAGAGTCTCAAATGATTTTCATGGTCATCCATAGGTCTTCAACAACTTTACTGTCAAGTTTCAAGTCTTGCATCACAAGATTGCTCAGTCAATAGCTCAGATGATTGAAAATCAAATGTATTGGGTAAAATAGTCAACTATGGTCAACATACAGTCAAACTTCAAGGTTTTTGGTCAACATCAATATTTTTAAGTTATATTCATCATTTGATCAAGGGTTGATCATGATTCTTCAAGGAAATCCCTCAAATCATCAAAAGTCAAGAGTTGCCAAATTATGGTTTCCTTAGGAGAAGTCAACTAAACTTTGACCAAGCATAACTTTCACATTCTTCATCAAATTTTGCCCAACCAAATCCTATTTTGAAGGAAATTCAATTATCTAAAACTTTGTATCTGTATGCTCAAGTCCAAAAAGTGCTCCATTTGAGAGATATGAGCCAATAAATTATAGGTCATTTCAAAAGTCAACAAAAAGACACTTTTTGTCAAGGCAACTTACATAAAGATAAAGTCTCCAATTGCAAAAATTATCAAAAGAGAAATTGAATAGTATTTCTTGTGCTTTACAAAAAGTCTAAGATCACCTTCAAAATATGAAAATTGAGAGAGTTATGACCATTGCAAGTTGGGAAATTTTGGTAGAATGTATGAAATGCAAAGTGAGCAAACTTGAAATTCTAGACTAATGGGCCTAACTTTTGATGTTCAAACATGTTCACAATGTGTTAGAGGACCTCTAAATCCATTCATATATTTTTTGTGATTTTTATTTCTTTTATTTGAATTTTTATTCATTTAAATGCAAGTAAATCAAATATAATATAAAATCATTGAGCCAATGCGCATGGGCTTTTGATTTCAATCAAATGGAGGCCCAAGAACACATGAAAAACATGCCAAAACCGTGAGAGACCTATATGGAAGCTTATCTTCATTATTTTGGAAAGTTTTCAATTGGTTTTTGGAAATAATTCATGCCATGATGGTACAAGATTCTTGCCATGTTTGTTTGACATATTTCCTCCTCTATATAAGCATAATGAATACCAATGACAAGGACACAGAAAATATTGCCTCAAACACACCCCTAAAACTCACAAAATTCTCAAGAAAAAGTTCAAAGTTGTATCACACGATCCAGCCACTTTCTTTCCAAAACTTTGATCCCATTCACTTCTTGGACCATTGAAAGGTAGGTTTGGATCGGTTACTATGATCCCAAGCGCTTGAAATTGCATAACATAGCATTACCGATTTCACATTTTTTGCAAAAATGATACCTTTAATTTTATCTTGTTTTAAACTGTACTAACGTTATTAACGAGTTTTTGCGACATATTTGAACATGTTTGGATTAGTTTTGTAATCCCATGCAGTCAGAATCGTGAGATACCATAGTAGCTCCGATCTTGTTCATTTGATGCAAAACTCATGACACAAGCACTTTTTGTCAAAACTAAGTCCATATTTGGATTCGAGGGGGGGGGGGGGTCGCCTTTGGGGTACTAGGATCTTTTTTATTACTAACATATTAAATTTGTAGGTTTTGCACTTTACAGGTCACCGGAGAAGACGACCGGAGCTAGGGCTCCGACGCCTCTCCTGCCATTAAAATCAAGTTTTATATTTATTTTTATTATTTGATTATGCTAACGGATGTAAAGAACACCTCAGTGGTAGCGCGCTTTCCCTTAAGACCCTCATATGCTTGTACCTGGGTTCGGTCCAGACATGGGACATTTTTATATTTTATGATTTTTTCAGATACAGTGCTTGCCAGTCTAGCATGCATCATACACCTTAACTCATCACCATCAGATCTTCATGCTGCCAGATCCAACGCCCAGATTTGAAGGTGCACCATGAGACCCTTGAAGCCATCCTCACCAGATCCAGGACAGGCGCCCTTGGCCTTGTCTTTTTTAGCCTAGTGGATTATTTTTCACCCCCCCTGGATTTCTTCTTCAGAGCCCATTGCATTTATTTATATTTATATTTTGTTTTAATTTTATTTACACAATTAATTTTTTTTTAAATAAATTTAAAATTAACTTAACTTTTTTTTAATTTAATTAATCAAATTAGTTTTTAATTGAAATAATTAAATTAATTTCTTTAGGTTTTTTTTATTCTTATTAATAATCAAATTCTTTTTCTAAATTAAAATAAATTAGGTTAGATTAATCATCAATTTTCATCAAAACATTTTATTCCACATCTTTCCCTTTGTACAATCTCCGTGCGCTCTTTCATTCTTGCATTAGTGGTTTTCTTATAATTATGTAACTGTTGATGGTTTGTAATAGCTTAAACTAAGGGTTTACTATTTTTTCCCCATTTGTTTTGTGGTTCTGTACCCCCTTCCCTGAAGCCCTGTAATAGTTTAGATTTCTTTTCCGCATTTTATCGCTTTCCTTATAATTACTAGATGTATGCTAATAGGGTTTGTATAACAAGATCTAAAACAAACGCTAGAAAACGTAATCAATACAAATTAACTAAAAACAAATCACTTTTCACACGCACACCTCTAGGGTGATTCCACTTGTTGCCTCAGAAAAAATACAGTCATGTCCCTCGAACGTAGGGATACCATTAGCAAAGACCCTCGGTTAAAAATCATCATAAAGATCATAGTCTCTCGATGACCCTTCAATGCTGCCTTCGGTAAATGATCTTGTCCCTCGATGTTGCATACGAATACATGATGGTAGTCCCTTCGAATTGCTAATGGTTTCCCTATATGTTACCTTTATCACTGTACGATGACCCGCGCCCGTCCCTCAAACATCCAACAATAAGGCTTCCTACTAACTAATGGTAGGATAACACTATCTAAAGGAAGAGGAAAAGAACAAAATACTTTTGAGTAGGTAGATAGTTCTTAATCGCTTACTCACAAACAAAAACATTTTTCACATAGTACAATTCTCTTCTGATATATTTTCAAAACAAACACTTAGTATGCATTCTCAACGATACTGAAATCATTTTAAAGTTTCCCGCCCTTAGGCATTTTTTAAAAATATTTTGAAAACACACAAACATAAAGCATTTTCAAAGTGAGCTAGCGATTAAGAGCCCATAGATAACTACAGATGAAAAGGGTGCGAACACCTTCCCTTTTCATAACCTACCCCTCTTACTCAGAAAAATTCTCAAAGATCTTTCCTGTTCTTTTCACCCTTTCCTTTATTGGATAAAAGAAAAGCCAGTGGTGACTATTGCTATCTGCAACATTTGTGATAAAACGCAAAACCAAAAGTTAGTTCTCCCACCGTATTATAGTATCCTTGTACTAAGTTCCTTGTTGGTTTAGCATTTGAGGTTATTCGTTGGCAATACTTTTGTGTGGGCTTGATGTGATTTAATCATATTAGGCCCATGATCTAATGCAATACAAACCCTAATCATTGGTCTATAGATATAGATGAAATTAGAAATGAAAGAGAGTTCAACTGTTCTAAAGAGAAAAACACCAAGAGTTTGAGTGTGTGGATAGTGGAGTGTGCTAGAAGTTCTCTCTTCACCCAATATTGTACCAGTTGATGAGCATTGGTGTGACTGGAGATGTCTCTTGAGACTAAGCGTCTCAAGTAATTTTCCAAGTATATCGTACGTTTATGTCTTTTCTTCATTTATTGTTAAAGAGATGTTCCTATTGAGAACCATGTTTGTAGCTTGTACTCAACTCACTATGAGATAAACATTTTGTAGTTGAGCAATGTCAAGTTAATATTAAAGTGCTTTCATGTTATATGGTGTGTGGTTAAGTGATTTGTTTTACTATATGTTAATTTGTTATAAGTTTACTTCTTTTCTTGATCAAGTTAGGAGTAGATTACGGCTTGTTATTGTGAGAGATCCAACAACAAGTGATTTTCTTAATAAAAATAGTTGAATGAGTAGGATAGAGATATTCACTTGCTTAAGTTACTTAGAGATAAGAAGCTACAACTATTGTGGATTTCAGAATACTAATAGAGACATATTAGAGTTATAAGTGAAGCTTAGTGATTTGTTCCCTTGCCCTTGTTATGCATGCTTTGATGTTGTAGAGATACACCATAAGATCACTTTGACCTCACCTATCACGACACCACATGACATGAATACATGATTACACTAATGATATTAATGGAACATATCTCAACTCAATCACTCTTAATATATTTCTACTTCTTTTCACCTTACTTTTGACATCTGTTTTAAGTGAACTTGAACTCATAAACATAAATCATGATTTATCTCCGCTCATGCTTAAATCAAAAGAATAGTTTCCATACAGAAATAAAATATAAGTAACAACACTCCATGTGGGTACGATACTCTTATACTTATTGTAAAAATAAGAAGTGTTTCCTACATCTGTCCTTGACATTTTGATGATAACTTCACATGTTATCTTAGAGAATAATTGTATATACTAATGGTTTCGTCTAATGTGTAGCTGCTGCTATAATGTTATGACTCTGGTACAAGGCGTGTGACCTGATCTGTAACGCCCGTAATTTAATTTAATTATTTATTTAATTAAATTATTTTGGATTATTTTTGAAGTTGTGAGATATTAATAATTATTGGTATAAGATGTTGGATTATTATTAATTCACTAATTAGTTGATTAATAATAATTATATTGTTGGAATTGAGGGAATATATATATATATATATATATATATATATATATATATATATATATATATATATATATATATATATATATATATATATATATATATATATATATATATATATATATATATATATATATATATATATATATATATATATATATATATATATATATATATATATATATATATATATATATATATATATATATAATGTTGGGCTTAAGCTATTGGTTGGAAGTAGTAAAGTGGGGGCGTGGAGGTTAGGCCCAATAGGATTGATATATAAGGCTAAGCTGACACAAGGATTTGTTTTAGTTGGAGAATAAGACGCCATATACATTAACCGAAAGAGCTGAGCGGAAGAAGAGCAAGTTGCTCGATGTCGAGCAGAGCGAAGCAAGTTGTCGACTGGAAGCTTTGGTTGAGCGACCTTCAATCCAGGTAAGGGTGAGGTTTTGGCTTTATAATGGGATTTATGATGTTTGTTATGGAGAATTGTGTCGTAGTTATGATTCTTGCCCGTGATGTTGCTGAACCTGTTAAGGGAAGATGTCTGTTTTGTTATGTTGTAGATGTTTTGGGTTGTATGATTGCCCGATAGAGTCGATGAGTAGGGTAGTGTAGATTGTTGTCGGTGGTCATGGTCGTTATGTTGTTATGGTCGGTATGATGTTGTGGTGTCCTGAGCGGCTGGAAGGAAAAGTAGTAAGTTATTGAAGTGGTCGTTTTAGGGAGGTTTCAGCGTGACTGTTTTGTTATTTCAGTTGTTGAACTTTAAGTTGATTATTGTGAAGTACTTGTTATTCATAAGTTACTTTAATGTTGGATAAAGATGTTATTATGATTCCGCTGCATAGTTGTTCAAGTTGTTGGTTTAAAAGATTAATTTATTTTGCTGTTGGTTCATCTGAAGTTTTAAAGTGTTATGTATCCATGTTGAATGCAATGGTTTTTAAGTTGAATTTTTGGCATCCTGATTCAGTTGTATAATTTTTATAACTCTGATTTTATATAATTCGTTGGATAGAAATGGGGTGTTACAAAGTTGGTATCAGAGAAAGTCGGTCTGTCCGACCAGGTTATCGAGTCGTAGTTTTGTTTAACAATCGAGTATTGTTACCTTGAGTTCTAACCGTTGTTTATGTTGTAGTGATAATTTGAGATGGCTGGAAGGAATGGTGTTGCACTTGCTACTGCTTTAGAAGAAATGGTGCATGCTATGGAGAATCAGTCGAAGGCTGACGGGAATGCTGGATCTCGTAGTTTGGCAACTTTCTAGAGGGAGAATCCGCCTACCTTCAAGGGTAAGTATGATCTTGACGGAGCGTTGGATTTGTTGAAAGAGATTGAGAGAATCTTTTTTGTGATGGACTGCACTCTAGCATAAAAGGTTTGATATGGTGCTCATATGCTAGCAGTCGAAGCTGATGACTGGTGGCTAGAGACTTGTCAGAGGTTGGAAGCTGCAGGTGAAAATGTCTCTTGGGTTGTGTTATGTAGGAATTTCTGAGGAAGTATTTCCCTGAAGAAGTTCGTGGTAAGAAGGAAATTGAGTTCCTTGAGCTGAAGCAAGGGAGTATGTCAGTTGTTGAGTATGCTGCGAAGTTTGCTGAGTTGGTTAAGTTTTATCCGCACTATAGCGAGGCAAATGCTGAGTTTTCAAAGTGCATCAAGTTTGAGAATGGGTTGTGCCCGAAGATCAAGAAGTCAGTTGGATACTAGAAGATTTGTGTCTTTGCTGATTTTATTGATAGTTGCAGAATTTATGAAGAGGATAATAATGCTCATTACAAGATTATCAGTGAGAAGAGGGGTAAGCACCAATAAAATTATGGTAAGCCTTATGATGCCCCAGCTGGTTAAGGTAAAGAGAAAGTTTCTCAGGGTCAGAGGACTAGTGGGGGAGATGCTCCTACTGGTGTGGTTTGTTTCAAGTGTGGAAAACCCGGGCATAAGAGTAATATGTGTACTGCTGAGGTAAAGAGGTGTTTCCATTATGGTAAGACTGTACATGTTGTATCTGAGTGCAAGCATAAGGAGGTGATTTGTTTCAATTATGGTGAAGAAGGACACATTGGTAGTCAGTGTCAGAAACCAAAGAAGGCGCAAACCAATGGTAAAGTGTTCGCTTTAGTTGAGGATCAGGCAGCTACTGAGGATAGACTCATCAGATGTACATGTTTCATTAATAGTACTCCTTTAATTACTATTATTGATACCGGTGCTACTCATTGCTTTCCTGATGATGATTGTGTTGAAAGATTGGGTCTTATGTTGTCTTCTTTGAATGGAGAGATGGTCGTCGACACTCCCACCAAGGGGTCAGTGACTGCTTCTTTTGTGTGCTTAAAGTGTCTATTGTCAATTTTCGACAGAGACTTTGCTATTGATTTGGTTTGTTTTCCTTTAAGAGGGTTGGATGTGATTCTGGGTATGGTCTGGTTAGAGCATAACCATGTTCATATTAACTGTTATAACAAGTCTGTGAGGTTTTCTACTTCTAAAGAAGAGGAAGATAGTCTATATTCTACTAGAGAGTTGCGGCAGTTGATGCAAGAAGAATCTCAGATGTTTTTGTTGATGGAGTCTCTATCTGTCGAGCATCAAGCTATAATTGAGGAATTGAAAGTGGTGTGTGAATTTCCTGAAGTTTTCCCTGATGAAATTCCTGATGTACCGCCAGAAAGAGAGGTCGAATTTGCTATTGATCTTGTACCTGGTACCAGATCTGTGTCTATGGCACCATACAAGATGTCTGAATTTGAATTGTCGGAATTAAAGAAGCAATTTGAAGAGTTACTTGAGAAGAAGTTTGTAAGGCCAAGTGTATCGCTGTGGAGAGCTCCAGTGTTGTTAGTAAAGAAGAAAGATGGAAGTATAAGGCTTTGCATGGATTATAGACAATTGAATAAATTAACAATTAAGAACAAGTATCCGCTTACAAGAATAGATTACTTGATGGATCAATTGGTGGATGCTCGTGTGTTTAGTAAGATTGATTTAAGGTCAGGCTATCATCAGATTAAGGTGAAGGATGAAGATATCCAGAAGATGACTTTCAGAACGTGTTATGGACATTATGAGTATTCGGTGATGCCTTTCAGTGTTACTAACGCGCCGGGAGTGTTCATGGAATACATGAATCGCATCTTTCATACTTATTTGGATCGGTTTGTAGTGGTGTTCATTGATGACATTTTGATTTACTCTAAGTCATAAGAAGAGCATGCATAACACTTAAGAGTAGTATTGCAAGTTTTAAAAGAGAAGAAGTTGTATGCAAAGTTGACTAAGTGTGAATTTTGGTTAAAGGAGGTTAGTTTTCTTGGTCATGTGATCTCAAGTAGTGGCATTGATGTAGATCCATCGAAGGTGGATGCTGTTTTGCAATGGGAAACTCCAAAGTTGGCTACCGAGATTAAAAACTTTTTGGGATTAACTGGTTATTATAGAAGGTTTATCGAAGTTTTCTCTTAGTTGGCACTTCCGTTGACTAAGTTGACTTGTAAAGGTAGAGATTTTGTGTGGGATGTCCAGTGTGAAGAAAGTTTTGCAGAATTGAAGAAGAGATTGACGTCGACTCCAATTTTTACATTACCTGATCCAGGAGAACCTTTTGTGGTATATTTCGATGCTTCTAATATGGGTTTAGGAGGTGTGCTTATGCTGAATGATAAGGTAGTTTCTTATGCGTCAAGGCAATTGAGGACTCATGAGAAGACTATCCTACGCATGATTTAGAGCTTGCTGCAGTTGTTTTTGTGTTGAAAATTTGGAGGCATTATCTTTATGGTTCTAGATTTGAAGTGTTTAGTGACCATAAGAGCTTAAAGTATTTATTTTTTCAGAAGGAATTGAATATGAGGCAACAAAGATGGTTGGAGTTGTTAAAGGATTATGATTTCAGTTTAAATTATCATCCAAGAAAAGTGAATATGGTAGCTGATGCGTTAAGTCGAAAGACTTTACATATGTCGGCAATGATGGTTAAAGAGTTGGAATTAATTGAACAGTTCAGATATATGAGCTTAGTTTGCAAAGTGACACCGCAGAGTGTTATTTTGGGAATGTTGAAGATTAATAATGAATTTCTGGACAGTATCAGAGAAGCTCGGAATTTAGACGTGAAACTGGTAGATTCGATGGTTGGGATTAATCAATCTGAGGATGGTGATTTCAAGTTATACGCGTAAGGTGTTTTAAGGTTTCATAATCGGATTTGTATTCCTGATGATAAAGAGATGAAGAAAGTGATTCTTGAAGAGAGCCATAAAAGAAAGTTTAGTATTCATCCAGGAGCTACAAAGATGTATCAGAATCTAAAGAATCTGTTTTGGTGGCCTGGGATGAAGAGTGATGTGGCTCGGTTTGTGTATGCATGTTTAACTTGTCAGAAGTAGAAAGTTGAACATTAGAAGCATGCAGGGTTAATGCAACCGTTAGAAGTTTTAGAATGAAAATGGGATAGCATTTCAATGGATTTTATGACCAGATTACCTAATACTCTAAGAGGACATGATTCGAATTTGGTGATTGTTGATAGGCTTACAAATTCGGCTCACTTTATTCCTATTAACATCAGTTTCCTAGTGTCGAAGTTGGCAGAGATTTACACTAGGGTAATTGTGAATCTGCATGGTGTTCCTTTGTGCTTTGTGTCAGATAGAGATTCGAGGTTTACTTAAGATTTTTGGAAGAGTTTGCAAGAAGTGTTGGGTTCTAAGTTGAGGTTGAGTTCGACGTATCATCCTCAGACAGATGGTCAGACAAAAAGGACTATTCAATCGTTGGAGAATTTGTTGAGAGCATGTGTTCTTAAGCAGAGAGGTTCGTGGGATACTTATCTTCCGTTAATAGAGTTCACTTATAATAAAAATTACCATTCTAGTATTAGAATGGCACCTTTTGAAGCGTTGTATGGTCGGAGATGTAGAACTCCTATATGTTGGCATGAATCTGGAGAAAGTGTAGTGCTTGGACCTGAACTTGTTCGTGAGACTACTGAGAAGGTGAAGTTGATTCAGGAAAAGATGAAAGCTTCCCAAAGTAGACAGAAGAGTTATCATGATAAGCGGAGGAAAGACTTAGAATTTCAAGTAGGTGACCATGTGTTTTTGAGAGTTACACATGTAACTGGTGTTGGGCGAGCATTGAAGTCTAAGAAGCTCACTTCTCATTTTATTGGTCCGTATCAGATTTCGGAAAGAGTTAGAAATGTTGCTTATAAAGTGGCCTTACTGCCTATTCTTTTGAATTTGCATGATGTGTTTCATGTGTCACAACTTCGGAAGTATATTTCAAATCCATCTCACGTGATTCATATGGATGATGTGCAAGTACGGGATAATCTTACTATGGAGACGATGCCTGTACAAATCGTGGATCGTGAAATGAAGACTCTGAGAGGCAAAGAGATTGCTTTGGTGAAAGTAGTTTGGCTAGGAGCTGCCGTAGAAAGCATGACTTGGGAGTTGGAAAGCAAGATGCAGGACTCCTATCTTGAGTTGTTCGACTGAGGTAAACTTTTGAAGACGAAAATATTCTAAGTGGCAGAGAGTTGTAACGCCTGTAATTTAATTTAATTATTTATTTAATTAAATTATTTTGGATTATTTGTGAAGTTGCGAGATGTTAAGAATTGTTGGTATAAGTTGTTGGATTATTATTAATTAATTAATTATTTGATTTATAATAATTATATTGTTGGAATTGAGGGAATATATATATATATATATATATATATATATATATATATATATATATATATATATATATATATATATATATATATATATATATATATATATATATATATATATATATATATATATATATATATATATATATATATATATATATATATATATATATATATATATATATAATGTTGGGCTTAAGCTATTGGTTGTAAGTAGTAAAGTGGGGGTGTGGAGCTTAGGCCCAATAGGATTGATATATAAGGCTAAGCTGACATAAGGATTTGTTTTAGTTGGAGAATAAGAAGCCATGTACGTTGACCAGAAGAGTTAAGCGGAAGAGGAGCAAGCTGCCCGGTGTCAAGCAGAGCAAAGCAAGTTGTTGACTGGAAGCTTTGGTTGAGCGACCTTCAATCTAGGTAAGGGTGGGGTTCTGACCTTATAATGGGATTTATGATGTTTGTTATGGAGAATTTGTCGTAATTATGATTGTTGCCTGTGATGTTGTTGAACCTGTTAAGGGAAGATGTTCGTTCTGTTATGTTGTGGATATTTTGAGTTGTATGACTGCCTGGTCGAGTCGATGAGTAGGTTAGTGTAGATTTTTTCCGGTGGTCATGGTCGGTATGATGTTATGGTGTCCCGAGCAGTTGGCAAGAAAAGTAGTAAGTTGTTAAAGTGATCGTTTTAGGGAGGTTTCACCGTGACTGTCTTGTATGTTTGATGAACATGTTATAGGAAATATAGTTGCCCGTTGCTGTATTATTCTGAGCGATAGGCCTGGAGTTATGAATGGTAGTGGTGTGGTCGTTAAGACGTAGTATTGTGTCGGTGTTATTGGTCGAACTAGTGGTCGAGGAGGATGCTGGTGGTGTTAGGTACTGAGTGGCATATTAGGCTGCAAGGCGTGTCGGGGGGGTATATGTTTGATTGTCGAGCAGTACTAGGTTGTAGGACATGCCTAGGAGCATAAGTTGGTCGTTATCCTGTTTTCCCCTGTGCGTGTTGAGAAGTATGGATTATTCGTTAGGTTGTCCTAGTTGTTATGCTTGTCGAGGAGCACATAGTTTCCTATCCCTATTGCGCGTACATGTTGTGTTTTGGTCGTTCCCAGTGTTGTGTGAATTATTGGTAAGTTTCTGTTTGATTATGTTAATGATTGAATCCTTGATTGATGTGATAGGCTTATTGTCAATGTTGATTTATGTTGAGTTGTTGTGTTATTGTGATTGCTATTGTGAATTCTCGTTGATAATGCGAAGTTGCAGGGAATTTCAAATTATGATGAATTACCTCTATTTACTGGTAATAATGGTGATGTGGGCTTATGCCTTACGATGGATGATGATTGTTGTGAGTATGTGATTGTGCATTCATATACATTTGCATACTCTGTGATGGCATGGATTGGAAAACTGCGAAGATGGCTTATGTGTTATTGATGCCTCTATTTATTGGCAGATTTTAAGATGGGAGTTCTGCTCCAATGGTACCACATGCATTCGTATAGTATTGAGTCGCATTTCAAGTTATATAATTGAGTTTTTGTGTTGATGAATTAATTGTTGTATTTTGTTGATATCCTGTTGTAATTGTTGTTGTTTATAAGTCTTAAAGTGGTGATTTTGCATGAACTGATTCTAATATAATATTTATCATACGTTCTATTATAGTGTTCGATATCTCACCCCTTCTGTTTGAATGTTACCCTTATGTTGGTAACGTGCAGGTAATCCAGAGTGAAGGCGGTTTACCTTCAGTAGTTAGAGTCGGTGTCATTGCTCTGATACGTAACACTCAGGGGGATGAACGCTTGTTTCTTTACTATTTGTTGTTTCAGTTGTTGAACTTTAAGTTGATTGTTGTTAAGTAGTTGTTATTCAGAAGTTGCTTTAATGTTGGATAAAGATGTTATTATGATTCCGCTGCGTAGTTGTTCAAGTTGTTAGTTTAAAAGATGAATTTATTTTTGATGTTGGTTCATCTGATGTTTTAAAGTGTTATGTATCCTTGTTGAATGCAATGGTTTTTAAGTTGAATTTGTGGAATCACGATTTAGTTGTAAAATTTTTATAACTCTGATTTTATATAATTCGTTGGGTAGAAATGGGGTGTTACATCATCAGGTTATGAGCATACACTCTAGAAGAAAACATGTGGTTACATGTTTCGGTAAAGTCAAGGTTCTGAACTGATCTTCTGCAACGTGTCTTAGAAACGCTAGTACAAGAAGTTCTGATCATGACTTTGTGTTTTAGGTTTGGAGGCCTTCAAAAGATTTACTTCTGTGTGTTATAAGTTCTGAAGATTATAAAGAACAAGGTTCTACTGAACAAGTTCTGATGATCTGAAGAAAAGGAAGTTCTTGAAGGTGTGAAAAGCACAAGAAAAGGGGGGGGGGACTTTGATTTGGGTTTTAAAAACAAAACTATTCTTTTAAAAAAATGTTCCCCTTTAAGTTAAAATGCTTTTTACTTCACTCTTGATAATAACAATAAGTAAGAACAGAAAGTAAAGAACAATGTATATTTATACTAGTTCACTTGAAAATTATCAAGCTAGTCTAGTCCACCTACCAAGGTGATTTCGCCTAGCTCTATCGAGGAATTAATCCACTATAACCAAATTGATTACAATCTACACAAGCTACCCACAAGTTACTAATAACCTATAAACTCACAAGCTCTAGACTTCTTAAGGATTCAGACCTACCCAGTCCCTTAAGGAATATCAACTAATAATCAACCGGATTATTACAATGCACAAGCTACCCGCAAGTGATTAACAACTTCTAAAACTCGCAAGATCTATACTTCTTAAGGATTCAGACCTACCCGGTCCCTTAAGTAATATCAAACAATAGTTTGAATACAAGTTATGTTTACAAGAGTATTGCTTCTAAAAAGCTGAGTATGTAAACTATTTTATGAACAATGACTTTAGAATGTGAAAGCAATAAATAGAGTTTGCACATAAAATATTCAGTAGTTTTCTTGCTTTCTTTATTGGTCTTCAAGCCTTTATATAGCCATTAACATAATGTGTCCGTTGAGGAATACTCTTGGAATTTCCAGAAACATTGGCAGCTTGAACAATAACGTGGGGGACAAGATCGTGCGACGCGCCTGCCCTTTCATGGTAGTGGAATGAAGCGTTGATTGTACCATGTACCATTTGTACCATGTTAACATTATCTTCTTTCCTTTTGTACTTCAGAGGCTTCTACTAGCATGAGTTTAGAAGTGAGAACATAACATCAGGTTATCAGAACTTCAAGTCTTCAGAGTCTATAGAAATGCGTCTTTAGAGTCTTCAGCACTTGGTTATGAGAACCCTTTCTTTGAACCATGGTTCTTATAACTTCAAGTTTTTAGAATCTTTAGACCTTCTGTCTTTTAGATTCTTCATCACTCGGTCATCAGAACCCTTATCTTTAGAACTTCATAAATAAAAACACAAGCTTTCAGCATCTGGACTTCAGTAGAAACTTTGTCTTCATATCTTCTAACTTTGTTTCTTAAATCATGTTGTCTTTAGAAACGTGAGTCTTCAGCATCTGGACGTAAGTAACAACTTCTGTCTTCATATCTTCTGATTGGTTTCCTTAGAACACGTTGTATTTAGAAGCTTGAGTCTTCAGCATCTGGACATAAGTAACAACTTTTGTCTTCAGATATTTTGACTGGTTTTTTCTACAAAATATCAGAGTTTACACTTCAGTCTTCTAGAGTGTCTTGGTACTCTTTAACAGAACTTATGTAGCATAGAAGCATAATCATTTCTCTTCTAATATCTTGGCCATACTATCCATTAGAAGCAGAACCTGTTTGTTAAGTACTCAACAATAATAAACATTAGTACAATAAAATTGTTCATACAATCATACTCATTTGTTATCATCAAAACTCAGAGATAATATTGCATAACCAAATCTTGTTCTTACAATCTCCCATTTTTTGATGATGACAAAACTATGTATTTTAATGACACAATTTTTTACATACAATCATAATCAGTGAAACTTAGAAGGGTAAGAAATACTTACCCTTTTTCCGATACTCCCTCTGAGTTAATGACTTGATAAAGATCGAATATTCTGACTCTGAACCATTTGAGTAAAAACTCCCCTTGTTCCAATAGATCAAATATCGAGATCTTGAGAGTCTTGACTTTGGATTCCAACAGACAAATTGAGATCTTGATTTCACATAACTTCTTTATTGAATCTTTGAAATTTAATGTGACTTTGACATTTTCCAAATTATTAATAGATTCTCATTTTGGATTCTGATTCCAGGTTTCACTTCTTGAATTATGAATGAAGAACATCTTCAGAGTTTGAAGCCAACACGTTAGGCATAAGCTTTGAATAATGTTTTCAGATCTTTGTCTTTAAATCAAAGTTCTAATTTCCTGAAACAGAAAAGCAATTCTAACAGAAACAATAATTTTAACTGGGTTAGAATGTAAGCATCTCTTTTCAAAGAATATTTTCTAGAACTTGATTATTTAAATCAAAATTACATTCATTTAAATTACTCCTAATTTTTGTCATAATCAAAAAGGTAATTATGTGGGAAAAACATTAAAAAAACCAGAAGAAACAATCAAGAAAAGATAAGTTTCATTGATGTGTGAAAAGAGATTACAACAGAGTGATTAAAGACAGGAAAAGCTATCTAAACTTCAAACACATCACAACTCTCGTCAAATAGAGCATTGCTCTGATGAACATATTTTGTTGAACGATTTCAATTATACCTGCTAACTCAAACAGTTCAGACAACACATGTCCATATAGAATGAATTGTTTTTTAGAGTTCCTGGATGTTTGGATTAATAGCTTCAGATGATTGAATATTATTTCTGAAAGATGAGTTTGAATATTCTTACGAAGGCAATAAAAAAGACACATATCCCTAGGAAAACTATATCAAGATATTCTTCTCTAGGATGAAGATTTGTCAACTGAAACTGAAACTAAACTTTTGAAAGTGGTTTCAAGTGATTTGCACTAAGGGGCTCAAATCTAAATGAAGAGTTATGAACATTGGGAAACATGTCAACATTCATGCAGGAGTTAGGTAAAGGTGGACTCTGGATTGCTTCATAAATAGAGGAGCGAGTGATGTTAATCGGAACACCAAAGATGTGAGAATTAATGGTGTTTCCATCTGGACTAACAAAACCATGGAGCCAGAAATTATTTAAGAGGTTAGGATAAACAAGACCTCTCAGCATTGTTACATACCTAAACCATCCTTGATTTTAAATGACCCTGTTGATGAAACCATCATCAGACACATAATTGGGTCTTTTCTCTTTGATTACTTCGAGAAGATTTTCATCTCCTTGAAAAGTTCTAATAGCCAAGATATGTAGACGGGTTTTAAGAGAAGAGACGATTGAACATGATACAAGGATAATGACTTGATGAATGAATATAGATGAAAAGAGATATAAATAGTCAGTCAATAAGTTCTTAAATTAAGACAATTGAAACACTTAAGTGATGTCTCAGACTACCAAAAGAAGGAAATGAAAAGAGAAGTAGATCAAACGTTAAGATGAGAGAGCATGAAAGCATTTAATCATGACATGGAATGTCAGTCATAGGCCTAGAGGTATGACATGAAACGAATGTTCCCAATGAGTAGTTAAATAAATGTGATCATGATTAATCAATTTCAATAAAAAATAACTGCTCGTGCATGACCTAGGTAGAATGTGATAGACACCAAGTATATTTAGGTAATGCGTTTTATATTCTCAAAGTCTGGAGAACCAAAAGTTTCCAACGAATCAGGAACATTTCTGACCGAAACATCTTCTGATAATTTGAGATAAATAGATTAGAAGTCTTTTGATTAAGCCAAAGTCATATCCTTCAGACTATGACTAGAACACAATTGATTCTAATGACATCTTACTCTAGATAGAAATCCATTTTTCAAATTCTTTAGAATAAGCATAAATCTATCTTCAGCCAAGGGTTTTGTAAAAATATCAGCCCATTGATGGCTTGTATCTATAAATTTTAAAGATAGAATCCCTTTCTGAACATAATCTCTAATAAAATGATGTTTGATTTCTATGTGTTTAGCCCTAGAGAGTGTTATCACAAAAGATAGGGATGTTACTCTCAAATATCTGGTAATCTTCCAAGTGATTTTTCATCCATTGCATCTGAGTGATGCATAGTGCTGCTGATATGCACTCTGCTTCTACTGTTGAAAGAGAAATTATTGATTGCCTCTTGCTTGACCATGTGATTAGATTCTTTCCTAGAAATTGATAGTTTCCAAAAGTGCTTTTTCTCTCTAGTCGATCTCCAGCGTAGTTTGCATCACAGATGCCAGAAAGAGAATACTCTGATGTTTTCTCATACATCAAGCCAAGGTTAGGGGTTCCTTTTAGATACCTTAGAATCCTTTTAACAACAATTAAGTGGGATTCCCTAGGATCATATTGTAATCTAGCGCAAAGATGTACACTGAATAAAATATCAAGTCTAGATGCAATTAGATACAAAATAGAGCCTATCATACCACAATAGAGCTTATGACAAACCTTTCCACTTATCTCTTCTTTTTCCAAGATACATGTAGGACGTATTGGAGTCTTTGCTACAGTGCAACATGTCATGTTGAATTTCTTCAGAAGTTCTTTGGTGTACTTACTTTGATGTATGTAAGTAGCCTCTGGTATTTGATCAATATGGATTCCCAGAAAGAACTTCAGTTCCCCCATCATGCTCATTTCGAACTCAGCCTGCATTAACTTAGAGAATACCTCGCAGAGAGATGGATTAGCAGAACCAAAAATAATATCGTCGACATAAATTTGAACAATTAGAACATCATTTTTGAATGTTTTGCAAAAGAGTGTATTGTCAACCTTTCCTCTGGTAAACTTATTTTCTAGCGAAAAATTGCTCAACCTGTCATACCAAGCTCTGGGAGCTTGTTTCAAGCCATAAAGAGATTTCTTTAGTTTAAAAGCACAATATAATTTCTCAGGTTTTTCAAAGCCAGGATGTTGTTTAACATACACTTCTTCTGAAATGTAACCATTCAAAAATGCACTATTAACATCCATCTGATAAAGAATGATATTATGATTTACAAAAAAGGAAACTAATAACTGAATAACTTCTAACCTGGATACTGGTGTAAAGGTTTCTGTATAGTTTATACCTTCTTGTTGACTATAACCCTGTGCAACCAATTGAACTTTGTTTCTGATCACTTCGCCCTTATCATTGAGCTTTTTTCTGAACACCCATCTGGTTCCGATAAAGTGGACACCTTTAGGTTTCTGAACAAGATCTCATACGTTATTCTTTGAGAATTGGTTCAGTTCTTCTTCCATATCCAGAATCCAATCCTTATCCATAAGGGATTCCTCAATTTATGTAGGTTCTATTAAGGAGACTAAACCTAGAAGCACTTCATCAGAAATTTTGAGAGCCGATCTTGTTCTGATTGAAGCATCTTTACTTCCAAGAATAAGATCTTCAAGATGAGAGGATGTAATTTTGTTCTTCTTTGGTTGAGTTGGATTAGAAGGACTATCAACATCGTGAAAAGGAGGAGCTTATGATTCCTTATCTTCTTGAATCTTCTCCTTTGGTTCAGTGAATGTGATTGTCACATCTGTAAGCTTTTCACACAACTTTGATTTTTCATGGTCAAGCTTATCATCAAATCTGACATGAATTGATTCTCCATAATTTGTGATTCCATGTTATAGATTCTGAAGCCTTTAGAGCATTCAGAGTATCCTAATAGAAGACACTTCTATGCTTTGGAATCAAACTTACCCAAATTCTCTTTGGTGTTTAACATATAACAAATACACCCGAATGGATGGAAGTAGGAAATGTTGGGCTTTCTATTCTTCCACAATTCATAAGGAGTCTTACATACAATAGGTCTTATGGAGATTCTATTTTGAATATAGCATGATGTATTTACTGCTTTTGCCCAGAAATGCTTAGCCATTTGAGTTTCTTAGATCATGGTGCGAGCCGTTTCTTGCAAATTTCTATTTTTCCTTTCTACAAACCCATTTTGTTGTGGATTTCTAGGGCAAGAAAAATCATGTACTATGCCATTTTAATCAAAAATATTTTCAAAACCTTTATTTTCAAATTCTCCACGATGATCACTTCAAACTCTAACTATTTTGCATCCTTTTTCATTTTGCACTTGGGAACAGAAGGAAGCAAATACAGAGTATGAGTCATCCTTATGTTTCAAGAATTTTACCCATGTACACCTGTTGTAATCATCAACGATGACATGTCTATATTTGTTACCATTTACAGAAGCAGTTTTCACTGGTCCAAATAAGTTAATGTGAAGAAGTTCTAAAGGCCTAGAAGTAGAAACAATTTGTTTATCTTTGAAAGATGTTTTTGAAAATTTGCCTTTCTGACAAGCTTCACAAAGAGCATCTGAAGTATACTTCATATTGGGCAAGCCTCTGACTAATCCAAGTTTATTTAGTTGAGAAATTTTTCTCAAGCTAACATAATCCAAACGCCGATGCTAGACCCACTGCTCTTCTTAAATAGTCAGAAGACATTTTACATTTTGATTTTTCAAATCTAAGAATATTATTTTATAAATATTTTTCTTCCTCTTACCATTGAACAGAAATGAGCCATCCTTCTGACTAACAGCTTTACAGGATGTTTGATTAAAGATGACGTCATAACCATTATCACTAAGTTGACTGATTGACAATAAGTTACGAAACAGGCCCTCAACTAAAAGAATATTATTAATAGAAGGAAGTTTACCATTACTAGTTGTTCTAGAGTCGATGATATTTCCTTTATGATTGCCTCCGAAACCAACAACGCCTCCAGACTTAAGTTCCAAATCTTAGAACATATGCCTTTCACCTGTCATGTGTCGCGAGCATCCACTATCCAGGTACCATGACTGGTGTTTCAATGGTGCTATTAAGGAGATCTCTTTATCGTCATCATATTTTGACTCATAATTAATTGTTAGTTTGTCTTTTGATGTTATTTCTTCCCTGTTGGTCCTGGCCATGAATGCCACATTTGCCTGTTCTTCATCAGAATCTTCATCTTCTGATTCAGAATCATCCCATGTTTCCATGAGACCCTTATTATCTTTGTAATCCTTTTTAGGCTTTTTGTCTTTCCTAAGCTTTGGACAGTCATTTTTGTAATGTCCAGGCTCGTTGCATTCAAAATAAGTGACTTCTTTTCTAGAAGCATTTCTCTGACCGAAAGTGGATTCACCTCTTCCATACATCCTTCTTTGACCTCTGAACTTGCTTTTTCTGTGCTTCCAGATATGACTTATTCTTTTGGATATTAAGGAGAGTTCATCATCATCTGAATCTTCTTCAGATTCTTCTAATTCTTCCTTATCTTGGTAAGCCTTGGTTTTCCCAGAAGTAAACTTTAGAGCCACTGATTTTACCCTCTTCTGAGGTTCATCTTGTTCCAGCTCTATTTCATGGCTTCTTAAGGAGCTAATCAGCTCCTCAAGAGAGGTGTTGTTCAGATCCTTTTCCAATTTTAAGGCAGTTACCATTGGTCTCCATTTAACAGGTAAACTTCTGATAATCCTTTTAACATGATCTACGGTGGAGTAACCTTTGTTCAGAACCTTAAGTCCTGCCTCAAGAGTTTGAAATATTGAAAACATTAATTCCACAGATTCATCGTCTTCCATCTTGAAGGCTTTATACTTTTGAATTAAGGCCAAAGACTTTGTTTCTTTTACCTATGCGTTGCCTTCATGTGTCATCTGAAGAGAATTAAAAGTAGACTTTGCAGTCTCTCTATCTGTGATTTTCTCATATTCATTATATGAGATAGCACTTAAAAGAATAGTTCTTGTTTTGTAGTTATTTCTACATACTTTCTTCTGTGCTTCAGTAATTGCACTTCTTGCAAACTTATGACATTTATCATCTATTGGGTGAGTCTAGCCATCAACTACCAAGTCCCATAGATTGAAGTCATATGCTAGAAAGTAACTTTCTATTCTATCCTTCCAATAGTTAAATTTCTCCCCATCAAACATTGGAGGTTTTGAACTATAGTGATCTCTATCATTATCCCTATTATCAACAGTGGAAGTAGATGCAACCATTGGTTTATCACACACACACTAGATTGATACTGAACACTGTTAAGTGTTGATAAAAATTAAAACTTTTATCTTTTTAGAACCGGAGCTCTGATACCAATTAAAGGTGTGAAAAACACAAGAAATTAGGGGGGGGGTGAATTGGGTTTTAAAAACAAAACTATTCTTTTAAAAAAAATGTTCCCCTTTAAGTTAAAATACTTTTTCCTTCACTCTTGATAATAACAATAAGTAAGAACATAAAGTAAATAACAATGTATGTTTATACTAGTTCACTTAAAAATTATCAAACTAGTCTAGTCCACCCGCCAAGGTGATTTCGCCTCACTCAATCGAAAACTTAATTCACTATAACCAAACTGATACAATTTGCACAAGCTACCTGCAAGTGACTAACAACCTCTAGACTCGCAAGCTCTAGACTTCTTAAGGATTCAGACCTATCTGGTCCCTTAAGGAATATCAACTAATAATCAACCTGATTATTACAATGTGTTAGATGGTTTGGAAAGTGATCGAGAGGGGGGTGAATAGATCACCTCCTTATTTCTAAAGGATTTAAAATCTTTTATCAAAGTTTATTAAAAACAACAGAAAAACACGGTCCTGAATTTACTTCCGTCTATTGTGAACCGACTACTAGAAAAGCGGACATACGATAAACTTGCTAGATTTTTATTAAGATGAAATAGATGAAATTTAACACAGATCAATGTATATTTCAATGAGCTTATCTCAAGAATGCTATTTCCAATGAATAAAAACTTACACGCACTCTTGTCAAACAATCTGCGTATGCTTATTCGATGATCAACAATAATGGTGATTTAGAAAAAGAGTTTGTACCACTATTGTATCATTGAACAGAAAAACCAGCAGACCAATTGAATCATAAAAATGCAGAAAACATAAAGAGTAAGAGAGAAAGAAAACAATACACGGGCAGTTTGGTAAGGAAGTTCCCCACTGTCGTCCTTGCTTGTGGGTACGTCTCCCTCTCAATTCCAAAACTTAAATTGAGACTTGTTATATCAATTTGATGAATGTTGTTTACAAGGATACAATACAAAGACAGAACATAATCACTAATATCTTCTTCTTCTTTTATGAACCTTCACTTGATTTGAGCTGATCAAGATTTCACCTGCAAGATCCACAATCAATCCTCTGTTTCCACAACCTGTTTGTGAAATCACCCCGATTTCCAAACCCCTCCTACGGCTGAATCTGACTTGTGCAATCGTGACTGACAAACCCACAAGAACACACTTGTTCTTGAAGGACAAACCTTATGGTTTTTCCCCGAAACCCCCTTTTGAATCTTCAACTCAGCTAAGATCATCGATCGTACCACTGAATGTTATCTTTAAGATCCCTTGATCCGATGAAAAAAGATGATTATGTTTCGATGTTATTGAACCAAAGTGATTGAGAAAATGATGAAGATGAAGTATCTTTCAGGTTTCTAATGCTCAGAAAATTTGATGCACACCAACTGTATTTGTGACACCACTCTAGTTTAACTGCAAAAGCTGACTTATATATGTAACAGAAAACTGTTAGAGGTAAAAACCATAATATGAGTCGATGCATGTCTAATATGAGTCGACTCATGTTAGTTGTAAAATATGGGATTAGTCGATACAATTTGTTATGTATTAATACATACTGATAGCAAGACATATTAAAGAGAGACCAAATATGTATGAGTCGATGCAAGTCATTATGTGTCGATACAACATGTTTTCCACACTGAATCCAGAACCTTTAATTTCATATGAGTCGATACATAATGTGTATGTGTCAATTCATACTGAGTTGATTTTTGATTTCTGAAAACAAAACGTGATATGTATCGATGCATGAGTTCATGTGTCGATGCATAAAGGTTTTAAAACGTTTTCCAGGAGCGTGAACTTGACATGTATCGATGCAAAGTGTGAATGAGTCGACTCATACTGAAGCAAAATTATTTTTGTGATTTTTAGCTCAAGTATGTGTCAATGCAAAGCCTTTTGTATCGGCCTGAAATTGTTATACATGTGTAAAACACATTTTTTACTCTTTTTGAACATGCTACACTATTATCATATCATGCACACATATAAATCAAACGCATTAAACATTCATTAATACTTATATCACACATATTTGATATCATACAAAACTACTCAAAGAAAAGGGTTGCTCACACAACGCGCAAGCTACCCGCAAGTGACTAAAAACATTTAAAACTCGCAAGCTCTAGACTTCTTAAGGATTCAGACCTACCTGGTCCCTTAAAGAATATCAAACAACAATTTGAATATAAGTTTTGTTTACAAGAGTATTGTTTTTATAAATATGAGTATGTAAACTATTTTATGAACGGTGACTTAGAATGTGAAAGCAATAAACAGCGTTTGCGCGTAAAATATTCAGTAGTTTTTCTTGCTTTCTTTATTGGTCTTCAAGACTTTATATAGACATTAACATAATGTATCTATTGAGGGATACACTTGGAATTTCCAGAAACATTGGCAGCTTAAACAGTAACATGGGGGACAATATTGTGCGCGTCCGCCCTTTCATGGTAGTGGAATAAAGCATTAATTCTACCATGTACTATTTATACCACATTAATGTTATCTTCTTTATTTATGTAATTCAGAGGCTTCTGCGAGCATGAGTTTAGAAGCGAGAACATAACATCAGGTTATCAAAACTTTAAGTCTTCAGAGTCTTCAGAACTGCGTCTTTAGAGTCTTCAACACTTGGTCATGAGAACATTTTCTTCGAACCTTAGGTCTTAGAACTTCGAGTCTTTAAAATCTTTAGACCTTCTGTCTTTTAGAATCTTTAGCACTTGGTCTTTAGAACCCTTATATTTAGAACTTCATAAATAGAAACACAAGATTTCAGCATCTGGATTTCAGTAGAAACTTTGTCTTCAGATCTTCTAACTTTGTTTCTTAAATCATGTTGTCTTTAGAAACGTGAGTCTTCAGCATCTAGACGCAAGTAACAACTTCTGTCTTCAGATCTTCTGATTGATTTCCTTAGAACATGTTGTCTTTAGAAGCTTGAGTCTTCAGCATCAGGGCATAAGTAACAACTTATGTCTTCATATCTTTTGACTGGTTTCTTCAGAAAAATATCAGAGTTTACACTTCAAAGTCTTCTGAAGTTTCTTGCTACTGTTCAACAGAACTTGTGTAGCATAGAAGCGTAATCATTTCTCTTGTAATGTCTTGGCCACGCCATCCATCAGAAGCAGAACCTGTTTCTTAAGCACTTAATAATAACAAACATTAGTACAACAAAATTGTTCATACAATCATACTCATTGGTTATCATCAAAACTCAGAGATAATATTGTATAACCAAATCTTGTTCTTACAATTCTTACAACCAAGTGCTGAAGACTCTGAAGACAAGGTTCTATGTGACAAGTTCTAAAGACTCCAAGACTTAGGTTCTAAGGCTCAATAAAGATTCTTCTACAACAAGCTTCAACGCTCAACATTCAAATATCTGAAGCCTCTGTAGATCAAGAAGAAAAGTTCAAAATGGTTAACGTGTGATAGTGTACAAAAGGTACATAAAGTGACTGTGACCTCAACTCTTCTAGAGTGGCGCAGGGACAAATCTTTTTACTTGACAGTGACTACTCTCATTATAACCATTGAAAAAAAAACAACTAGATTTCCAATTTACCTTTCTACCCTTTCAACGGATCTCTTTTACAAGCTACAAAAGGAAGACTTAGAAGCTGAAGAAAAGTAACAAACTACATTACAACGACAAATCTATCGGTTCAAATCAAGCTCAACAAAACTACACCAAAGCAATGTGCAAACTCTATAGATAAATCATCTGTGTATAGTTTTGTAAATAAGCAAGGAGATGTTGCTAGTATCTTGTAGTAGAACACTTAGGTGTTCTTCATTGTATTGAAAATTTTGTGTAATTTCCTTACAAGAAGCAAATTTGTAATATACTGAAAGTACTCAACTATTGTTGAAGGTTACCTTGAGAGACCGAGTGAAGGTCTTAGCTCAAGAAGACTCCTCCTATGGCTTTATTGGATTTACAGTAAGGATCGAAAGACTTATTCGGGGTGCCAATAAGGTTGATCAGACTTGTTGTGGGTTGTTCTGTAATCAGTTTGGTTATAGTTGATCAAGTCTTTATTGAAGATGAAATCATCCTTGCGAGGGTCGACTGGAGTAGCTTAGTTAACAGCGAACCAAGATAAAAATCATTGTGTTCATTTACTATTTGATGTTCTAAGCGTACTTAGTTTGTCACCAACAAATAGATTTTATTTGGTGAAACCCAATTCGAACCCCCATTTCTTGTGTTTCTCACACCTTCATTTGGCATCAGAACTCCAGTTCTGGTATTGATAGTTATCAAACACTCAACCGTGTTAGATAAAGATCCAGATGAGTTTTTCATTGAAGAAACACAATGGTTGAACCCACTCCAGCTGTTGCTGCATCAGATTCAAACGATAAAAGTTATAAGGTTAAATCTCCCATGTTTCATGGAGAAAAGTTAGAATACTGGAAACATAGACTATGAAGTTTCTTTCTAGGGCATGATATTGATCTTTGGGATATGGTAGTCGATGGCTACATACCTCGCACAGATAATACTGGAAAAGAGATATCTAAGAGAGCTATGACGGATCAACAAAAGAAAGATTGTAAGAATCATTATAAAGCAAGAACCATCTTGCTGAATATGATTTCTTATACTGAGTATATGAAGATCACAAATAGAGACTCTGCTAAGTCTATATTTGATTATCTCAAAATGACTCATGAAGGAAATGATCAAGTCAAGGAAACCAAGGTGCTGTCCTTGATTCAGAAATATGAAGCTTTCAAAATGGAGGATGATGAAAGCATCGAAGTCATGTTTTCAAGATTTCAAACCTTAGTTGTAGGACTGAAAGTTCTGAACAAAGGCTATTCAATGACATATCACGTGAAGAATATTATCAGAAGCTTGCCATCCAAATGGAGGCCTATGGTAACTTCACTCAATATTGAAAAGGATCTAAATAACACTTCTCTAGAGGAACTGTTAAGTTCTCTAAGAAGTCATGAGATTGAGCTAGAACAAGATGAACAGCAAAAGAAGATAAAATCTATTGTTCTCAAATCTGTTAGAAAATCTGAGAAGTCTAAAGCCCTTCAAGCATAAGATATTGAGGATTCAAAAGGAGATTCTGATGATGAAGAAGATGAGTTTTCTATGCTAACCAGGAGGGTTAACCATCTCTAGAAGAAAAGTTAAAACAACAGGTTCATAAGCTCAAGAAGGACTAGAGGTCACTTTGAGTCAACCTCAGGTCAAAGAAAGTCTAGTGGTATTGAAGGCACTTCTTATGAGTGAAATGAACCAGGAAACTACAAACTGGAATGCCCTAAGCTTCTGAAGAACATCATAAAGAGAAGATTTCATAAAGGAAAAAAGCATCTGGAAACAAAGGACGACTCAGACTCAGAAGTAGAACACGCTTATGTAGTACTGATGGCTCATACTGTAACATTCAATGAACATATATGTTCAAAGGATAAAGAGATTAAGAGGAAGAAATACTTGTATGCAAAGATACATCTTTAGCTGCATAAATAAAACATCAATCTGGGTACCTAGACTCTGGATGATCATGACACATGACGGGAAAGAGTCACATTTTCATAAGTTTGGATCTTAAGCATGGAGGCGTCGTAGGCTTCGAAGGAGATCAGAAAGGAAGAATCATAGGTCCAAGTACAATAGGTAATGACTCTCTTCTCTCTTTTAATAATTTTTTACTTGTTGAAGGATTAAAATATAATCTTTTATCTATAACTCAATTAAGGGACAATAGGCATTGTCATACGATGGGCGAACTGACTTGGGTGTTTTTCATTTGATTGCAATTATTACAGATAGCAATAGTCGCCATCGACTTTTCTTTTATCCAATAAGGAAAGGGTGAAAAGAATAGGAAAGACCTTTGAGATGTTTTCTTGAGTTCGGGGGGTAGGTTATGAAAAGGGAAGGCGTTAGCACCCTTTTCATCCATAGTTATCTATGGGCTCTTAGTTTCTTGCTAGATCACTTGAAAATGCTTTGTTTGAAAAGGTGCTTTGTGATGGGTGTAAGTTTGAAAATATTTTGCAAAATGCCTTTATTGCGACTAACTTTGTAATGATTCTCGTATCTATAAGAATGCGTACAAAGTGTTGGTTTTGAAAATAGTTCAAAGAGATGTTTGTTTTTTGAAGATGTTTTGAAAGTGTAAGTGTGGAAATGGTTTTGGTTTGTGAGCAAGCAACTGCGAGCGTCCTACCTACTCAAAAGGTCTATGTTCTTTTCCTCTTCCTTTGGATGTTGCTATCTTACCATTGATTGGTAAGAAGCCCCATCGTTAGATGTGAAGGGACGGGCGTGGGTCAATTGTATAGTCATAGAAGGCAACTTATGAGACGTTTTAGCAATTTTCATAAGGGACTAGATCATTTATCGAAGGCAACATCTAGGCACATCGAGGGACTACGATATTTTTCATCGAGGGTCTTTGCTAAAATGCCCATATTCGAGGGACATGACTATTTTCCGAGGCAACAAGAGAGGTTACCCTAGGGGTGCACGTGTGTGAATAGAGTGTTTGATTGCATGCAATTTTGTGTTTGAAATTAGGGTTTTCTAACGGTTGATTTTATCTTTCCATACACACCCTAATTACTAGCATTTATAAAAGCGGTAAATTGCGGAAAATAAATGTCCTACGCTATTACATAATTTGGGGATAGGGTATACAAATTTAAAAATGGGGGGTGGAAAGCAATAAAAGTCCTAATTATTGCAACCATATTGAATGTCAATGAAAGAAAATATATAGAAAATATAAAGACAAAAAATAGCGCAAAAGAGAGAAAGAACAAGTCTTTCGATTCATGCAGCACGTTCTAAGCATATGTCCTTCGATTCACACACCCATTTTGTTTTCTTTCATTTGGGCCTGCAAGTCAGTGTGTATTGAAGCATACACCCTTCGATTCAGCCCTTTTTTGTTTTCTTTGGTTTGGGCCTGCAAATCAGTGTGTATCGAAGCCTAAGGCTTTTTGTTGAACCATGCTGTAATTTTTCACTCCAATATTGTTTTATGGTTTGTACAGGTTAGTTCTTGATAATAAAGGAAAACAAACAAAAGGGTAGAAACAAAACCAAACAAAAAAGTTATCAATGATGCTTGAAACGAAAGGTTTAAAGTCAGGAAGACTTACCTTGAATCTGGAGTTGGTGCTTTGAACTTTGAGTTTCTGCCTTGAATATTATTGAATTCGAAGGAAGGAAGGAACCTGAGTTTGAAGGGTAGGAAAGCTTGGATTCGAAAGAGAGAACAAACAGAGGAGTTATATTTTTTGGTTCTGGTTTTAAGAGTGTTTTAAGTGTTCTCTCCTCTTTTTTTTTTCTCTTCTCCCATTTCCTTGCCAAAAAGCCTATCTTTGTTTGTCAAAAAAGCCCTCTGAAAAGCCACCTTTAAGCTCCCCTAGATGTGTTGTGAAACATCTTATTTATAGAAGAGTATTGCTGAGGTTTTGGGGGGGAAACAAATGAAATTTGAACAGTTTGGGTATCTCCTTTTCATAGCTTTCCAGGTGCAGCTTTTATATGCCAATTTGGTGCAAATTAGAAGCAGCATAGCAGGACTGTTTTACAATAGTTTTGGAGTGATGTGGCAACTTGGTGCAGGACTTTTTCATAGTAGTGTAGCATACTGCTTTTGACATGGTTTTAGGTTGTTATGTGGACTTTGATCAGCAAGCATCTTGAATACTTCACCCCTTCGTTTTGCTCACATGGATTCCCAACCTTCGACCAGACTCAACAACAGACGAAACAAAATTTGTTTCTAACAAATGTGTATCCTTCGAATGGACCACACAACCTTCGAACAGACTCAAACAAAGAGACGAAACAATATTTGTTTCCACCAATCGTGTGTCCTTCAAATGGACCACCAAATGTATGTTCTTCGAATGGACCACCACATGTATGTTCTTCTAATGGTCCACCAAATGTAATTTCTCCGAATCCACCAATTGTATGTTCTTCGAATGGACCACCAAATGTAGGTTCTTCGGATCCAACAATTGTATGTTCTTCGAATGGACCACCAAATGTATGTTCTTCGAATGGGCCACCAAATGTATGTTCTTCGAATCCACCAATTGTAATTCATAATGTAGAAATTATATGTGTTGAAGGGTTTAGATATGGAATCGAAGCAGGCATGAAGGAAGTCATTGCCTTGTGGATCGAAGCAAGCATGAAGGAAGCCATTTCCTTGTGGATCGAAGCAAGCATGAAGAAAGCCATTGCCTTGTGGATGCTAGCAAGAGGGAATCCCTTTCCTTGTGGATCGAAGCAAGGATGATGGAAACCCTTGATTTATGGATCGAAGCAAGCATGAAGGAAGCCATTTCCATATGGATCGAAGAACGCATAAAGGAAGCCCCTTCTTTGTGGATCGAAGAAAGCATGAAGGAAGCCATTTCCTTGTGGATCGAAGCGAGCATGAAGGAAGCCATTGCCCAGTCAAAGCTAGCATGAGGGAAGCCACTGCTTTATGGATTGAAGCAAGCATAATGGAAGCCACTGCTCAGTTGAAGCTTATGGGTTGAAGCTTCTTCTTCGATTTTTCCAAATTTGCCAAACACTCCTTTCGATCAGTCATGCAGCCTAAACCAGATTTTGAATTCAAATAATTACCTGCAAACGCACACCCTTTTTGTCTTCTTTGTACTTGTGCAAACTTGAGCTTCTGAAAATCTTTATGAGAAATGTCTTGAGAAAAGAGAGGGCAAATTTTAGGGTACAATAGTTGCCCTTGTTCAATCTTCTTAAACCTAAGGAGTTAGATTGGCGAGTCCGCCATTCGTGACATAAAGGTGGAAGATGATTGAACACTAGAGTACCCAGAAATTTGCACTCGACCATGTGTTAGTTAATTGTGTAGGGAATGGGCTTAATGTTGCCATTTGGAGAGGTGATGAAGAGTTGTATTGAAGTAATATCAGAATAAATCTCCGGTCGATTTATACTAAAATAGTAGATGTAGTGGGATGAGTATCAGAATAATATCCATAATTGGATCGTATATGAATCGTATCTGAAAGATGTACTGAATGAGTGTCATAATGACATCCGTATCTGGATCGTATCTAAATCGCTTTTGAAAGATATATTAAATGAGTGTTAGAATGAAATTTATCTCTGGACCGTATCTGAACCGTATTTGAAAGATATATTGAATGAGTGTCAGAATGACATCTGTCTCTAGATCGCATCTGAACTGTATTTGAAAGATATGTTGAATGAGTGTCAGAATGACATCCGTCTCTGGATCGTATCTGAACTGTATTTGAAAGAATCTAGAATAAGTATCAGAATGACATCTGTATCTGGATCGTATCTAAACTTTTTCTAGAAGAGAATATCGAATAAGTATCAGAATGACATTCGTATATGGATCGTATCTGAACTGTATTGAATGAGTGTCAGAATGACATCCGTATTTGGATCGTATCTGAATTGTATTTAAAAGAGTGTCAGAATGACATCCGCATCTCGATCGTATCTAAACTGTATTTGAAAGATATCCGGAATAAGTATCAGAATGACATCCGTATCTAGATCTATCTGAACCGTTTCTAGAGTGAATCTGGAATAAGTGTCAGAATTTCATCCGTCTCTGGATCGTATTTGTACTGTATCTAGAAGAGAATCTGGAATAAGTGTCTGAATGACATCCGTATCTGGATCGTATCTGAACTATTTCTAGAAGAGAAAATATGGAGTAAGTATTATAATAACATCCGTATCTGGATCGTATCTGGATTGTATCTAGAATAATCTGGAATAGTGTCAGAATGACATCCGTATCTGGATTGTATCTGAACTGTATCGGGGAGAAAATCTGGAGTAAGTATCAAAATAACATATGTATCTGGATCGTATCTGAACTGTTTCTAGAAGAGAATCTGGAATAAGTGTCAGAATGTCATCCGTCTCTGGATTGTATCTAGAAGAGAATTTTGAATAAGTGTTAGAATGACATTCGTATCTGGATCATATCTGAATTGTTTCTAGAGGAGAAAATATGGAGTAAGTATAAGAATAACATTTGTATCTGGATCGTATATGGATTGTATCTAGAAGAATCTGGAATAAGTGTCAAAATGACATCCGTATCTGGATCGTATCTGAACTGTATCAAGGACAAAATCTGGAGTAAGTATCAGAATAACATTTGTATCTGGATCGCACCTGAACTATTTCTAGAAGAGAATCTGGAATAAGTGTCAGAATGTCATTCGTCTCTGGATCATATCTGAATTGTATCGAGGAGAAAATCTAGAGTAAGTATCAGAATAACATCCATATCTGGATTGTATCTGAACTATTTCTAGAAGAGAATCTGGAATAAGTGTCAGAATGTCATCCTTCTCTGGACTGTATCTAGACTATATCTAGAAAAGAGTCTGGAATAAGTATCAGAATAACATCCGTATTTGGATCGTATCTGAACTGTTTCTAGAAGATAATCTGGAATAAGTGTCAGAATGTAATCCATCTCTGAATCGTATCTGGACTGTATCTAGAAGAGAATCTGGAATAAGTGTCAGAATGACATCCATCTCTGGATCGTATCTAAACTATTTCTGAAGAATGTATGAGAAGGTTCCTGGGTAGGGCTGCTTTGGGATGAGCCCGTGGGAAGCTGCATCTGGAAATTAGAAGGAACCCGTGTAATATTTCCTCATGATGAGCCCGTGTGAAGCTACATCTGGAAATTTTGAGAAGGAATCTGTGTAAGATTGCTTCAGCTGTCATGTAGATAGTTGCATTGGTTTATTTCAGGAATTAATCTTTGACCTATTTGAGAAATAAAGATAGTTTCCCTGGCTTGTTTCGAGAGTTAATCTTCAATCTGCTCATGTAGATAGTTGTCCTGTCTTTCTTCAGGTATTAATCTTTAATCAGTTGTTCACAGATAGTTGTCATGTCTTGTTTCAGGTATTAATCAGGAATAAGCTTTTTGTTGGTTGTTGAGATAGTTTCCCTGGCTTGTTTCAGGAATTGATCTCTAACCTATTTGAGGATGAAAGATAGTTTCTCCGGCTTGTTTCACGAGTTAATCTTTAATCTTCTCATATAGATAGTTGTCCTATCTTGCTTTACGTATTAATCTATAATCAGTTGTTCACATATAGTTGTCTTGTCTTGTTTCAGGTGTAAATCTGGAATAAGATTTTTACTGGTCGTAGAGATAGTTGCCCTGGCTTATTTCAGGAATTAATCTTTGAACTATTTGAGAAAGAAAGATAGTTTCCCTGGCTTGTTTCGGGAGTTAATCTTCAATCTAATCATGTAGGTAGTTGTCTTGTCTTGCTTCAGTTATTAATCTACAATCAGTTGTTCACAGATAGTTGTCCTGTCTTGTTTCAGTTATTAATTTGGAATAAGCTTTTTTTTGGTCATAGAGATAGTTGCCCTGGCTTGTTTCGGGAATTAACCTTTGACCTTTTGAGAAATGGTTATGGTATTTGCCAAAAGAGGATTTTTGTTGATTGCATTTTCCTGTAAGGAAGAGGGTTAGTTGCATGCAGATGAACGCATGGCTTTGATGATGTTCTCAAAATAAATGAGATTATGTTGTATGCATTTATCATGTATGCAATATGATGTATGAATGTGAAATATTTGTTGAAATGTATCTTTGCTTCGGAAAATAAGTCCTTGATAAGTGCTGGTAGCTTTGGGAAGTTAAATCCCTGAATGTTGTTGGGGATGAAGACTATGCACGTCTTTAAACCTTGTTTAGAATGTTTCCACTGGGGATTCCAGTTTTGTTGTTTGAGGAGAAATCGGTTGGGGAAGATTGACTTTGGCTTGGGAAATCTTTGTGGAGAGTGTTGATTTTTGCTTAGGGAAAAGAGTTCAGGAGTTTTAGTTGTCCGTTGTTCTATTGGGGAGTTATACTCTTGATCGGAAATAATGGAAGTTAACAACTTGTTGGGGATAAAGAAGTTAACTGTTATCTGATCGGCTTCCAGTATTTGCAGCAACTCACTGGGGATAGTGGCAAACTTTACTGGGGAAGAGGACTATTATCTGGTTGGGTCTAGGTTTTAGTAACTTTTGGGGATATCAATGACTCTACCGGGATTAAAGGGTTTTGTCTATTGATTTATATTGGTCGGGAGGTTTCGTAGTTTGTTGGAGAAATAAACCCATTTGACAATCTTCTAGGGAGGTGTTTTCTTCTGGAAGAACTCCTCAAGGATTTCTCTAAAGACCCATTCAGTTGGGGATAAGTTTTTCTGGAGGTTGAAACACTCGATGGTGATCGCATGGATCCAACTCTATGGTGATATCCATGAACTTGGCCTTGTGAGGTTTTGACCCTTATCTGTGAATATTATTCTGTGGGGATAACCTTATAGAGGTGGCTTTAGCGACTTTACAGGGAATCACCTTGTGAAAGGGACTTTGTGGGGATTTGTCATTGTCCACAACAGTAAGTGTTGTAGTTACTGCCAGAAAATTTTTACTTGATTGTACGTGCCCCTTTGATGGAATTCATGTTCAATGCCCCCAGTGATTCAAATGGAGACTTGCCCCCGGCTATGAGATATTTCTTGGAATCTTGACTTGAATTCCCCGAATGGGTTGGAAAATAATCATGTTATGCCCCTTTGATTATGGAAGATTTGTCAATGGAAGTGTTTTTCCATTTGAAGTGATTCTGTTTCTTGAGAGGATTTCCGTTCATTAGATATTCGTCGTGTGAATTTCTCCGCTATTAAACAATTAGCCATATGAAAACAATGATATTCAAACAATTAAAAGTTTATGTTTGTCTTAAATTTTTGGAAATGCATTTTTAGCAGATAAAAAATCTTTGTAAGAATATGAATTCAACTCAGGATTTACAGTAAGCCTTACAGGAGTCAGGATACCTTTTTTAATAGTATGCTTTCGAACCAACCCATGTTTCAATTAGGACTTTTAAGGGGTTGTAACGTGGCTTGTTTCACGATTTTAAGAAACGAAGGATAAGGCTCAAAGTTTATTTGTACCCGCTCGTTCTTAATGATGTTCTTCATCCCTATACTCAGTTAATTGTGCATTTTGAATTCGAATTGAGTCTGGAATGACGTTTTGGTGATGGTTCGTACAAGTTAAATTTGTTGGAGAAGGCATTCATTTTGCAACATTTTTCATGTTTGTCGAGGATTTGTAGCGACCTCTTTTTGATTTACTATCCCTAATTTTTTCCTGACTATTCTTGTTTTGAGATTACAGGCAGCGGGATGCCCTAGTTTTTTTCTTAAGTCTCCTTCATAGGTTTTGACTCAGTGGGATTTTCTTTTGAGAGATAATGACTGCATGTTTCACGGGGAACCATCATTGTCTTTTGATTCAGAATGACATTTTTGATGCCATTTGTTATGTATTGAAGTGAAAGCTTGCGACTGAATGCGCATTTAAATTAAATGATAAACTAACCTACCCAGGTTTTGATTAAAGGTTTCAATTTGTGTGAAAAAGAAAACTCCTACTTCTTTGGATCAAAAGGGTTGACTAGGGATTATCTTCCTTATAACTCCAGTGTTTAGGAATTTGAAGTAACATCTATACATCGTCAGCAAGGTCTGTCCAAAAGCATACTGTATGAGATTATGGTATTAGTTTCATCATCCTTCCTCTAAAGACTTTAGACTTGTAGTTAAGAGTTGAATATCATACAAAAAGAGGTAAAAGCATAATTTCAATATAGTGAAAACGAATGGATTAACTCAAGACAAACATATGAAATGCATTAATGAGAATAAACCAAAGTCTGACATCAAGATAAGTGTTTAAGCAGAAAAAGAAATTACAACTGAAAATTCAAATAAACAAAATTTTCTCCGCCTAAACTTCGTCACTTCAGATGATGTGCCTTTGAAAGATGGCCGAAAAACTCAAGTTGACCATCTTATGTGAATTCCAACGCCGCTTCGTCGATCATGTCTTGAATCTTATTTTTCAATGTCCAACAGTGGTTAGTGTCATGTCCAGGACTATTAGAATGGTACGCACACCTTTCTTCATGATTGTAACAAGGAGGAGGAGTAAGGGTTTTTTGAGGAGGCTCCCTCAATGTAACCAGGTTGGCTTCCAACATATGATGCAATGCTTAAGCCAAAGGCATGTTGATCTCAGCAAATTGTCTTCCTTGCTTACGCCGACCACATTGTCGTGGTTGGCGAGGTTGTTGTTGGACTCTTAGTATAGTAGCCATTTTGAAGGGTGTCTTCTTGCCCAAACCAACTTCCTGTCTCATCGGAGGCTGGTTAATGACTCGATCCCCAATTCTATATGTTTTTCCCATATGGTTACATCCGTCTTAATGAAGCTTGTTGACGAGAGTTCTCAACTCTTCTTGTCCCCGAGCTAAGTTTTGGATAAGAGCCATCTGGCCCACCATTTGTCCCATCATCTGGATTTTCATGGTTTCCATTTCAGTTTGTAATTTTTCCAACTGGTCACCCTTGTCGTCCTCAGGATTCCTCTTGGTCATGCTCTCAATGATGAGTTCTTTCACTTATTCTTGCCCCTTGGATAGGTTCAGGAACAATTCTTGAAGTTGAGCATTTTGGTTATGAAGATCTATGAAGGTCTGTTCTAGAGCCATCTCTACTGAAATAAACAGTATGCAAATGAGAAACCTGTATGGGGAAAACCCGTCATGATATGATGCATGATATGTGGATGCAATGTTTTCAAGGATCTCGCAGGGTAAACACAATAAGATGTTAGGAGTTGAATTTTGATCACAACTTTGATTGGAGAACTTCGTATAGTTGGATGTCCTTTCACGCGAATCAAGCTCACCATGTCAAGTGGGTCATAGCCCTTGACTCAAGTTATCGTGCTTTGGTCTTCGACAACATTCGGTTAGAAGAAAATAAATCCTCTTTCCCCTTGATAGACGTCTGGTTCATCATTTCCCTGCATCACAGTCCCTTGAGATCCTTGAAATGGTCAGTGGAAATTATATGGTATGACGTTATGTACAAGTGAGCAAAGCAAACAAGTCTTTATGTACAGATAATCATACACACACAAAGCCGACAAGTCCTTAGGTTTAGGCTTGTGTGGAGTCATAGGTAAGTACCCTCTTGAAGTTTAGTTGGTTCAACCTATCTTAGAAAGTAATCGGGTTCTATGGGATCTCAATATCATTGATCTTTCTTCATTGGGCATTATTTCAGCGCAAGCTTCTTTATTGGCGACCGAAATATCCCAAAAGTCAAATCTCAATGAGTGTAGTATCGAGTATCAACCAACTTCAGACTGCACCAAAGCCGACTATCTCACTACTTTGTAATGACCAAGTTGTTCAATTAAAGGTTCTAAGGTCAGTTAGTGCTTCATGACACCATACAGCAGCCCCATATTCTCCTTGACTACTCAAGGGCTACCGATACCAACAAATGTGTCACACTAACGTAGCTATCTCTTCAACCATGTCGGTATACCCTGCATAATTCTCACGATCTATTGCTACTTACCTAAAAGGTGCCCAGATCCAGGTGTAGGATCAAAACCCAAACAAGGACCCAAAAATGTAAAGCAAGCAAGTCAAACAAAGAAATCATTATAAAGGTGATCTAGCTCTAAGGTAACCCGACTTTTAAGTTTAATCTCCAACAGAGTCACCAGTTGTATGATACGGTGGGAGAACTGACTTTGGTGTTTCACGTTTGATTACAATTATTATAGATAGCAAGAGTCACCGCCGACTTTTCTTTTATCAAATAAGGAAAGGGTGAAAAGAACAGGAAAGACCTTTGAGATGTCTTCTTGAGTTCGGGGGGTAGGTTATGAAAAAGGAAGGTGTTAGAATCCTTTTCATCCGTAGTTATCTACGGGCTCTTAGTTGCTTGCTAGATCACTTGAAAATGCTTTGTTTGAAAAGGTGCTTTGTAATGGGTATAAGTTTGAAAATATTTTGCAAAAATCCTTTGTTGCGGCTAACTTTGTAATGATTCTCGTCTCTATAAGAATGCGTACAAAGTATTGGTTTTGAAAATAGTTCAAAGAGATATTTGTTTTTTGGAGATGTTTTGAAATTGTAAGTGTGGAAATGGTTTTGGTTTGTGAGCAAGAAACTACGAGCGTCCTACCTACTTAAAAGGTCTATGTTCTTTTCCTCCTCCTTTAGATGTTGCTATCTTACCATTGATTGGTAAGAAGTCCCATTGTTGGATGTGAAGGGACGGGCGTGGGTCAATTGTATAGTCATAGAAGGCAACTAATGAGACGTTTTAGCAATTTTCATAAGGGACTAGATCATTTATCGAAGGCAACATGGAGGGACATCGAGGGACTACGATCTTTTTTATCAAGGGTCTTTGCTAAAACGCCCATATTCGAGGGACATGACTATTTTCCGAGGCAACAAGCGAGGTTACCCTATGGGTGCACGTGTGTGAATACAGTGTTTGATTGCATGCATTTTTTTCTTTGAAATTAGGGTTTTCTAACTGTTGATTTTATCTTTCCATACACACCCTAATTACTAGCATTTTATAAAAGCAGTAAATTGCGGAAAATAAATGTCCTACGCTATTACATAATTTGGGGATAAGGTATACAAATTTACAAATTGGGGGGGGGGGGGGGGGGGGGGATGGAAAGCAATAAAAGTCTTATTTATTACAACCATATTGAATAGAAATGAAAGAAAATATATATAAAATATAAAGACAAAAAATAGCACAAAAGAGAGAAAGAACAAGTCTTTCGATTCATGCAGCACGTTCGAAGCATATGTCCTTCGATTCACACACACCTTTTGTTTTCTTTCATTTGGGCCTGCAAGTCAATGTGTATCGAAGCATACACCCTTCGATTCACACCTCTTTTTTTTCGTTTAGGCCTGCAAATCAGTGTGTATCAAAGCCTAAGGATTTGTGTCGAATCATGCTATAATTTTTCACTCCAATATTGTTTTATGGTCTGTACAGGTTAGTTCTTGACAATAAAGGAAAACAAACAAAAGGGTTGAAACGAAAAAAAACAAAAAAGTTATCAATGACACTTGAAACGAAAGGTTTAAAGTCAGGAAGACTTACCTTGAATCTAGAGTTGGTGTTTTGAACTTTGAGTTGCTGCCCTGAATATTCTTGAATTCGAAGGAAGGAAGGAACCTGAGTTCGAAGGATAGGAAAGCTTGGATTCAAAAGAGAGAACAAACGGAGGTGTTGTATTTTTTTGTTCTGGGTTTAAGAGTTTTTTAAGTGTTCTCTCCTCTCTCTTTTTTTTCTTCTCTTCTCCATTTGCCTTGCCAAAAAGCCTCTCTTTGATTGTCAAAAAAGCCCTCTAAAAAGCTACCTCCAAGCTCCCCTAGATGTGTTGTAAAACATCTTATTTATAGAAGAGTCTTGCTTGGGTTTTAGGGGGAAAACAAATCAAATTTTAACAGTTTGGGTATCTCCTTTTCATAGCTTTCGGGGTGCAGCTTTTATATGCCAATTTGGTGCAAATTAGAAGCAACATAGCAGGACTATTTTACAATAGTTTTAGAGTGTTGTGGCAGCTTGGTGCAGGACTGTTTCATAGCAGTGCAGCAGACTGCTTTTGACATGGTTTTAGGTTTTTATGTGGACTTTGTTCAACAAGCATCTGGAATACTTCACCCTTTCTTTTTGCTCACAAGGATCCCCAACCTTAGACCAGAATCAGTAACAGACGAAACAAAATTTGTTTCCAACAAATGTGTGTCCTTCGAATGGGCCACACAATCTTTGACCAGACTCAAACAAACAGACGAAACAATATTTGTTTCCACCAATTGTGTGTCCTTCGAATGGACCACCAAATGTATGTTCTTCAAATGGACCACCACGTGTATGTTCTTCGAATGGGCCACCAAATGTAAGTTCTTTGAATCCACAAATTGTATGTTCTTCGAATGGACCACCAAATGTAGGTTCTTCGAATCCAACAATTGTATGTTCTTCGAATGGACCACAAAATGTATGTTCTTCGAATGGGCCACCAAATGTATGTTATTCGAATCGACCAATTGTAATTCATAGTGTAGAAACTATGTGTGCTGAAGGGTTTAGAGGTGGAATCGAAGCAAGCATGAAGGAAGCCATTGTCTTATGGATCGAAGCAAGCATGAAGGAAGCCATTTCCTTGTGGATCGAAACAAGTATGAAGGAAGCCATTGCCTTATGGATACTAGCATGAGGGAAGCCCTTTCATTGTGGATCGAAGTAAGCATGAAGGAAGCCCATGCTTTGTAGATCGAAGCAAGCATGAAGGAAGCCATTGCCTTGTGGATCGAAGCAAGCATGAAGGAAGCCCCTGCTTTGTGGATCGAAGCAAGCATGAAGGAAGCCATTTCCCAGTCAAAGCTAGCATGAGGGAAGCCACTGCTTTATGGGTCGAAGAAAGCATGATAGAAGCCACTGCTTTATGGGTCGAAGAAAGCATGATAGAAGCCACTGCTCAGTTGAAGCTTGTGAATCGAAGGTTCTTCTTCGATTTGTCCAAATCTGCCAAACACTCCTTTCGATCAGTCATGTAGCCTTAACCATATTTTGAACTCAAACAGTAACCTGCATCTGCACACTCTTTTTGTCTGCTTTGTACTTGTGCAAACTTGAGATTTTGAAAATCTTTGTGAGAAATGTTTCGAGAAAAGATAGGGCAAATTTTGGGGTACAACATGTATGATATAATCTTAAATCAACATTCATGTAAAGCTGTTAGTCAAAAAGATGGCAATGTGCTTTTCAATGGAAAGAGAAGAAACAACATCTATAAGATCAGACTTTATGACCTTAAAGAACAAAAAGTAAAATGTCTCATGTCTGTTAATAAAGAGCAATGGATGTGGCACAAATGTTTAGATCATGTTATCTTGTGAAGAATTTCTCAGCTGAACATGCTTGACCTCGTCAGAGGCCTACCAAATATGAAGTATACTTCAAATGCTCTTTGCGAAGCATGTCAGAAAGGAAAGTTTTTATAAACCTCTTTCAAAGAAAAAAATGTTGTTTCCACCTCCAGACCATTGGAACTTCTTCACATTGATTTGTTTGGGCCAGTAAAAACTGCGTCAATCAATAAAAAGCAGTATGGATTAGTCATTGTAGATGACTACAGCAGATGGACATGGGTAAAGTTACTCAAACACAAGGATGAGTCTCACTCTGTTCTCACTACATTATGTACTCAAGTACAAAATAAGATGAATCTTAAAATTGTCAAGGTTACAAGTGATCATGGTGGAGAGTTTGAAAATAAATACTTTGAAAATCTATTTGATGAAAATGGCATTTCCCATGATTTCTCCTGTCCAAGAACTCCACAGCAAAATGGAGTTGTTGAAACGAAGAATATGACTTTGCAAGAAATGGCTAGGACCATGATCAATGAAACCAACATGGAAAAGTACTTTTGGGAAAAAGTTGTAAAACACAACGTGTTACATTCAGAACATAGTTTCCATTAGACCTATTCTTGGAATGACTCCATATTAATTTTGGAAGAACAAGAAACCCAACATTTATTATTTTGATCCATTTGGATGTTCTTGTCTTATTCTAAACACTAAAGAAAGTCTAAACAAGTTTGATTCAAAAGCTCAAAGTTGTATCATGTTAGGATACTCTGAATGCTCAAAAGACTACATGGTATATAACACTGAAACACTCATTATTGAGGAATCAATTCATGTTAGATTTGATGATAAGCTTGATTTTTAAAAGTCTAAGATAGTTAATAAGCTTGCAGACATGGAAATCACCTACTCAGAATCTGAAAGACTTGATGTTGAAGTCCAAGAAGTAAAAGAGCCATAAAACGATCAACCAAAAGTCTCTAATGTGCAGACTCTTCCAAGAAGACTAAGACAAATTCTATCGCATTCTGAGGAACATATTCTAGGAGATAAGACATAATATGTTCGAACCATATCTCACTTCAAGCCTCCTGAAAAATGCTTCTAAGTCTGGTTTTGATGATAAAACATGTCTCTACTGATGAAGCTCTTCTTGATCAATCCTAGATTCAAGCCATGAAAGATGAACTTAGGAAATTCTTAATTAATGATGTTTGGGATCTAGTACCAAGACCCAAAGAAACTCATGTGATTGGATCAAATGGGTTTTTTGAAACAAGCTAAATGAAAAAGGTGAAGTGGTAAGAAATAAGGCTCGACTGGTTGCACAAGGATATAATCAATAAGAAGGAATATATTATACAAAAACCTTTGCACCCGTCGCCAAGTTAGAATATATTCGTCTTTTAATTTCCTTTGCTATTAATCACAGCATCATCTTATATCAGATGGATGTTAAAAGCACATTTTTGAATGGTTACATAATTGAGGAAGTTTATGTACACCAACCTCCTGGTTTTGAAGACAATAAAAATCTTGATTTTGTCTTCAAACTAAAGAGTGGCGCAAGGACAATTCTTTTGTACTTGACAGTGACTACTCTCATTATAACCGTTGAGAAAAAACAACCAGATTTCCGATTTACCTTTCTACCCTTTCAATGGATCTCTTTTACAAGCTATAAAAAGAAAACTTGAAAGCTGAAGAAAAGTAACAAACTACATTACAACGACAAATCTATGAGTTCAAATCAAGCTCAACAAAACTACACCAAAGTGTTATGCAAACTCTATAGAGAAATCATCTGTGTATAGTTTTGTAAATAAGTAAGGATTTGTTGCTCGTATCTTGCAGTAGAACACTTAGGTGTTCTTCATTGTACTGAAAACTCTGTGTAATCTGCTTACAAGAAGTAAATATGTAATAAACTAAAAGTACTCAACTATTGTTGAATGTTACCTTGAGAGACTGAGTGAAGGTATTCTCTCAAGAAGACTCCTATTGTGGCTTAAGTGAATTTATAATAAGGATTGGAAAACTTATTGGGGGTGCCAATAAGGTTGATCAAACTTGTTGTGGGTTGTTCTGTAATAAGTTTGGTTATAGTGGATTAAGTCCTTGTTGAAGGCGAAATCATCCCAGCGAGGGTGGATTGGAGTAGCTTAGTTAAAAGCGAACCAAGATAAAAATCATTGTTTTCATTTATTGTTTGATGTTCTAAGCGTACTTAGTTTGTCACAAACAAAAAGATTTTATTTGGTGAAACTTAATTCAAACCCCAATTTCTTATGTTTCTCACACCTTCACTTATTACTTGTTGCAATCACAACATGTATACTTGCATGTGACACTCTTTAATAATTTGCGAACAAGTTTTTAGCGCCGTTGTTGGAGAGTGATTTAGTTACATTTATGACTTTTTGTATTCATTAATATTGTTTTTATTTTTAAGAATTTGAGCCTTTAATGTTTCACTGTAATCTCGTGCCCCGACAAGTCTTTTAGCTATTGTATGCATAAGTTGTTACGCCCAGTTTACAGTGGATATTCTGAACTTGAAAGAGAACTAAGAAGATATCAACTTACTTGACACATACTAGCGGATCTTATTATTGTTGATCTGGAAAATTTAGGAGACCCAAAACCACCAGTGCACCAGAAGAAGAGCCAATCCCTGACATGGCTGATAACGATATTATCGGTATTGCCAATGATAATGCCTGTAACATTAGAGACTATGCAGTTTTTGATCTAAATGATATGAGTACTGGTATCATCCTACCAGAAATCACTGCATCTCAGTTTGAATTGAAGCCTATGATGTTTCAGATGTTGCAAAGCATTGGCCAGTACTCAGGCTCTCCTAATGAAGACCCTCACTTGCACTTGAGATAGTTCCTGGATGTTGCTAGTAATTTCAAAATTCCTGGTGTGACTGATGATTCCTTTAGGTTGAGGATTTTTCCTTACTCTCTAAGGGATAGATCCAAGAGTTGGTTAAATTCCTTGGAGCCTAATTCCATTGTCACATGGAATGATCTAGCTGAGAAGTTCTTATCTAAGTATTTTCCTCCTTCCAAGAATGCAAAGATGGGAAATGAAATTACTTCATTTAGGCAAGGAGATGAAGAATCTTTATTTGATGCTTGGGAAAGATTTAAAGAGTTTCTTAGACAATGGCCTCACCATGGCATACCCATACGTATTCAACTTGAAACTTTCTATAATGGGTTGATTCCTTCTTCAAGTAATATGCTTGATGCCTTGAGTGGGGGAGCTCTTTTGTCTAAGTCATGTGAAGAAGGATATAAATTGATTGAGATTATTATGGCTAACACTTATCAATGGCCAGTCACAAGAGCCACAATTAATTCCACTCAAAAGAAACCTACTGGAGTTTATGAAGTCATTGAGATAACAACTCTTGCTACTCAGATGGCTCAAATTCACAAAATGATGAAGAATATGATGACTCCATAAGTGGCTAAGCCTAAGCCAGTAAAGGTAGTTGCTGATGCATTTGCAGTTTCCTTTGTGTATTATGGAGGATTCCATTTGTTTGAAGAATGTCCTACAAATCATGTGTTTATTAACTATGTTGGAAAAAAACAACAACAGATACAACAATACTTACAACAACACTTACAATCCTAGATGGCACAACCACCCAGATTTCTCTTGGAGTATTAAACAAAATCAACTGAAACCTCAAGCTACTCAAGCAACTCAAGCAACTCAAGCACCACAAGTTCCACCTGGTTTTGTTGCACCTAAATATGTTGTGGAAAATCAAGGCAATAATCAGCTAGAAAATATTTTGAAATCCTTCATTCAAGAGACCAAAAATCAGTTTCAAGCGCAAGGAGTGAGCTTTAAAAACCTAGAAAACCAAGTAGGGAAAATTGCCACTGCTTTAAGTTCAAGGAATGTGGGAACACTCCCAATCTCTACTAAAAATCCATCTACAACTGCTGGAGTGAAGAATGTTGAAACATGTCAAGTTATCAAGCTTAGTAGTGGGAAATAATGTGAAAGATCCGCTCCTAGGAACATTGAAACGAGTGGAGTCCTGCTTGAGCAGGACAGTGTTAAAGAAAAATAAAAAACCAATGAGGAATTGTCCTCATCTAAAAGACTTGACAAGAATGTTGAGATAAATGCTAATAACATGGCTTCCAACTCAGGAAAAATGCCTGAAGTCATGACTAAGTTCGACAGAGAGCAAAGGTTTGTTCAAGAAAGACCTCCACCTCCTTTTCCCAAAAGGATTGGGAAAGCTAAAGAAGAGAAACAATTTGTCAAGTTTATGGAGATTCTGAAGCAGCTTCACATCAACATACCATTGATTGAAGTCATTCAACAAATTCCAAATTACTCTAAGTTCATGAAGGATGTTCTCACTAAGAGGAAAAGAGTGGGAGAATTTTCAAATGTTGCACTCACTTAGGAGTGCAGTTAATTTGTCCAAAGAAAACTCCCTCCAAAGTTGAAAGATCCTGGATTTTTTGCCATCCCCTGTACCATTGGAGACACCTTATGTGGTAGAGCTCTATGTGATTTAGGGGCTAGCATAAATCTTATGCCCTTGTCCATCTTCAAAAAGATGCGGATAGGTGCTGCCGGGCCTACAACCATCACTCTATAATTGGCGGATAAGAGTATTTGCTACCCTCAAGGGAAGATAGAAGATATGTTGGTTATATTTGACAAACTTGTCTTCTTTGCTGATTTCATTATCATGGATTTTTATGCTAATGAAGAGCCTCTCATTCTATTGGGAAGACTATTCCTTAGTATGGGAAGAACTTTCATTGATATAGAAAGAGGAGAGCTTACCATGAGAGTCAATGGACAACAAGTTATGTTTAATGTCCTTAATGCTTTACAGTACCCCTAGGAGGATGTAGTTGAATGTTCAATGATGTCCAATTGGGAAGGAATGATTCACAAGAATCTCCTCAAATCAAACAATGCGTTGGAGCAAGAGCTAGGAAAGTTGAAGAAAGAAGACATCCAACATGAAGGCATCATTTATGGGCCTTTGAGAAAACTAAGTATGGAAGATGAAGAACCTCTAGAGTTGCTGGAGTTGTCCAATACAGTGAAAAAACATAACTCACCTTCAGTAGAGGTTCCCCCTGATTTGGAACTCAAGCAACTACCAGCCCATTTATAATATGCTTACTTGGAGGCCGTGCAGAAGTTGCCTGTTATCGCTGCAACAGATTTGGCTGAAGAACAAAAGAGCCAATTGCTGGAAATTCTGAAGAAACACAAGAGGGCTATTGCCTGGAAAATTTCTGACATAAAAGGGATTAGTCCTATAGTTTGCGTGCGTACAATTTTGCTAGAGGAAAATTCCAAGAATAGCATTGAGAGTCAAAGAAGACTAAACCCCATCATGAAAGAAATGGTCAAGAAGGAATTATCAAGTGGTTAGATGTTGGGATTATCTATCCTATTTCTGACAGTGTGTGGGTGAGTCCAATCCAATGTGTACCTAAGAAAGGAGGCATGATTGTAGTCAGCAATGCAAAAGTTGAGCTAATCCCAACAAGAATTGTTACTGGTTGGAGAATTTGCATGGATTATTGGAAGCTAAACAAGGCCAACAGGAAGGACATGTCCCCTTACCCTTTTTTTATCAAATATTAGATAAATTGGATGGAAATAAGTACTATTGCTTCTAGATGGATATTCGGGTTACAACCAAATAGCCATTGCACATGAAGATCAAGAGAAGACTACATTCACTTGTCCTTATGGTACCTTTTCCTTTAGAAGGATGCCCTTTGTTTTGTGCAATGCTCTAGCCACTTCCCAAAGGTGCATGATGGCTATTTTTTTCTAATATTATTGAAGATTCCATGGAAGTCTTCATGGATGATTTCTCTGTTTTTGGGGAATCATTCATGAAGTGCTTGGATAACTTGGATCTGGTATTAACAAGGTGCGAAGAGAAAAATCTAGTGTTGAATTAAGAGAAGTTCCATTTAATGGTGAAAGAATGACTTGTTCTTCGACACAAAATCTCAAAAAGGGGCTTGGAAGTGGATCAAGCCAAGATAGAAGTAATTGAAAAGTTGCCCCCACTAGTGAACATCAAGGGAATTAGAAGTTTTCATAGGCATGTTGGCTTTCACAGAAGGTTTATCAAGAACTTTTCAAAAATCATTAAGCCACTTTGTCAATTGCTGTAGCAAGACGTGCCTTATTGCTTCACCCCAAAATTTACCCTCTTGATTTTTAGAATCTTTAAAGGCTAATGTTTCATCATATACATTTATGCATTGTGATAGGACCAAGTTATTTTGGTTCCCAGGTTCTTTTGCAAGCTATGAAATGTGGTTATGTTATCAATCAGTGCAAATAAGAGTCTCATGCCCTCAAACTTTGACTCACTCAAGCTACAAGAGTTTTTCATACCTCAAGACATCTCAATTGTCTCATTGATTCATCAGAGTTTTGAAATTTGCAAGAACATTGAAGTGAATCATTGTTCTTCTAATCATCTCTTGAGATTAGGGTTTTGGCCAGATGAAGTGTTTGATGCTTGTGTGGGCCAAATCTATGAAGAAATATCCTCTCATTTTCATATGAGGCATATTTTTTCAAACAATCTCTCATCATGTTCCTTGGAATTAGGGTTTTAAAGCTTGATCATCATCTCCTTGCACAAGGGTCCAATATTAGGGTTTTGGATTTAATCATGAAACCTCTGACATTTTTGGGAAAGACTTGATTCCACGCTTCTCTACATGTCCATGAGCACCTATAATTAAAGGATTGTTCATCAATTTTGGTTGGAAGAGATTCAATTTATCAATTGGGGGTAAAACAATTATTTGAGCAGAAGTCAACCAAAGTCAAAGTTGACCAAGTGAACTTTTGGTAGACACTCAGTTCAATACCCATATTTTCATATTATATGATCAATGATGGAATAAAATCAAGAGAAATGATGAATGTAGATGTAACTTGTCAAAGAAGTTATCTTGATAACTTAGAAAGTTTTTAAGTTTTAAGTGTTTGGGCTTAAATTGGAAATACCACAATTTTCTTCAACTTTGTTCTTGTGAGCCCAAGTCTAAAAAGTGAAAGGAGAAAAAGTTATGTGGCATAGAGAATTCTTGACACATAGAGGAATTTCCAAGTTATGTGCATCAAATCTGAAATATTCATGGCCATTTTTGAGGAGACAAATGATTTAATTCAAGAAATCATCAACATCAAAATTAAAGTTTGAATTCTCCTCTCCAATTTTGATTCAAAGATTCCAGCAAATGATGCACCATAGAATGAGATATAATGATTAGCTTTTAAAGCTTCAAGATGTCAAATTGCTAGCATGAGAAGCCCATGCGCGCGTGCCAGGCCTGGAGTTTCATCAAATAGCTTTTGGGCATATGTTCATAGTTATTTTTCTTATTGAATCATGCATCATTTTGAAAAATGATCAACATACGAAATGAAATTTGAATCCTCCTCTTCAATTTTTACTCAAACATTGTTGTGTTTAGTGCATTGTGGAGATTGATAACATGTTTTGGATTTGATGGCTTAAGATGCTAGATTTTGGCTAGCACTAAAAGGCTCACGCGTGCAGGATGGCTTGAATTTGCCTGGCCAGTCCAAACATCATCACTTTCATGCCAACTTTTAAGGTCTTTGCAAGCTTCATTTCAAAAACTGGTCAACACCAATTCTAATCCTCGTGACCTCAGCTTTCCAATGACCCCGTGTTTATGAAAAACGCACGAGAGATAAGAGAGATATGGAGTTTTGGCTATGGCTGACTTCATGGTCATGCAAGGCAAGAAGTCAGAATTGAATTTTTGTGCATTTGTGAGAAGTAGCTGCATGGTCCGTATCATACACTTCAAGCACATGGCTAATGATTTGTTTACATCATTTTTTCCCTAAAAATACAAACAAGCTACATGGTATGCATGCTCACGATTTCCCTCCATCTTGCCCAAAAAGGAAATTTTCCCTCCACTCTTTCTCTCACCCAGGTGCTCACCTTCCAACTCACACACCTCACGCACACTTCATTCTTTTCATTCTCTATTTTTTCCCCTCAAAACGCAAGAAATATCTCAGCTTTGTAACATAAAACTTAAGCTTCCCTCACTTTTTCTCAAACTTTTAGTTTTTTCTATAAAGCCCTCCAATGGATCTTTATGCTCAAAGGCACTCTTGCCCTCACCTTGAAACTCCTATTTAAACACTCTTCATTCATTCATTTCACATACACGAGCTCCATCTCCTCTAATGTCTGTTTCTATATTTCTCTCTTTTGAAGCAATTCCGTTCTAAGCTCTCAATTCCCTTGCTCAATTCTACTGATTTGAAGTTGAAGAAAGAAGTTACTCTGGGTTTCTTGCTATTTGAGCTCAAGGAATTGTGAATTTATTTTCTACATCAAGGTAAGATTCCTTTGAACTTGAATTTCTCATTTCAGCATGAATTAATGCTTTGTATCTTGTTCATAAGCATATAGCTGGTCAAACCTTATGTTTGATGTATATGGTTGTGTAAATCTGAGTTTGAATCGTGTTTTTTAGTTTTCTGCATTGTGTGAAGTTGCATGATCAGTGACATTCGCGTCCATTTTTCTCTTTGATCTTGCTTGTTTTGTGAAATTTAATGATTGTATGATGATCCTTGTTATTTTTTGAACAACTTTGAAGTTTGGATCATACCATTTGGTTGAGTATCAAGAGAGAAATTTGGATCTGAAATGTGGAGGATAGATATATTTTTGAACTTGTTATAAATTCATGCATACAGTGATTTTCGTGCTCATTTTTCTTCATGATCTATTCTTAGTTTTTATAAAATTTATATGCTATCATGATCTACACATTTTTATCTTGAATTTTGATTATAATTTTAACTTATTTTATTGAGAATCAAGGGAGATATTGTGCTCTAAACTTTGCTTGATGAGACTGATTTTTGCATTAGGGTTTAGTAGAGGTCAGGAATGATGACGTGTCGTTTGTTAATTGAACATGAATAAAACCTTTTGCAGCACGTTTTGATCAAATTAGGTGTAATAGATCTGCTTCATATTTGAAATTTATTTCATTTTAATTGTTTTTTCAAATTTATTTTTAATAGTTTCACCTATTCAAAAATTTTACAAAAAAATATTTTAGACTTTAATTTTAATCTATTTTCTGATTTTAAAATTTTACTTTATCATTTTATCACTTTTGGATGATTAATTAGGTTATTTAATCACTTATTTAGATTTTTGATTTTTCTTTTCTAGTTTTCATTAATCTAAAAAATCATAAAAAATATTTTATGACTTCCTTAGGATGTTATGTTGATCTTGAGATTTTTATCTCATTTTTACAATTAATCTTCATTTGATTTTAAATATTGTGAAGTTTAAGTGTCATTTTGCCAAATTAACTTGCTTATGTTACAAGTTTGATTTAATTCTCTAATTTCTTGAACTTGTAAAAGTCAAAGATAATTTGATTAGGGTACTTGGATGAGTTATTATCATGAACACATTTTTTGTTGAATTTTAAACCCTGGTCTTATATTTTCCTCAAATTATTTTCCAAAACATGTCTAGTTTAAGCACTTTGCTAACTAGTCTTGGTGTTTGCATTTCAAAATCATACTTATTCTTCAATCCAAGGACCATAACCTTTTATTCTAACTTTTATAAGTCCTTAGGGAGTTAGATTCCTTTTTTTTTTAATTTACAAGTCCAATTTCTATTTTTAGCAGAATTTTTGATTAAATTAATCTATTGTGACTTACTTGAATTACTTGCCTTTTAATTTTCTATCTTGGGAAACTTTTTGAAGATAAATTTTGTGCTCATGGTGATACCTGGATACTCTTAGAATCTCATTATATTATAACAAACTAATTGATCCCTCTTAGCTATTTGATGATCACTTTGTGTTGAACTCCTAAATTGTGCAAGTTTTGAACCCTAGTTTGTGACTTTGGATAAATTCTTTGAGCCAATTATTTCCATGATTGTGGTTCATTGAGATTTAGATACATGATAAACTCAAGGATAGCCTTATAAAGGCTTGAGAGGCATTTGATCTCCTTTGATAATTTTCTCATTCCATTTTGAGATTGATCTTTTCTTATGTTTCTTTGTGGATTATGTGAGATATAATAAATGCACTTGTGCAATCTTTAAGGAACCAAGTTGCTTCTTCATTCTCATAGCATGTTTAGGTCCTTGATTTAATGTTTATTAACCATTGAAGTTATCTAACACCTTTCCTTTGTTTAGAGGTTATTTGCTCATCATTTGTGATCATAGTTTAGGAGGATGTTCTTATACAATTCCATTCAAATGCTAATGATCCAAAATGTTTGAAGTCCCTTTACTTATAATTCTGACCTATACCTTATGACCTATAATTAAATGCTCCTTAGATTCTTTGATTGACATTTCATTGTCAATTCATCATGATGACAAGTTAGGAGCCATATCTTTGTTTTAACCTAGTTTATTTATGATGATGTTTTGAACTCTCTAAAGGAACAATGTCCAACATCTTTGTGCTTAAGTATTGATATAAACCTCCCTTCTACTCTCATTTCTCATGCTTCTTTGATCCTTGTTTAAGAACTGACTTGCTAACCAATATGGTGATACATAAGAAGCCATATTCTCTTTTATACTTATGTTTTGAGCATCATTGATTAATGATTGCCTCATGAGATTTTGTGCCATGTCCCATGAATGTATCTTGATGTTGGCTACTGCCCATATCATTTAAGAACATTTACATTGATTTATTTAAAGCATAATACTTATATGCATCAAGGGACTATACTTTTCCATATATCATGACACTTAAGTATGTTATCTTGTTAACATTTCTTGAGGCTTCAAGTTCATGATTGATAATTTGTGAGGGTCTCATAATTAACCTATGACATATAAGATATCATTACACTCTTACTTGATCTTTATCAATATTGTTTGACTTAAGACAAGTACTTTCCATCTTAGATGATGTTATTTATCAATTAGGAAACTTATCTTGTGTATGAAGTTTCATCTTCTTATATGGTTACTCTTGAGTCTCATATTCAGTTAACTTACTATACAAGTAAAACGTTGCATAATTCTTCAATTATGCTCTTTTATTTTGATTATTACTAGTTTGAATTAAACATGCTTGCTTGCTTCCTTTGGCATTTTCCTTTGTGTGCTTTGTATGCATTTTTCTCTGCATGCTTTTGATGTTTGAATGTGTGATCTTAGAGATAATTATATAATGAATTGTTTGTTTTTTCATCCTCTAAATATTTTCCCTCTTCATCTATCCCTTTCTTGTGCTTCACTCACGTTTAGGAACATGTTAGGGTTTGGTTTTGACCTAGTCTCGCCTTATCTTTTGAATGTGCTTAAGTAGTAACACATTAGGGGTATTAGAGGTAATTGTTTTGTGTTATATCAAAGTGTTTGGTTATGACCTCACTCTTATTTGACATGTCTTTCCATGCTCAGTTTATCACACACTTGTTCTCACCTTACATCATAACTTTGATTGAAACTAGTTTGTGTACTTTGGTGTTTGTACCATGTTTTCAATGAATATTTGAACTTCTTATTGACCACGAGGATTATACTAAGTGTATATAATGTCTATTTTTGACCCTTATTATTCACATGACCTCTTCTTTTCTAATTTTTTTGCTTGTTAGTAATGCATGGGGACTTATGTCCACTTAGGGTTGATTGTGATCCTTTCTTTGTTTGATTGTGTTGTGAATATTTCTCAAGTGTGTTTATGTGATGATGATGAGTCCTTTATGTGTTTTCTTATTACTTGTACACTTACCCATCTAGCTCACTTCAGTCCACCTGTTTATACCATGCTTGGTTAGACACTTGACACATGAATGCTCATATGCTAGTGTGCTTGCCTTTTTGACTTTTCTTATGATCTTTAGATCTCTACCTCCTGTGTATGACCCTTATGGAATTTTTTTGACATGTATAAGTGTTATATTTGATTTCATATTGCTTCCCCTTTTTGGTTTTCCACTTACTTATTGCCTAAGTCTGATCTTGCTACTTGTTTGAGTTTTATCTCTTTTCATCACGAGAACTTGTCTTGACTAGGTGATGTTTGTTAACACATAATCTCTTAATGATAGTTTATGATGTATTAAACCATATTTAGACTTAAGTATCTACCTCTTTTCACATCCTTTCTTGCATGTTTTATCATGATGTGAAGTTTAGTCTTCTAAATGCACACTTGCACTTCTACTTGCCTAGTTAGGTAATAGTTGCTTATTCTTAACGCTTATTGTCATGTTTAGGGTAGTATAAGATGTATATCACATTAATGTCAGAAGATATATCATGTCTTGATGTGATTTTATGCCATGCCTCTTTGTTTGCTTATTATTTCTCTCTTACCCCCCTTTTTCACTTCTTCAAGTATGTTTGTGAGATCTTTATCTCTTTTGTGTTTTACCACATGAACTTGTATGTTCAATGATGTTTTATCATCCTTCTATAATTCTTTGAGACTTGATGTTTTTTCATCTTAATGCATGTGTACTTGATGTTTTATCATCTTCCTTCTAGATGTATTATCATCTTTATATGATATTTTATCATCTCCTCTCTTATGTGTTTTGTCACATTGTTTTGTGTGATTAAAGTTTTATCATCTCTTACTTGATGTATTAACATCTTTGCTCTACTTGATGTATTTTTATATTTGTGTGATGTTTTATCATCTTCTCTCTTATTTGATGTTTTGTCATCCCCTCTTTATCTTGATGTTTTATCATCCCTTCTATACTTGTTACTTGATGTTTTATCATTTTTTTCTTTCTTATGTTCTTAGGTAATTATCCTAAATTTCATGTGTGTTTATGTGATGTTTACTTTCTCTCTTATCTAAGTGTGATTGTGTGCTTCTTCTTATTCATCTTATTCTTCTCTTTTATGAGATTGCCATGTTACCCATAGGATCTTTAGTTCATTCTCCTCCATGTTTGAACTAAATAGACCTTAGGTTTGCTATCCATGCATGATAAATTTAGGTAGTGTAATACGGTGGGAGAACTTACTTGGGTGTTTTGCGTTTGATTGCAATTGTTACAAATAGCAAGACTCGCCACCGACTTTTCTTTTATCCAATAAAGGAAAGGGTGAAAAGAACAAGAAATACCTTTGAGAATTCTTCTTGAGTTCTAGGGGTAGGTTATGAAAAAGGGAAGGTATTAGCATCCTTTTCATCTGTAGTTTATCTACGGGCTCTTAATTGCTTCATCACTTTGAAATGCTTTGTGTTTGTGTAAGTTTGAAAATATTTGAAAACGCCTAAGTTTGGAAAATTTTGCAATGATTCTCGTATCATCGAGAATGTATACAAAGTGTTGGTTTTGAAAATATTTGTTGAAAAGAAGTGTTTGGAAAGATGTTTGAAAATGCCAATGTAAGGCTATTTTGTAATGATTATCATATCATTGAGAATGTATGCAAAATGTTTGTTTGAAAAGTGTTTTTTAAAAGTGTGAGGTGTAAGTGGTTTTTGTTTGTGAGAAAGAAATTACGAGCAATCTACCTACTCAAAAAGTCTTTATTCTTTTACTCCTCCTTTATATAGTGCTTGTATACCATTAGTTGGTAGAAATCCATATCATTGGATGTGAGGGACAGGTGTGGGTCATCGTACAGTCATAGAAGGCAACTTGTAAGATGTTTTACAAATTGTCATAAGGGACTAAGATCATTTACCGAAGGAAACATTTGAAGGGGAATCGAGGGACTATGATCTTTTAATCGAGGGTCTTTTCTAAAACATCCCAAATTCGAGGGACATGATTTTTTATATCTGAGGCAACAGGTGTGAAAATGTCCATGAAGTTGGGTCAAAAAACTTCCTAAATTAGGGCAAATTTTCACTAAGTTATTTAGTTCATGGACCTATGTTCATAAATTCATAACTTGAGATCCAAGCATCTTTTGGGAAAAGTTTGTGAAGAAAAGTTGTAGATTTCATGGAGGACTACAACTTTCATGTTGTAAGTTTTCTTTGAATCAAATTGCATCATGGTGAAAAAATGGTGAAAAGTTGGGAAAAAATAAGAAAATTTTCATACTTAGAAAAATTCTAAGTTATGAAATTTTTCAAATTCAAAACCCTAATTTTCAAAATTGGTTTTCTTGGTCAACAAGTTTCATATTTTGACATATCTTGATGAATTATGACCCTTGGCACTTTATTTTTGACCAAAAAGTCAAAGTTTGACTTTTCAGTGTACAGTTGACTCTTGATCAGTTGACTGCAAAATTCATCTGTCAATCCTATGAACTTGAGATCTTTTGAACCATGTAATTAGGTCAAGATAATGCCATTGAATCCTTGAAACCATGCTTGAACTAAATTGGCCATTGGTTAGGTTAAAAATAAAAAATTTCCCTTTCTCAATCAAAACCCTAATTTTGACCATTTTGCCCTTTTGATGATTTGATCAAATTTCTTGAGGAGTTGTGATCCAAACTTGATCAAATGGTACATATGAGTCTAAAATGTTGTTGTGGATCAAAAATTATGAATTTTGACTGTAAATTGGCCATGGTTAACTTTTTCCCTAATACAGCTGATATTTAGGTCAGTTGTCCAATTGACTGAGCAAAAATGTGATTCAAGGCTTGAAACTTGACATGAGCAATCTTAGGGGTCCAAGATGGTGTATGAAAGTCACATGAAGCATTGGTGGTCCAAAAATACTTGTGCAAACTCAAACCCTAATTTTGGGTCATCAGTGCAAGATGAGATGTCCTGAGCTGAGCAAACCCTAATCCTGTCTTGAGTCCAAGAAGTCTTGTGAGAAAAATATTAATAAATGAGAGGGAAAATTTTGGGGTACAACACCTACTATCCAGGATTTCATTTCGAAGTAACCCTACTATCCAGGTTCCTTCTCATAGCCCTACTATCCAGGCTTTCATTTCGAAGTAACCCTACTATTCAGGTTCCTTCTCATAGCCCTACTATCCAGACTTTAATTTCGAAGTAACCCTACTATCCAGGTTCCTTCTCACAGTCCTACTATCCAGGCTTTCATTTTGAGGTAACCCTACTATCCAGGTTCCTTCTCATAGCCCTATTATTCAGGCTTTCATTTCAAAGTAACCTTACTATCTAGATTCCTTCTCATAGCCCTACTATCCAGGCTTTTATTTCGAAGTAACCCTACTATTCAGGTTCCTTCTCATAGCCCTACTATCTAGGCTTTCATTTCGAAGTAACCCTACTATCCAGGTTCCTTCTCATAGCCCTACTATCCAGGCATTTATTTCGAAGTAAGCCTACTATCCAGGTTCCTTCTCATAGCCCTACTATCCAGGCTTTCATTTCGAAGTAACCCTACTATCCAGGTTCCTTCTCATAGCCCTACTATCCAGGCATTTATTTCGAAGTAAGCCTACTATCCAGGTTCCTTCTCATAGCCCTACTATCCAGGCTTTCATTTTGAAGTAACCCTACTATACAAGTTCCTTCTCATAGCCCTACTATCTAGGATTTCATTTCGAAGTAACCCTACTATCCAGGTTCCTTGTCATAGCCCTAGTATCCAGGCTTTCATTTTGAAGTAACCCTACTACCCAGGTTCCTTCTCATAGCCCTACTATACAGGCTTTCATTTCGATGTAACCCTATGATCCAGGTTCCTTATCATAGCCCTACTATCCAGGCTTTCATTTCGAAGTAACCCTACTATCCAGGTTCCTTCTCATAGCCCTACTATCCAGGCTTTTATTTCGAAGTAACCCTACTATTCAGGTTCCTTCTCATAGCCCTACTATCCAAGATTTCATTTCGAAGTAACCCTACTATCCAGGTTCCTTCTCATAGTCGTACTATCCAGGCTTTCATTTCGAAGTAACCCTATTATCCAGGTTCCTTCTCATAGACCTACTATCCAGGCTTTCATTTCGAAGTAACCCTATTATCTAGGTTCCTTCTCATAGCCTTACTATCCAGGCTTTCATCTCGATGTAACCCTACTATCCAGGTTCCTTCTCTTTTATCTTCGGACAACATTTTACAACACTGTAAAACCTGGACCCGACCAGATACGGTCGATTTCACATTTCCCTAGTAAGTCGCTGTGAAGCCTGGAATACGACCAGATAGTAGTCAGCCTTATCATCCTCAACCAGTCACTGTGAAGCCTAGACCCTGACTAGATAAGCAGTTCACTTCCATTTCCTCAATCAAGAGATGACTCCCCAAGTAGAATAACTGACAACTTAAGCTCTTAGACTCTATTCCCCAAGACATAGACCAACATTCCTCAGCGAAGTCCTCCCTAACAACAGGAACAGGAATTCCCACAAAGGAATATCTCACAAAATCATCATTATTCTGGATGGCATCTTTAAACCCATCTCCGATAACTCTCTATCACATTCTCAGGATGGCGTCTTTAGGCCCATCTTCGACGGCTTTCACTCATCTTCTCCAAATGGCATCTATAAGCTCATTGCAGACATTATCTATATAGTCAAGCATCATTACAGACGAGTGAAAATTTCTGGGCACTCTAGTGTTCAATCATCTTCCACCTTCAGATCATGAAATGCAGATAAGCCAATCTAAATCTTCAGGTTTAAAAAGATTGAACAGGGGCATATGTTGTACCCCAAAATTTACCCTCTTTTCATACACGCGTATTATTGGTTTTATGGTTATGGAATAAAGGTATATTTATCAAGCTTCGTCAGGTTACAAGTGACGTTTATTTCGCCAATGGATGTTCTCAAAATATTTTCCGTGCTGAAGATCGGTTCGCTGTTTTGCAACGATTCAGGGTTCAAAGATTCACAAGTCCAACCCGGCGCGTCATATTCAGGTGTTCTTTTGTCAAGATATCTCTGATAACGTATTCTCAAATTCAGGTTCGGCTCAAGAGTCAATTCTTTAAAGAAGGTCTTCGAATGTGTGAGTTTTCTCGAAGAAATATGGTGAAAAAGTGTGCTAAAAGTGTAGTTTTTACGAACTAAAAAATTCATAACATGAAGATTGTGGCTTGTTTTGAACCCCTTCCGGTGGCCAAAATTCCGTCTTGATGTCATCTACGTTTTCAAGAACCTTAAAAATATTGAAATCCTTGTTACAAACCCCCATCTCACTACAAACAAACCCCCATCTCACTACTTCTCCAGTAAGGGTAAGGTTGGTTTGATCTCCATGATCAAAAGGATGTAGAAGCATCCATACATGCCATATCAGTTTTAATATTACAAATTTTCATATATTTATTTTTTTGTATTTCATGGTATAATAATTTGTTTAATGTGTCTATGAGATTCAACACTACAGGTTTGACCATTATGGTACACTGAGGTCGGATCATAACAACCACCAATGTATGGCAAGGCAGACATCCTGAGGAGGTTAAGGCAACCATCTGTCTATTTAAAACTTTTTTCATAAAATCTAATATTTTTCACAAACCTTTGATTTTTTATAATAAACTTGAATAATTAATTTTAGGTTTTTTAATTTAATTTTAGGTTTTAAATTAATTTTTGGTTCAACAACCACCTCTGGCATTTGCATTATTTTTATTTTCTAACCCTATTTTTCATTGATGTTTCTTCCCCTATCTATTTTTTGGCAAACTTACTTCTTTCTTATTAATCATTACACATAAACCTTTTTTTCAAATTAACTTTTTATTAATTAAAATTAATTAGTTTTTTAGGTTATTTTTAATTAACCTTTTTTTTCAAAATTAATTTTTTTTTAATTCGAACTAATTAGTATTTAGGTATTTTAATTAACATTTTTTTATTAATTAAAATTAATTAGATTTTTTAGGTTTATTTAATTAATGATCATAAATCTTTTTTTTTCATAAAATAATCACCAAAACATTTTCTTTGCTATTTTCATCTTATTTTTATTTTCCTAGATAAAGTGTATAGGGCGCGTTCAACTGTAATAGCTACGCTTTATTTTTTCCGCTTTTTTTTATCATTATCATGTAATTGCTTCTGGGATGTAATAGTTTTAGGATTTCTTTTCCGCACTCTTCACTATTATGTAACTGTCCCAAAGCTCTATAATAGCTTAGGTTTACATTTCCGCCTTTATCTCCTGCTACTATATTTTATGTAATGCTTAGATTAATAGGATTGTATGGAAAGATAAAAATGAACAATAGGAAACCCTAATTGCAAGATAAATATAACTGAAAAACACAATGTTGCACACTTGCACCCCTAGGATACTCCCCACTTGGTTGCCTCAGAAAACAATGGTCATGTCCCTCGAACGTAGGGATATTTTAGCAAAGACCCTCGGTATAAAGTCATTATAAAGATCATAGTCCTTCAATGTCCCTCGAGTTTCCTACGAGAAATGATCTTGTCCCTCGATGTTGCCTACGAATATATGATGACAGTCCCTTCAAAATGCTAAGGTATCCTTACATGTTGCCTTCAATGACCATTTCGTCCCTTTCGATAGTCCCTCAAATTCCAACGATAGGGCTACCTACTCCTTAATAGTAGGATTGTGCTGTCTAAAGGAAATGAGAACGAACAGCCTTTTTCGAGTAGGTAGATAACTGTTAGGTACTTGCTTAAAATAATCTTTTTCACACTTACACTTTCAAACACTTTTCAAGTAATGTTTTCAAAAACACTTTATCACACTCTTGAGGACTGATACAAGGGTTACCATAAAGTGAAACGTCGCACTAAGGCATTTTCAAAACTTTTCAAAACACACACACAAGCAATTTCAAAATGAGCAAGTAACTAAGAGCCCATGGAAACCCATGGATAGAAAGGGTGCTAACACCTTCCCTTTCTATAATCTACCCCCCATACTCAGAAACATCTTGAAAAAGGTTTTTTCTGTTCTTTTTCCCTTTTCCTTTATTGGATAAAATAAAAGTTGATGGCGACTCTTGCTTACCGCACATTTGCGAATACAAAATGCAAACCAGTATTAACAGTCGGTTCTGCCACCGTATCACACATGTTATGCCATGAAACGAAAGGTTCAAGGGTAAGAGTGACTTACCTTGCTTCAACCTTGAATGGGAACTAGGCCTTGAGTGGTGGCTCTGGGTTCTCTTGGATTCGAAGGGAGGGGACATAATCTAGGCCTTGGATGATGGATTCGAAGGAGAGGAGCAAACATGATGCTCCTTGGGATTCGAATGAAATTGAAGTGTGGTTGTTCTTCAAAATCGAAGGAGGTGACAATGATTCTGGGTTTTTGATTTCACAAGTGTTGAAGGGACTTGAGAGTTTTGTTGCGTTTGAGAATATTTTGGAGGTTTCGTTCCTCTAGTCCAAAGATCCTCTTCAGCCTTTGCAAAGAATTCCTCTATTTATAGAGAAAAAGTGGACGTGTTTTCAATACCCAGCCTTGCAAAGAATTAAAAAAATGTAACGTGAAAGTACAAGTGGGGGGCCTTTTGGCAGTTGGGGAGCAGAGGATGTGACTTATGCTTCTGGCCTTGCTTGTGCTCAGACCAAAATCAGGTTGAAAGCTGATTTTGTGACTAAAGTACCTTTTATGAAGAAAGGGTACACAATCCTTTGCCAATTTATCCAAGAATGGTATTATCCTTCGAATAAACCTTTGAACCCTTAGGCAATGTATCACAAACTTGTGTAAACCTCTAATTATGTAAAGATTTGGAAGCAACATAGTCTGGCAAATGAGATTTGGTCTTGAGTCGAATGCAAGAATGATATTGAAGCACACTTTTTCGAAGGAAGCCTTTGCCTCAGCTGAAGCTTATGGTCGAAACAAGCTTACTCGGAGGAAGCTAATGCCCAGCCGAAGCTTGGATCGAAGCAAACACATTGCCCAATCGAAAGCTCGTGTTCAAAGGAAGCATATTGCCCAATCGAAGTATGTGGATCGAAACAAACATAAAGGGAGTCATTGCCTTGTGTCTGTTTAGTATAAGGGGATTTCCTGGCTTCTGAATCGAAGGGAGCTCTTTCAAGGGAAGCAAGAACTTAGTCAAATCTTGTATGAAGATACCTCTTGGCTCAAACAAAGCTTGTATGAAGAAAAGTTTGTAAGAGGCCCTTGGTGCAAGTGGATTCGAATGATGCATAGAGGTGGTTACTTTGTCCCATCGAAACTTTTCCAAACGAAGCAAGCATGCAGGCAACAAACTTGTCCAATTGAAGCAGGCTTGTAGGCAGTAAACTTGGTGAATCAAAGGGTTTGCCTTACAGGGGGAACTTGTGGCCAGCAAACTTGGGATTCAAAGCAAACATGGAGGCAGTGGAAGACACAAACGAAGCATGCAACAAGAAGTCACATGCCCAGAAGAAAGAGGCACGCTGGCAGCAAATTTTGAGCAATCGAAGGAGGTGCAAAGTCCAATCGAAGGGGGCTGAATCGAAGGAGGTGCAAAGTCCAATCGAAGGGGGCTGAATCGAAGGAGGCCTATTTTTCTCCAAATTTGTCAAAATGTTATTTTTATCTGTTTTCTCCTTTTTTGACAGTTTCCTTTTAATTTTGGTATTGGAAAATCCCAATGCACTTGTGCAAGCTTGAATCCTGAGAATCTTTGTGAGAAAACCCTTGAGAATTGAGAGGGAAAATTTTTGGGTACAACAGCATGCTACCAATAACTTGAGAGTTTCTTCTTTATTCCAATCAGTATAATATTTTAGCCAGTGTCCTTAATTCCTTTGATTTGAAGGATTTTTCTACATGGCCTAACTCATGCTGCTTGGTTGCAGGTTACTCTAAGAAAATTACATCAGGTATTCACCCTATCAACCAATGTAGATGGTAATATTGGCCCCGACGCAACTCATTTTCTTGCAATAAAAGAGGTTCTCACTTATCATTTTTGTTTATTTGTTTACTTTTGTGTGCTATTTTAAGTGGTTGTATTGTATAGTAATGTTAAATGTTCATACTTTGAATCGCCAACATGACAAAGAAGTGTACATTTTCTTCAGAAAAACAATGACTATGATAATGGTTCAATTACATTGGATTTGCTTTTGTTAATTGTGCTCATCTTAGGTTATGGATTGGTTCTATCGACGATAATATGTTTTGTCTTATTCTCAGTTGAAAATTATTGATGACTCTGTTGCAGGTTTTGTGGAGACCTAGATGTGAACATTTTTGTGTGGGTATTCTTGTGAAGGTGTATGGAAATAAGTGTGATGATTCCCTGCTGTGATCGGTGGATCTGGAACTGACTGTTTAACGCTGGTTCGCGAAATGTCGCGGAAGCAAGAGTCGCCACCGTCTTTTATTTTCTCCAAATGGAAAGGACAAAAGCACAGAAAAATTCCTTATAGAGATTGCTCTCGGTTCGGGAGATAGATTATAGAAAGGGAAGGTGTTAGCACCCTTTCTATCCATGGTTATCCATGGGCTCTTAGATACTTGCTCACTTGTGTTTTCAAAAAATGGTTTGTTTGCTTTTCAACTGTGGGTTTTAAAAAGTTTCTTTGAAAATTCCAGTTCGACTCTTGTATCGGTCCTCAAGAGTGTTTGAAAAATTGCTTTCGAAAGCTTTTTGAAAATGTGTCGGTGTGAAAAGTATTTTTGAATTTGTTTTGAAATTAGAGCAAGTATCTAGAGTCGTCTACCTACCCTAAGGAATTCGTCTGTGTAAATGTCCTTAAAGTAGTGCCATCCCACCATTGAGAGGTAGGTAGCACCACCGTTGGAGGTGTTCGGGTCAATTCGAATTTGTAGGGACATGGCGATCACCAGAGCAATAGGAAGACACCTTAGAATCTACACTCATGCAAGGTTCCCGGATCATGAGGACTTACTAAGACATCCTCTACTCGACGATCACCTTTCGAGGCAAGGCAACAGTGAGGCGTACCCTAGGGGTGGTGTGTGCGATTCGTGTGTCGTTTTCATTTGCATTTATCTCGTCATGTTATTGGTGTTCTACGCTTGTTTTTATTTTTGTCCATACATTCTTTCATGCCTTGATTTAACAGTTAAAAATATTGCGGGAAAGTAAAAACTCTAAGCTATTACAAAAGGCGCGGGTCCACATCGCCAAAATTAACCAGGACCCGATTTGACAGAAAATAAATAAAGAAATAAAGATAAAGTGCGAGAAAATTAAAAGGTTACATGGCCTTGGGAGAGATACATAGATATTTAAACGAAATAAAATAAATGTGCGAATAAGAATTAAATCGAAACGAGGGCGTTGGACCCTTTTTGCAAAATTAAATTACATGGAATTAATTAAAATTAAAAAGAAAAGGAGATGTTTTTGGTATTTTTTAGTATTTTAGGATTTAAGTGAAAAAAAAGAATTAATTAAAATAAATACTAACCCTAATTCTAATGGCTTTTAATTTATTAAGAAAACATTGAATTTTAACCTAAATTAACCCTAATTTTTATATACAAATTTAATTATAAAAATAAATATTTAATTATTTAATCATTTATGAAAGAAAAATAAAAAGGATGAAAAATTATTAATTAAACCCTATTTCTACATTTTTTGATTTTTTTATTAAGAGAATTAAAATTAAAACCTAATTTACACTAAATTAATTTACATGCAAGTTTATTTACAAAATATTAACTAATTAAATATATTTAATTTTTGATCTTTTCTGATTTTTATGGTATTTTGTGATTTTATGAAAATATTAAATTAATTAAACAAGCAATTTATAAAAAATAAATAAAAATAAATAAATAAAGAAAGTTAAAAGAATTTGCAAACCAAGGGGGGTTGTAGTCCCCAACATGGAGGTTAAGTCCAAGAATTCTGGCCCATTTAGCATGGTCCGTTTGACTTTTCCAGGCAACGTGCTGGCATGTTGACTCATGTTTATGGTGTTCCTCCAATCTATGCCTTTGGATTGACCCTGATATGCACGTGGATGGTTTGATCTGGAGGGCGTATGGTACGCTTTGATGTTGAACCTGCATGGAATCAATGAATACAAAATAATATGAAGAGGGTGAAGACCTGGGGTTCGAAACCAGGTCATGTGCTTTGCCAACAACTATGCTTACCACTGGATCAACTCACGCGTGTTTAATATATAACAATCAACAAATATTATAAAAAGAACAATTGCGTTAGTGGACTTTGCGCGCAAACTTTCAAACCAGCCACCCACCGCTTGCCACGAATTCATCTTCTTCGTTGGATTTTATTTTCCTGAAACATAAACAACATAAGCAACGGTTTTCATGTGTTCTCTTAGGCCCTCTATGGAAAAATAGCGATTAGCCATTAGGGGCTCATAAATTGAGCGCGAGTATAGGTTCATGATCGTCTGAGTATGCTGAAGTGAATGGTCTAATTCTTATGCTCCAATTTTTCCTTGTTTTAAAATCCCTAATTTGGAATCCTGTAAACCCTAAAAATTGACAATGGTGAAATCGTATATAGCTTGCAAAAATTCAATTAAACATATGGGTTAGCTTCAGAATTGCATAAGGAGTATGAATCAATGAACAAAATGTTATGAGGATGCCTGTAAATCAAAACACGAATATGCATTTTTCATGAAATATCTTGAGTTCTGTATACCGATTCTTGAGGTTTTGATGAATGTTTTTGATTGGGAATCATTCAGTGAACCTTGAGGAAGCTAATGGAATAGGTTTTGAAGCTTGTATCACCCTGCAAGTGAGTTTTCAGAATTGAGTTTTTTTGAGAAAAAGTATGAGTTTGTGCAAGGGTTTTCTGAGCAGCTGCGTGGTCCCAAGCATGAGGGTTTGTTTTGTATATATGTGTGGAACAATTAGGTTAAGAAATTTGATCCAAAAAGCTTGGCATTCATGACTTTGAAAGATTTGATTTTCAAGATCTTTTTCAAATATTTTCCATGTGTTTTTGCTCTCAATCATATCAATTCTCTCCAAATCTTTCCATATTGGACCATGCACGAGTTATTGAGTGGATTTCATGCAAAAAAGGATTGTAAAACTTAGGTTAAATATTTTTCATGTATTTAATTTGATTTAAATGAATTATTATAAATAAAATTCAAATAAATAAATAAAAAATGAAGAAATACTTCCCTTTGGGCCAAGTGGTCGTGCACGTGCCATGGATGATGATTTGTGGAAGAAAAATGGGCCCATTAGCAATTTTAGGTCATTTGAATCAATGTTGACTTTTCAAAATATCCAAAAATTTCCCAACTTCCACAAGGCATAACTTGCTCAATTTATAAGCTTTGCTCATGTTCTTGGACATTTTGGAAAGGTCTTTGAGTCCTCTAACCAATGACTTTGATCCCATGGCATTTTGATTTACCAATCTCAAGTTATGGCCTTTGACTTAAAGTCCCTTTTTGTTGACTTTTGAAAATGACCTATAATGTTGAAATTGATAACTTTTTGTGAGAGCATTTCTTGGACTTGAAGTATGAAGATGAGTTGTAGGAAATGTCTTTCTCTTCAAAATGAGCTTTGGATGGAATTTTTCTGATAATCCATGTGAAAGTTATGCCCTGGTCAATTTACAGTTGACTTTTCCAGTTGCCCAAATAAGGAAACTTTTGCATCTTGATGATTTTTGAGCCAAACTTTGAGAATCATGATCAAGCATTGATCAAATGATGTTTAAGGCTTCAAAATGAGATGTTGACCAAAAATTTGAACTTTTGACTGTCAAATGACCATTTTGCCCCTACAGTTGACTGTAATGCAATTAGGGTTTTGACTGTGCAATTTTGTGCTGAAAGTCTTGAAACTTTGTATGAGGATGCTTGACCATATTTGTAGGCATGTGGGGCTTGATTGGACCTTTGGAAACTTCATTTTCTTGATCAGAACACAAACCCTAATTTTGACTGTTTAGGAGACCCTTGAACTGTGCAACCCTTGGGGAATTTTGAAGCTTGTCTTGGCAAATCTTTGAAGAATATGGGAGGGCAAATTTTGGGGTACAACAGTTGCCCCTGTTCAATCTTCTTAGACCTGAGGATGCAGATTGGCTGTCGTGCCTTTCGTAATCCGAGGGTAGAAGGTGATTGAACACTAGAGTGCCCAGAAATTTGCGCTCACATAGTAGCAGTGATGGTGGAATGGGCTTATAGATGCCATTTAGAGGTGGATGAATAGGATGATGGGCTTATAGATGCCATCTGGATGTTGATCGAATAAGAGATTCCTTAGCGGGAACCTGCATACCTACAAAACAGAAAATGATTACCTGACACGTTGCAGGAGCTGGTTTTCAGATGCTTGATATAAATGTGTCCTGACTGGTTACAAGAGTTGGATCTGGAGCTTCAAACGGCGATGAATGAACCATGAGCGGTTACTACCTTAGCATGAACGGTAAGAGAACCTTGGGTGACTTTAACTTCAACAACGCTCGTTGAGAAAATCTTGGTAGGAATTACCATCTTCGCCGTATCGGGAAGAGAACCAATAGGCAATTATAATCTGAAAGGGAATTACATCTCACGCACCGTCGGGGAGAGAACCATAGGAAATTATAACCTGAAAGGGAATTACATCTCGCGCACCGTCGGGGAGAGAACCATAGGAAATTATAACCTGAAAGGGAATTACATCTCACGCACCGTCGGGGAGAGAACCATAGGAAATTATAACCTGAAAGAGAATTACATCTCACGCACCGTCGGGGAGAGAACCATAGGAAATTATAACCTGAAAGGGAATTACATCTCACGCACCGTCGGGGAGAGAACCAAAGGAAATTATAATCTCAAAAGGAATTATCACCTCACGCACCGTCGGGGAGGGAACCATAGGAAATTATAACCTGAAAGGGAATTACATCTCACGCACCGTCGGGGAGAGAACCATAGGAAATTATAACCTGAAAGGGAATTACATCTCACGCACCGTCGGGGAGAGAACCAATAGGAAATTATAATCTCAAAAGGAATTATCACCTCACGCACCGTCGGGGAGGGAACCATAGGAAATTATAATCTCAAAAGGAATTATCACCTCACGCACCGTCGGGGAGGGAACCATAGGAAATTATAATCTCAAAAGGAATTATCACCTCACGCACCGTCGGGGAGGGAACCATAGGAAATTATAATCTCAAAAGGAATTATCACCTCACGCACCGTCGGGGAGGGAACCATAGGAAATTATAATCTCAAAAACGGACGTCTGAGAAAAACCTTTGATAACTTCGACTGAGTCTTCATCAGAAAAATCTGTTGGGAGTCGATTTAGCTGGACTAGAGAAGACCTTGGACTGGATAAGAAATCTTTGGAGTCGATTAACTGAACCGGTCTAAGTCTTGAAAGATGATTGAGAATTTAGCTGAATCTTTCCTGAAAGGTAAAGGTCAGTCATATGCAATGCATGATATGAACCAAGCAATGATGTTCTCAACATAAATGAGATTTGTATGATATGATGCGTACATGCATGCTATAATGATGTATGTGATGTTTATGTATGTATGTTTTCGCCTAGGAAAGTAAATCCTTGACGGGTGCCGGGAAGTCGCTCCTGGGCTGAAATAGATTTTGCTTCCGCTGGGGATGATAATTGCAAGAATACCGGTAGGAGAAGATGACTCCGTTGAGGAATAAACTTGGCGAATGGAAGATTCTGCGGGGAGAAAAATACTCTAGCGACCATGCTAGGGAGAAATACTCTGTGGGGAGAGAGATACTTTGCTGAGTTGTTGCTAATTACTTGCTGGGGATATCCTTGTTGTATTGGAAGTGTTGATAGACTTCGCTGGGGGTAAGAGAATTTCGTCGGGGACGCTCTTTCCATGGCTTTTGGCTGAGGATAACCCAGTTATATCCTGGTAAGGGCATAACTCTTTAAATAAATCCGGGCGACGCGTTCGTCCTCCGCGGGGGATAAGCTTCCAGAATCTACTGGGGATAAGCTTGCTGCTTGGGGGAGATGAATTCCAATTTTCCTGGGGGAATTGGATTGGACTCTCCTGGGGGAGTTTTGAATTGCAGGGAAGTGATTCCTTTGGATGTTGATATACCACCGGGGAACAATCTTTAGATCAAGACTGCCCGGGATGCTTGTTAAGAATATGTATACATGCTGCTGGGGAACGTTGAGATCTATTGAAGGATACTCAACTTCTTTGAGATTTGATAACTCTGCTTGGAGAGAGTGTACTGACTTGCTTACTCTCTGGGGAATTAGGATATCTGGTTATGTTCTTTAGCTGAACCTACCTTGGTACCTTGGAGGACGGAAACAATCAGATTGCTTAAACCACCCATTATTGCCCCTGTTTCTGAGGTGGGAGAGGAAGACCTGCGAGGTGCTGATAGTTGTTGATGGACAGCCCTTCTTCTGGTAGACAGGTGACAAGATGACAGGACATAGTCGTACGCTTTGATCCCTAACTTTTTCCTGGACCGCCCTTTCGGGTTTTCAGTCCACCGGGATACCCATTTTTGCCCAAGCCGCCTTTTCGGGTTTTCGACTTGCCGGGTGTACAAATTTTTCATTTCAACCCTTCATTTTGCCCGAACCCTTTTGGTTCGCCGGGAAGCCCTTATTTTTGCCTAGGTGTGTCAACCTAGCGGGTCTTTGACTTTGCGTAGTATTTTTTCCGACTATGTCCATGCTCTGAAAGTAGGGAGTTGCCCCTGTTAGAAGGGTTTTGTCATGCCACCAGGAGGTATTTGATCAGGCCAGATTCGTCGTTGGAATGCCCCAAGTGACTCAGGCGGAGATTTGCCCCAGACTATTTGGCTTTTGAGAGATTCTCCGAATCTTGATTGGATTGCCCCAGATAATGGACCATGGTCATGTCTGCCCCTTGATTGGAAGTGCTTTTGTTCACTAGGTATTCATCGTGCGAATTTCCCCGCTGTTTCAAACAAAAGTCATATGCAAACAAAGTTATGTTAAAAATGCAAAGCTTATGTCTGTCTTGAAGATTTTGAAAATGCATTCTTTTTCATAAGACAAGTGAATGTTTGTAAAATGTGATGTCAACTCCATATTTATCGTAGGCCTTAAGGAGTCAGGATACCTTTCGTAACAGTATGCTTTCGAACTAACCCATGCTTCAGCTAGGACTTTTAAGGGTTATAACGTGGTCTGGTTCACGGTTTAAGAAACAAAGGATAAAGGCTCAAATTATTTGTACCCACCCGTTCTTCGTGATGTTCTTCAAACCTAAGCTCAGTTGATCGTGCATTAGACCTTGATTGACTCTTTGTCCTGATGTTCCGGTGATGATTCGGATATTGAACGTTTATTTTGCATAGGCAGTCATTCCTTTTTTGTTGAGGGTTTATATGACCTCTTTCTTGTCTGATTTTTGTTATCCCTTTCTTTTTTTTGCCTGAACTGTTTCCTTTTTGGAATTACAGTCAGCGGGATGCCCCAGTTTTGTAAGTCTCCTTCATGGGTTTTGACTTAATGGGCTTTTTATTATTTATTTTTTTGGGATATAATGACTGCCTATCTGTATGATTGTTCAGAACCATCACTGTCTTTTGTTTTGTAAGGACCTCTTTGGTGCCATTCGTTATGCACTTGGATCAACTGAGAGACTACCCTGCCCCAGGTTATGATTAAGGGTTTTAAATTTCGAAAAGAAAAAACTCCTACTTCTTTGGCTCAGAGGGGTTGACGAGGGATTATCATCCTTATAACTCCAGTGTTTAGGGATTGAAACAATGCTTGTACCTCATCAGCGGGGTCGGTTCAAAAGCATACTGTAAAGATCGTGGTATCGTTTTCGTCATCCTCCCTCAAGAGGCTTAGAATTATTTGAGAGTTGACATCAGAAAAAATATGAAAATAATTTGCATTTAGTGAATACGAATATATTGTTTCAGAACAGACATATGCGATGCATTAATGAAATAACAATGTTTAACCATGAGTAAATGTTTGAACAAAAGAAAATTGCAACTTGAACATTCGAATGAACAAAAATTCTTCTCCTCTCAGGGCTTGTTACTTCAAATGGTGCCTCCTGTAGGGATGGTAGAAGCACTCAGCCTGGCCATCTTGGGTGAATTCCACAGCTCCTTCCTCAATCAGGTCCTGGATTTTATTCTTCAGAGCCCAACAATCCTCTGTAGCATGCCCCGGGCTATCAGAATGATAAGCGCAGCGAGCGTTGGGGTTATACTTCGGTGACATTGTATTTTGAAACTTCGGAGCCTCTTTTAGAGTTACCAGCTTGGTCCCCAGCAACTGTGGCAATATCTGGGATAAGTTCATGCTGAGCCGAGTGAACTGCCTTCTCTCGCTCTTTTGTTGGTTGCGATGTTGAATTTGTGACACTGGAGCCGTTTGGGGAGCTCTCTCCTTGACTCTTTGTCTCAAAGGTGGTCGAACGATGACTGGCTTTTTACCCTTAGACTTTTGCCCCAGCTGGTTACCCTGAAGCAGTTGGTTGACGAGACACCAGAGCTCATCTTGTCTTTGAGCTAACCCTTGAATGGCAGTCACCTGCCCCAGCATCTGGACCTTCAATGCATCCACCTCAGCTTGTAGGTGTTCCAGCTTTTCATCCTCAGCACTGTTTCTAACGAAGGTCTCCATGAGAAGTGTCCTTAGCTCCTCCTGCCCCTTGGATAGATTCAGGAGGATTTCCTCGAACCGAGTCTCTTGAGCAAGACAGTCCTGGTTATCTGGTTGGAAGGCCATTGCTGAAATAAACAGCGAGAAAGGGTAAGTGACCTGTACGAAGGGTACCTGTTATGCAATGATATGTATGATATGCATGCAATGTTTTCAAGGACCTCGCGGGGTAAACAAGAAAATTTGTTAGAATTTGGGTCCGGTAGCTTGACTGAAGGAACTTCGTGTTGTTGAGAGTCCTTCTTCAAGGGTCAAAGGCTCACCATATCCAGTGGGTCATAGCCCCTGACATCCCTGGCTAGGGCAATCTTCTTCCAGTGTCAAAGCTCACCATATCAAGTGGGTCATAACCCCTGACAGCTTTGGCTAGAGGAAAATAAATCCTCTCTGCCCCTTGCTAGGTGTTTGATTTATCATGACCTGCATCACAAGCCTTAGAGATCCTTGAAATGGGTTAGGATGTATGCAATGGTATGATGTCATGATGCATGGGGTAATGTAAGTAACCCTGTTGTGAGCCCCAATTAAGGACTGCAAACCAACACCTGCAAGAAACTTAGGATTCCCTGTTATGAGTCCCAATTAAGGACTATAAACAAAACCTGCAAGAAACTTAGTACACTCTGTTATGAGTCCCAATTAAGGACTAAAACAAAACCTGCAAGCAGTTCATGTGTCAGATAAAGCATGCAAGTAGTCAAGTACGAAGGCACACAAGTCACACAAGAGAAACCCTTAGAGTTTAGGCCAGCATGGGGTCTGGGTATTACCCTCTTGAAGTTGGTGGGCTCAACCTGTCCTATTAGAAGTAACCGGGTTCTAAGGGTCCCAATATCACGGGATTGCTTTCATTGTTCATCGTTTCGATTTAGCCACTGAACTGGCGACCGAAATATTCCAGGAAAGCAACCCTCAATTGAGTGTAGTATCGAGTATCAACCAACCTCGGACTGCACCAAAGTCAGTTATCTCACTACCCTAAAGAGGCCAAGATAGTTCAATTAAGGTTCCTAAGGTCTGTTGATGCTTCACGACACCACGCGGAGGCCCCGTACTCTCCTTGACTGAACTCAAGGGTTACCGGTACACACCAAAGTGCCACATCAACGTAGCAGACTGTTTCAACCATGTCGGTATACCCCGCACAGTTCCCTCACAGCCTTGTTGCTACTTTCTAAAAAGGTATCCCCCAGATCCGGGTTAGGATCTATAGAACTCCCAAGACAGTCCCATAATTTAAAGCAAGCAAAGAAAACAATTGAAAACACAGTTATGAACTATCCTAAGGTACACCTCACTTTAAGTTAAGTCCCCAGCAGAGTCGCCAGTTCTGTGATCGGTGGATCTGGAACTGACTGTTTAACGCTGGTTCGCGAAATGTCGCGGAAGCAAGAGTCGCCACCGTCTTTTATTTTCTCCAAATGGAAAGGACAAAAGCACATAAAAATTCCTTATAGAGATTGCTCTCGGTTCGGGAGGTAGATTATAGAAAGGGAAGGTGTTAGCACCCTTTCTATCCATGGTTATCCATGGGCTCTTAGATACTTGCTCACTTGTGTTTTCAAAAAATGGTTTGTTTGCTTTTCAACTGTGGGTTTTAAAAAGTTCCTTTGAAAATTCCAGTTCGACTCTTGTATCGGTCCTCAAGAGTGTTTGAAAAATTGCTTTCGAAAGCTTTTTGAAAATGTGTCGGTGTGAAAAGTATTTTTGAATTTGTTTTGAAATTAGAGCAAGTATCTAGAGTCGTCTACCTACCCTAAGGAATTCGTCTGTGTAAATGTCCTTAAAGTAGTGCCATCCCACCATTGAGAGGTAGGTAGCACCACCGTTGGAGGTGTTCGGGTCAATTCGAATTTGTAGGGACATGGCGATCACCAGAGCAATAGGAAGACACCTTAGAAGCTACCCTCATGCCAGGTTCCCGGATCATGAGGACTTACTAAGACATCCTCTACTCGACGATCACCTTTCGAGGCAAGGCAACAGTGAGGCGTACCCTAGGGGTGGTGTGTGCGATTCGTGTGTCGTTTTCATTTGCATTTATCTCGTCATGTTATTGGTGTTCTACGCTTGTTTTTATTTTTGTCCATACATTCTTTCATGCCTTGATTTAACAGTTAAAAATATTGCGGGAAAGTAAAAACTCTAAGCTATTACAAAAGGCGCGGGTCCACATCGCCAAAATTAACCAGGACCCGATTTGACAGAAAATAAATAAAGAAATAAAGATAAAGTGCGAGAAAATTAAAAGGTTACATGGCCTTGGGAGAGATACATAGATATTTAAACGAAATAAAATAAATGTGCGAATAAGAATTAAATCGAAACGAGGGCGTTGGACCCTTTTTGCAAAATTAAATTACATGGAATTAATTAAAATTAAAAAGAAAAGGAGATGTTTTTGGTATTTTTTAGTATTTTAGGATTTAAGTGAAAAAAAAGAATTAATTAAAATAAATACTAACCCTAATTCTAATGGCTTTTAATTTATTAAGAAAACATTGAATTTTAACCTAAATTAACCCTAATTTTTATATACAAATTTAATTATAAAAATAAATATTTAATTATTTAATCATTTATGAAAGAAAAATAAAAAGGATGAAAAATTATTAATTAAACCCTATTTCTACATTTTTTGATTTTTTTATTAAGAGAATTAAAATTAAAACCTAATTTACACTAAATTAATTTACATGCAAGTTTATTTACAAAATATTAACTAATTAAATATATTTAATTTTTGATCTTTTCTGATTTTTATGGTATTTTGTGATTTTATGAAAATATTAAATTAATTAAACAAGCAATTTATAAAAAATAAATAAAAATAAATAAATAAAGAAAGTTAAAAGAATTTGCAAACCAAGGGGGGTTGTAGTCCCCAACATGGAGGTTAAGTCCAAGAATTCTGGCCCATTTAGCATGGTCCGTTTGACTTTTCCAGGCAACGTGCTGGCATGTTGACTCATGTTTATGGTGTTCCTCCAATCTATGCCTTTGGATTGACCCTGATATGCACGTGGATGGTTTGATCTGGAGGGCGTATGGTACGCTTTGATGTTGAACCTGCATGGAATCAATGAATACAAAATAATATGAAGAGGGTGAAGACCTGGGGTTCGAAACCAGGTCATGTGCTTTGCCAACAACTACGCTTACCACTGGATCAACTCACGCGTGTTTAATATATAACAATCAACAAATATTATAAAAAGAACAATTGCGTTAGTGGACTTTGCGCGCAAACTTTCAAACCAGCCACCCACCGCTTGCCACGAATTCATCTTCTTCGTTGGATTTTATTTTCCTGAAACATAAACAACATAAGCAACGGTTTTCATGTGTTCTCTTAGGCCCTCTATGGAAAAATAGCGATTAGCCATTAGGGGCTCATAAATTGAGCGCGAGTATAGGTTCATGATCGTCTGAGTATGCTGAAGTGAATGGTCTAATTCTTATGCTCCAATTTTTCCTTGTTTTAAAATCCCTAATTTGGAATCCTGTAAACCCTAAAAATTGACAATGGTGAAATCGTATATAGCTTGCAAAAATTCAATTAAACATATGGGTTAGCTTCAGAATTGCATAAGGAGTATGAATCAATGAACAAAATGTTATGAGGATGCCTGTAAATCAAAACACGAATATGCATTTTTCATGAAATATCTTGAGTTCTGTATACCGATTCTTGAGGTTTTGATGAATGTTTTTGATTGGGAATCGTTCAGTGAACCTTGAGGAAGCTAATGGAATAGGTTTTGAAGCTTGTATCACCCTGCAAGTGAGTTTTCAGAATTGAGTTTTTTTGAGAAAAAGTATGAGTTTGTGCAAGGGTTTTCTGAGCAGCTGCGTGGTCCCAAGCATGAGGGTTTGTTTTGTATATATGTGTGGAACAATTAGGTTAAGAAATTTGATCCAAAAAGCTTGGCATTCATGACTTTGAAAGATTTGATTTTCAAGATCTTTTTCAAATATTTTCCATGTGTTTTTGCTCTCAATCATATCAATTCTCTCCAAATCTTTCCATATTGGACCATGCACGAGTTATTGAGTGGATTTCATGCAAAAAAGGATTGTAAAACTTAGGTTAAATATTTTTCATGTATTTAATTTGATTTAAATGAATTATTATAAATAAAATTCAAATAAATAAATAAAAAATGAAGAAATACTTCCCTTTGGGCCAAGTGGTCGTGCACATGCCATGGATGATGATTTGTGGAAGAAAAATGGGCCCATTAGCAATTTTAGGTCATTTGAATCAATGTTGACTTTTCAAAATATCCAAAAATTTCCCAACTTCCACAAGGCATAACTTGCTCAATTTATAAGCTTTGCTCATGTTCTTAGACATTTTGGAAAGGTCTTTGAGTCCTCTAACCAATGACTTTGGTCCCATGGCATTTTGATTTACCAATCTCAAGTTATGGCCTTTGACTTAAAGTCCCTTTTTGTTGACTTTTGAAAATGACCTATAATGTTGAAATTGATAACTTTTTGTGAGAGCATTTCTTGGACTTGAAGTATGAAGATGAGTTGTAGGAAATGTCTTTCTCTTCAAAATGAGCTTTGGATGGAATTTTTCTGATAATCCATGTGAAAGTTATGCCCTGGTCAATTTACAGTTGACTTTTCCAGTTGCCCAAATAAGGAAACTTTTGCATCTTGATGATTTTTGAGCCAAACTTTGAGAATCATGATCAAGCATTGATCAAATGATGTTTAAGGCTTCAAAATGAGATGTTGACCAAAAATTTGAACTTTTGACTGTTAAATGACCATTTTGCCCCTACAGTTGACTGTAATGCAATTAGGGTTTTGACTGTGCAATTTTGTGCTGAAAGTCTTGAAACTTTGTATGAGGATGCTTGACCATATTTGTAGGCATGTGGGGCTTGATTGGACCTTTGGAAACTTCATTTTCTTGATCAGAACACAAACCCTAATTTTGACTGTTTAGGAGACCCTTGAACTGTGCAACCCTTGGGGAATTTTGAAGCTTGTCTTGGCAAATCTTTGAAGAATATGGGAGGGCAAATTTTGGGGTACAACACCTGCTATTCAGAAGTTCTGGAATCGACTTGGGAATAAAGGGCATTGTATTTATGAAACAGATGGCTGGAAGAAGTTGGACACTGGAAGTTGCTAATGTAAGATTTTCTACTTCCTTTATGAACAATATATGATTAATTAATCATTAATTTTTATATGTTCTGTCAGGAGTGTTGTTAAAATTTTTCATTCTTTTCTTACTACTTTCTAAGGTTAGTGATCCAGCTTAACTTCCAGCAAATGTAATTTCAGTCATTGCTAAGAATCACGGGTAAGCAATTGTGTTGGGGTATTTGTACTGATTTGATACATTAAACCAATCATTTCTGAAGACCTAAATTTGGCAGATTTTATGTTTCATGAACTTAAGATATGGCACAAGCTTGAGTGTTCCTTCAGTATTTTGCCTAGGATTTAATTTCAATCCCATAATCAATCAAATAGTAGCTGATATAATTGAGTCTATTGAATTGCATCAATGGGGATAATATTTATTATACTAATCTCATTAAGACTAGGGATCTTGAGTATCTAAAATTTAATCCTTTATAATTTTTCTTTAGATCTTGTCTGTCTCTATGTTGCTATATTCTATTACTCACTTTCATCTTCGGTCCAATCAAATGTTATTTCCTGTAATGTGTAGTGTTGTTCTATACTAAACTTTTGCATCATGAATTTTATTTTAGCAAATGATTGATTCACTGATGATCCTTCAGTGCATGACCTATCTCTAATTCAGGTAAGCATTATAACATCAATATTTTTGCTAATACTAACATGGTTATGTCTTAGTGATTCAATATACTCCTTTTATAGAACATAAATTCTATATGTTTCAAATGGATTTAGAATTTCAAAATTTACGAAAGACTATTTGTTTATAAAAATAATTTCAAAGGAGTTGTAAATTCAGCCTTTTTAGCCAAATCATTTAACCAGAAACTCTAGGATGATAGTCCATACCTTTTAAAACAGTTGCCTGAAATATGGATGGTTACAGCAAAGGTGATATCAACTGATTTATTTATTTTGGTATTTTATTAATGGAATGTAGTAAATCATTTATGAATAGAGTATCAACTCTATTGTAAAGATAAAACCAGTTACTGATAATAATCTTTTGTTTATCACTTAATTTGTTTGTTTTTGTTTTGGTTAAATAGGTTGGAATGGCAAGTGCCTTGAACACATTACGTGGACAATCATATGGTGCAAAGCATTACCGTGTTAGAACATAGTTTGATTCTACAACCCTTGAATAAAGTTTTGATGATAACAAAATATAAAGAATAATATTAGTTCTAAGGTATATACAAAGAACAATTACGCTCCTTAAAATTATGCTTTGTATATGCAGAAGTTCTGATGGAATCAGCATCAGAATGGAATCAGCATCAGAAGATCAGCAAATTATGGTACACGCGGAAACCACCAGACCACACTGAAGTTTGATGACCAAAATCTGCGCCTAAACAAATACACTCTGACTCTGATCAAAGACATCTTTACCAAGTCATCAATACTCTGAAGCATTATCAGCAGATACCGCAAAGAAGACTCTGAAGCGTTACTGGTTATTCAAGACAGAATTAAATTCTAACGGCTTTCTTCAGACAAAGATCTTCTACAAAAGGAAAGTGCATTATTATCATTTAACTTGCTTTATGGACAATGTATCCTTGCTTGCCTATATAAACAGGACTGCTTGTGAAAAGAAGCACGTACGTACGCACTCAAAATTTGCTAAGCTATCCAAACCACGCATATTCAAAGCTTAAGCAAAGTCATTTTATTCCAAGCTTATTTTAGTGTAATTATCACAGTTGTGATATACAGTTTTGTAAGAAAACAAAAACACACCTGTTCAATTCATTTGTAAAAGAAGTTCCTTGAGATTAACCGGATTGTGGTTGTACTCAAGAAGACTTTAACAGTTGTTAAAGTAGCTGTTGTAATTCCTTGAGAATATTGAATTAAGACCTCGTTGGAGAGAGGCGAAATCACTTTGACGGATGGACTGGAGTAGTTTGAGATCAAACGAACCAGGATAAAAATACTGTGTTGTCAAGCCATTTATTTTAAGTTACAATTAAACCCTCCCTTCTTATGTTTTTCACATCTTCATACCGCATGTTAGGCGTACACATGCAGAGAGCAATGTTAATTCTCATTATCATCACAATTCCACTTGTGGTTATTTGGGCAAACACAAGATCCATTTTCATTTTACTTGGCCCAGATCCTGAAATATCTACAGAAGTTGCCAACTATGGTAAGTTAATGGTTCCATGTCTTTTTCTTATCATCTTCTACAATATAAATATAAGTGTTTATCATAAGTTATCTTAGCGAATTTATGAAAATAAGTTGTTTCTATCAGCTATTCCAATCAATCTCAGAAGTACTTATACCAAAAAATGGCTTATGTTACAATCTATTTTCAATAAAACTCAAAAAAACTTTAGCAAGACATTCAGCAAAACCACGAGTATACATCCGATGCATGAAATTCGAACTTGTTCTTTCTCAAAAGTAAGAACTATTTTCTTTAATCCACATCTTTTATTTATATTTAAGAGTTATAAATTTGTGACATTTCACTTCTACTTCTCACTTCTACGTTATAAGTCCTTTTACTTTTAGTAGTATCTTTATTTGTTTGTGATGCTATTGTATTTAAAGTTCAGTGTCTCCTTTGTTTTGATGTTCATAATTAAATAGTTATATCTGACACGGTATCAAAAGTAGTATTGGAAACCCGTGTAACACGCGAGGAGAAAATTGTTGAAAGAACTTAAGTTGCTAATAATTAATGATTTGTTGTCTATAATTATTGAGCAGCAACAATAAAATCATGCACCGAGGTTGGATCAGATTAGATGGTTTCTTTCTCAATGTATATTTTGAAGGTGTTGTTTTTGAGGACACTGTTATTGGTTACATTGATCTCTAGAAGATATGCAAAAATACTATCCTGATTGGAAGTATGAAAGAGCTTATGCGAACATATAAAGTACAAGGAAGGAAAACACATACTTGAGAAGTCTATAACTATTAGGCAAAATTTGTACTTCTAAAATCAAAATCGTTAAAGGAAAATACATACTTCAGATCATTGGCTAAGACGGAGTAATGCGTGTAATTGTTTGTTTTGTTTAATCCTATTATATTCTATGCATAGGTTTATATATTTTTATGTTGATATTTGTCTAGAAGAGATTATTTATTAGCTTATTTTGTATAAAAAAATTATGGATGGTCACAAGTTGTATTTGGGCAGCTCGAAAATTCCAATTTATGAGAAAATTAATCTTTAAAAATAGAATTTAGTCAACTCACGTAAAGACGTAAAGATTGACCAATTAAAGGATATTTTAGAATAAAAAATTAAAATTTATGATAATATAAGATCAATCAGCTCTCATATTTTGTTAGTTCATGATGGAATCATAGTTGGTAATGTATTTTATTTACATTTTTTATTATATTTTAATACTAAATTATTTAATATTGGTTTTTCTAATTTTTTTTCTCTTTCTCAAAGATTATTATATGAAATGTTCATGTAAGCAAAAACAAAATTTTTACCATGTCTTTCTTTAATATGTTGAACCATGTCTTTCATTTTAAATGGTTTTTGTGCATGATTGCCTCTTTTCTTCATCACCCACAATGTTAAATTGATATTAGACTCTTCTTTTTTGGAGACAATAAATTAGTTTTAACAATTGAGCTTCATTGATTGGAACCAAGATTTATAACATGTTTCTTCATTTTCTTTCGTTTGTTTAATTTCTTATTTTGAGGCATTTAATTTTGTTTGGTTTCATCCTCACGGACTACATGTATATATTAAAAATTGTGATTGAAGTATTTCGCAAAATGATACGGAACACATTCAGTTAGATTAAAAAAAACATGCATAAATATTTGTCTCAATGATGAGATATTTGAAATCTTGATTATTATGTATTTCAATATTTTCACGATTATATAATTGTGGAATCAATTCATTATCATTATCAAGATAATCTTTTGATATTTAGTAGACGTTAGACTATCGATTCATTAGCATTTGTTTTTAATATTGAAAATGCGATTGAAATACTTCAGAAAAGAGAGCATACAAAAATATTAATTTTGATGTGTACTTAAATACGATTGTCATAAATATTGATATTATGTCATAGCAGGAATTTAGATTTTTGGTTGGCAAATTGCATTCATAATTGAATTTAACCAATGTTACATCTTTTTTTGGAAGGTTTGTATATTATCTCTTACATTAATATATAAAGGAAAAAATTAACATAGACTCCAAAGATACAAATTAATAAGTTATTTGTAGAAATATTATTTTAAAACACGTGCATTTAATATTTTAAAATTTTAAATATAATTTTATTATATTTAATTATATTAAAATTTTTATAATTATAATATCATTAACATGTGTCCGACTCATATATAAAATCAATTATGACATACAACCATAACATATAACATTACGTTGACCCTAATGTTTAATTACTTAAAATATAATTTTCCTTAATTTATTGAGTGATATAAATATAATATAATATTGACATGTAAAACAAAAATAACAGTTAATACAAATAGTTTAATAATATATTAAGAAAGATACACAAATATCTTAGATTTTTATTTTTAATTGTAATAACATTTCTATCGATATAAATGAATTTAACCTGTGCGGATGCCGAAATCTTCTACTAGTTATTGCATTGAAATTTAGTAGGCGTCTTCTACTAGTTATTGCATTGAAATTATTACATATAGGAAAATGTTATTTTTACACTAAAAGTTACATCTATACCGTATTTAACTGTTAACCATATTGATTAACAATGAAATATTATAATATTAAAATAATATTTTTTTAAAATATTATTTATTTATTATTTATTTTTTTAAAATCGTTGAATTAACCAACTTTTTACATTTCATTAACTAATTTTATTTCATTATTAAAAATTACTTTTAAAAATTTGAGTAGTCTATTAATCAATTTCATAATTTCATTAATCAAATTTTTACAATTTATTAACCAATTTTATTTTACTACTAAAAATTATTTTTAAAATCTAAATATATATTAATCAACTTCATCATTTAATTAACCAATTTTTTATACTTTATTAACCAACTTTATTTCCCAATTAAAAATCAATGTTCACAAACTGTTTATATATCTTGTTCAGGATATTGTTCATAAATATATATTTTTTTAACTGTTCACCATATAAATACACTAAACAGTGTTTAGTGTAAGCATTGTGTCAAATTATGGGGTAAGTGTATCATTCGTCTTACGTGTATAATCCTAGAGGAGTTACTACCATGCACTTAATGAGGAACCTTTCGATACTTCAAAACTTTTCCAATATCCCAACCGTAACTCCAATTCCGTTGAAAACCTCTCTGCAAGATACAAAACGACATTCAAAAGCTATCCTTTCATTTGACTCATCCCTTTAGATTCTCTCTATAAATATTTTGTATTTTCCCTAGCATAACCTCATTATCACTCTACTTTTCTTAACAATGGCACCTGGAAAGAAGAGTTCCTCCACAAAGGCTACCAAACATGATAGATCGTCACTTTCATCGGTCCGTGCTGATGTTAATCAACCTCAAACTCTATCCGTTGCACCCATTGTATCTTCTTATAATGAGAAGATACGTCCGGTTCTCGATGCCCTTGAAAATTTGAGGCGTCTAAATATTGCCAAAGAAGGAATCCAGCTTCCAACTATTGTTGTGGTTGGAGATCAATCATCTGGAAAATCCAGTGTCCTTGAATCATTGGCTGGTATCAGCTTGCCGCGTGGACAAGGAATTTGCACAAGGGTGCCGTTGGTGATGAGGCTGCAGAATCACCCACTACCACAGCCAGAGCTCGTCTTGGAGTACAACGGCAAGAATGTTTCAACAGATGAGGCTAATGTCTCTCATGCAATTAACACTGCTACTGAAGAGCTTGCTGGAAATGCCAAAGGGATTTCTAACACACCACTCACTTTGATTGTGAAGAAGAATGGTGTTCCTGATCTTACCATGGTTGATCTTCCGGGAATAACTCGTGTGCCGGTTCATGGTCAACCGGATAACATCTATGATCAGATTAAGGATATTATCATGCAGTATATAACTCCTGAAGAAAGTATTATCTTGAATGTACTTTCTGCAACGGTGGATTTTACCACTTGTGAGTCTATTAGGATGTCACAAACTGTTGATAAAACAGGTTTGAGAACTTTAGCTGTTGTCACAAAGGCTGATAAGTCTCCAGAAGGTTTGTTGGAGAAGGTTTCCGCTGATGACGTGAATATAGGTCTTGGTTATGTTTGTGTGAGAAATAGGATTGGAGAGGAGTCATACGAAGAGGCCAGAGAAGAAGAACTGAAGCTGTTTGAGTCTCATTCACTTCTTTCTAAAATTGATAAATCTATTGTTGGAATTCCTGTTTTGGCGCAGAAGCTTGTTCATGTGCAAGCCCAGATTATATCAAAAACCTTGCCTGAGATCATTAAGAAAATTAATGAGAAGCTCGGAAACAGTTTAAATGAGTTGGAAATTTACCTGCTAATTTGTCTTCAATGGCAGATGCCATGGCTTCTTTTATGCAAATTATTTCTCTATCAAGAGATTCCCTCAGGAAGATTCTCCTGATAGGAGAATTTGAAGAATACCCTGATGAAAAAGAAATGCATTGTACAGCTAGGTTAGTTGAAATGCTAAATTCCTATGCTAATGAACTTGAAAACTGTTCAGAAAGTAATTCAACTAAGGACTTTCTGATGGACGAGATAAAGGTTCTCGAGGAAGCTAAGATTATCGGTCTTCCCAACTTCATGCCAAGAACAGCATTTCTTACTTTACTTTCCAAAAAAGTGAAGGGCATTTCTTATATGCCAATCAATTTTGTTGACAATGTGTGGAACTATTTGCAAACTGTTGTTACTTCTGTTCTGAATCGCCACTCTTCAAACTATTATCAACTTCAGGTATTAATTCGTAGAGCCGCTGAGCTTCTGATTGAGAAAAAGAAGAAAAGTTCGATTCAACATGTGCTGCAAGCTGTGCAAATGGAGAAGCGAACTGATTACACATGTAATCCGGAGTACTTGAAGGAGTATAACAATCTGATGTCACATCAGGAAGGTTTTTTGAAAGAGGTTGATCGAAAAGGAAATACTGTGAAACTGGAAGGTGTTGGTGATATTAATGTTGTTCATCTTATGAAATATCCTGACATGTTAACTCTAGCGCAGGCCTATGATTTGAAGGCCAGATTGATAGCTTATTGGAAAATTGTTATTCGGAGGCTCGTTGATGTTATAGCTATGCATTTGATGTTAAGCATCAATGAACTGATTAGTACTGATTTACAAAAGGAGATATGTTATGAACTGTTAGCCCCGTCTGGTGGTGGGGTCCAGAGGTTGCTTGAAGAGTCACCATCGATATCTAGGAAGAGGAAACGGTTGAGCAGGAGTGTGAAGGTTCTGAGAGAAAGCAAGGATACCGTGGCTAACATTATGGACAAAATTGGTGTTTATGGTGATAACTAGTAACATTGGTAAACATTTCTTTAGGATTGTTGTCTTAAACTTTGTTGTTGGAGGCACCCATTCCTGCACGTGTCGTTTTATCATTTCTTTTTTAAGTTTTTGGTTTGTTCAACTTTATGGAGGCCTCTTGGTGCTTTTTATGATTCAAGTTTCATCATCTTAATGCATGGTTTTCTTGTAGTTTTATTTCCATTTTTTACTACTTTTTTTTCTTTATTAATTTAATACACTTTATAATCTTCAAGGTACGAATTGTTGCATACCAGATCTTTTAATGAATTGTTAATGACGTTAGTGATTACGAATTTAGTTACATAATTTTAAAAGACTGTAAATTATAGTGACTTAACAAATTGCCAAAAACTATAGAGGGCCAATGAAATAATTAAACCACACCTGTATTGTAGCTTGTTAGAACTTTTTTGTATGAATGTTTTTGCTCTTTTCATATACTAATGAACAACCATCACCATGGATACTTTTGCAGTGTAAGCACTAAAAGTAGAATGTAATCTCTGTAAGCGCTGTAATACAATATGATCTCTCCTACATTGTCCAATAGTGAAAAGAATGTAATCTCTTTTAAATAATTCAAATTCAACATATAACATATTTTGTTGACAACTTATCGTTATTTTGCCACATAATACTATTTATTATCAAACATTTAATAAAACATTGCTCAAACTTCCTAAAGTGCCCTTCCCTCCTAAAAAATTTACACTACAATTTGAAACATTAAAGTAATTAACAAAATCACCCTATCATTTTTCTACTATCTTATCAGTCATTGACACTTGACAGCTCAAATCCTTCTTTATTTCAAATTTCAAATCTGTTTTCAATAACCCTTTCCTTTTCACTTTTTCATTTCCCATTCTTAAAATAAGAGAGTTACTAGTGTTTATACTCCTGCATGGTCCGGGATAATTTTTTTTTTTTAATTTATTTTTTAAAATAATCCTTAAATATAATAATCATTAAATATATTAAAGCAAAATTACTGTTCATTGTAATTCTAATATATTTGAAAGATTAATCTCATTGCTCAAAGGCGATTAGGTTTATACAAAAGAAAAATTATGTTTTATTTATTGAATATCGATGTGTCTTATAATCAAGCTATGGTTGAAAATTAATATAATCTCATTTAATTGTGCATTTGTAGAGGTATTCAAATTTGTAGAGAAATTTTGTTAGTTATATTTATTAAACATTTGTAGAAGTATTCAAATTATTATTTAGTCTAACAAAATGCCTAAAGCAAACCATTAGATTGGCCAAATATTCACACACAAATGACAAACTAAATTGAAAATTCTCGCTAATAGTTTGAACATATCAAGAGTCAAGTTAAACATATATATTTTGCCCTCTTAAATTACCTCATAAAAAAATTGATTAATTAGGTGATTTAGAATTAACAAAAAGTTTTATTTTATAAAAATTTAGAGTATAAACTATCACCCCCTATATATATATATATATATATATATATATATATATATATATATATATATATATATATATATATATATATATATATATATATATATATATATATATATATATATATATATATATATATATATATATATATATATATATATATATATATATATATCAAATTCACTCAAAGTTCCATCCAAATTCAGATTCATTCAAAATTCAATTCAAATTCAATTTAATTGCATTCCATTTTAAACTTGAGTTTTATTTGACAATCAAATTTCATTTCAAGTTAAATACATTTTGTCTTACATGGAACCACCACACAATTTCCATTTTGATTGATGTTTCTGTTGCACATGGTAAAGATTCAAATTCACCAATATTTCACATTACAAAATGAATTTATTTACAATTCAATTCAATTTAATTTCTCAATTTACAATTCATTTACCTCAAATTTACAATTTGCAACTCCACATTCATTTATATCTATTGGATTAACATTAATCAAGAGGTCAAAATAATTCTCACTTGAATTGCAAAGGTTTCACTTGGATCACTAAAAAGAGGCACACGGTTTCCTTCATTTAGACTCCAAACTCAGCTATTTACTAACAAATTCACCAATATATATGCCTTTAACCGAGCTGCACAGGCAGAAGATAAAATGTAGAGAAACTCATGCATTAAAAATAAAAGTTAACCCTTGCATTATTGTAAGGACATAATCACATGGACAGGTACTTGTAGTAGAATCTAACTAAGGAGTATCTCACAAAATACATTCGGTTTTAAGAAGCTAATTCCAATTCTCTCAGGAAATACAAAGGTACACACCGACAACACTGCAAGGATACATAATCAACTTACACCTTATATGCATGATAGCATGGAGAATAATATCAACTCAGCCAATATGTTGACACTAGTGCAGAAATGATTTTTTACATCAGGTGAAACTGACTTTTTACATCGGTTCTGGGTCCGATGTAAAGTCAGGTGATATATTAAATCAGGTACTTTTTACATCAGTTCTGGGTCCGGTGTAAAAAATCTCTTTTTTACATCGGTTGTGATCTAAGACTGATGTAAAAAATAATTATAACAATATTTTAAAAAAATTAACGCAACTTTTTACATCGGTTAAACGTGTGAACCGATGTAAAATGTCTCTTTTTTACATTGGTTGTGATCTAAGAATGATGTAAAAAACAGTTATAATATTATTTTAAAAAAATTGACGCAACTTTTTACATCGGTTTAACGTGTGGACCGATGTAAAAAGTCCCTTTTTTACATCGGTTATAATATAAGCCCGATGTAATATATACAGTTTTGAAAGTTTTTACATCAGTTTGGAGTAATAACCGATGTAAAATGTATGAAATTTTTTGAGAATAAATTATTTATTTTCTGGATGTTTCCCTGTACAAAAATAATTTGTACCCATTTTTTCATATTTTTTCAATATCACACAGACTACATTTATGTCGCTATATAGATTTCATAGCTTTCCAACATCACATAGACCACATCTAGGTCGATGTTTTCATATTTTTCACAACAAACTTACAAATTGAACAATTGTATTGCAAACTTATATTGTATCACAACAAACAAACTCGCAACAAAATATTCAACTATTTATAAGTCTTTTTCCAAACTTGAATTACCAATATAAAATTCACAAGTAGATGAGTTATAGCTTCGGTAGACAACACCAAAATCACATTGCCTGACAATAAATAATAACAATTAACATTAGCAAACAAAATCAAGAAACTCAATACATGTGTAAAAATCACATGTAATGTGCAAAAACTCAATAATAACAATTATGTGCAAAAACCACAACTTAGACAATTCTATAAAACTCACCAAGATAAACTTAATTTTTATATAACTCAAAGAAATATTTTGCCCAACGGAGTCGCAAATCATACAAATCATCTTGTGTTAATTCTGTTGGGTCATCAAATACCTATAATACATAAATATAACTGCCTATTAGTTTCATATTCAACCGTTTCACCAAAATTTTGCTGATAAGAGTATAAAAACAATCCACGCACATGCTTCAACTTTCTTTATCTACTCTGTATAATCTTCCTATTTTACCCTTTTATTTTGTAAAAAAAACTAATAATAATGAATTAATAGTGATTAAGAGTATTTAATGATGTGAAAGTGAAACCTGGTAGGCATGACTGGGTAGTTCATGAGAATAAGCAGGGTTAGAACGGCGGAAGACTATGGAAGCTGCTCTCTATAATCCCACATGTTTGTCAAAATGCCCCCCCCCCCCCCCCCCCCCCCCCCAAACAACACCATCACAATTATTTAATTAAATAATATAATAACATAACATCAATAAAAAGCCACTAGTATTACATGATGAAAATAATACTGTTTAGTATATTACTAAACAGTTAGTTTTAGTTTGTTATAGTTTGTTACAATTCTGTTTAGTTTGTTACTAAACAGTTTGTTACTTTAACAGTATATAATGTTGTTTTGTACATTCTAAATCATAATGAAAACTATGAGTTTATTCCAAAATTAACATGGTATCATTTTGAATTCTGTTTTCCGCGCCTTTCTTCTTCGCGCCTTCTTCTTCTTCGCGCCTTCGCGCCCCCTTCTTTCCTTGCTGTTTCAGCGTTTGTTATGGCGCTTCCTTACTCTGATTTTGCTACCAATCCTTCCAATTCTTACTACATGCACCCTAATGAAAATCCCTCTCTTGTTCTTGTTCAACCTGTTCTTGATACCAAGAACTACCAAATCTGGTCTAGATCAATGAAAGTAGCTCTTATCTCCAAGAACAAGATCAAATTCATTGATGGCACTCTTTCTCCTCCCCCTACCTCCGACTCTCTATACGAACCTTGGCTGCGATGCAACAATCTCGTCCTCTCATGGCTTCAACGCTCAATTTCTGAGGAAATTGCCAAATCTCTTCTCTGGTATGATCGTGCTTCTCTTGTATGGAAAAGTTTGGAAAATCGTTTTTCTCAGGGAGATATTTTTCGCATTGCTGACATTCAAGAAAGTGTTGCTCGTCTTCAACAAGGAACTCTTGATGTCTCTTAGTTCTTCACAAAATTGATGACGCTTTGGGAAGAAATTGAGAACTTCTGGCCAATTCGTGATTGTACTTGCGCTATACCGTGCTCCTGTGGTGCTGCTTCAGACTTACGCAAATTCAAAGAACAAGATAAAGTTATCAAGTTCTTGAAGGGCCGTGGTGACCAATACGCTAATGTTCGATCCCAGATTATGCTGATGAAACCACTACCAACTCTTGATAATGTGTTTAATCTGGTTCTTCAACAAGAACGTCAATTCGACCTTCTTTCACCTTCTGCTTCTTCGATTGAGTCTCAATCATCTGTGAATCACCTTTCTCAAACACCTTCTCGTTCTTCTCACAACACTGGTCGTGGTCGTGGCCGTGGTGGCCGTGGAAACAGACTTTATACCCATTGCAACCGCACCAATCACACCATTGAGACTTGATTCTTGAAACATGGCTATCCCCCTGGATTTCAACAACGCAAGCCTACTACATCTGTGGGGAATTCTGTTGATTCTACAGTGAATTCTATTCAAGATGCTGCATCCACATCAAACACCAGTCCAAGTGCTTTGTCTATGATTCAAGAACAATACACTCAGATTTTGAAGCTCCTCCAACAATCTAATTTTCAATCTCCTTCACTTCCCTCGATTAATTCAGTTTATACTGCTAATTCTGTGTCCAATACCTCTCCTCATACTTCCTCTGGTAATAATTCCTCAAATCTTCCTTGTCATAACTGGTGGATCATTGACACATGTGCCACTGATCACATCACCCATACCTTTGCCAGTTTCGTTTCCACATACCACATTGCACCTAAATCTATGATAATGCCTAATGGTGACTTTGTCACTACAACTATTGCTGGTTCAGTTTTACTATGTGGTTCACTTGTCCTTCACAATGTTTATTACTTTCCTTCATTTCATGTCAATATTATTTCTGTCACTACTCTTTTTGACTCCACTTTATATGATGTGAAATTTTCTCCCAATTGCTGTCAAATTATGCAGTTGCCCCAATCCAAGATGACTGGATTTACAGCTAGGAGGATTGGCAAATTGTATGTTCTTGATGCCACCCCACCTAAGACCATCTCTCCCACATCTGGATCTGTCAACACCTCCTCTTCTCCCCAATTCGATCCTGCTACTATTTGGCATCTTAGGCTTGGACACTTAAGTCCCTACATACACAAATGTATTTCCTCTCAATTTCCTTTTGTCACCTACAATGACAATCATAAGCCCTGTAACACTTGCCATTTGGCTAAGCAAAAAAATTTTCCCTTTACTCACAGTAATACTAAGTCTGTTGCCATCTTCGATTTACTTCATGTTGATATTTGGGGCCCTCTTTCCACACCTTCGATATGTGGCCACAAGTATTTTTTAACCCTCGTAGACGATTACAGCAGGTTTACTTGGACAATTTTTATGGCCAACAAAAGTGAAACCAGAAACCATTTAATTCACTTCATATCCTTTATCGAAACCCAATTTAACAAGAAACTCAAGTGCATTTGAAGTGATAATGGTACTGAGTGTCTCATGACCACTTTCTACCTTTCTAAATGAATCATTCATCAAAGGTCTTGTGTGGAAACGCCTCAACAGAATGGTATCGTGGAAAGAAAACATCAACACATTTTGAATGTTGCCCGTGCCCTCTCTTTCCACTCTCACCTCCCTCACAACCTTTGGCACCTTTCCATACAACATGCCATTCATATTATAAACCGTCTTCCCACTCCTCTTTTAAACAACCATTCTCCATACCAAAAACTCCATTCTATTCCTCCCAGCCTTAGCCATATGAGAGTCTTTGGTTGTCTTGCCTATTCTTCGACCTTGCTTAACCATCACACTAAATTCGAACCAAGAGCAAGGAAATATATTTGTCTTGGCTACAGGGAAGGCACAAAAGGCTACCTTCTCTATGATCCTATCACACATGAATTTTACATTTCAAGGAATGTATTCTTTTATGAAACTGTGTTCCCTTTTGTATATATCCCACCTGCACCTAATCCTATAATTCCTACTCCTGACCCTCCTTCGATTGATTCACCTGATATTTTCACCAACATTCCACCCAACTTACCTCCACCATCAAATGAACCTTCCTCTCCTACCTCTCTCCCCCATCCAGAATCTCCCACTAACCTCTCTTCTTCCTCGAATGACACTAACAACTCCCATTTCCCCTCCCCTCCTGTGCCAACCAGAAAATCCAATCGAAATAGTAAACCTCCAGCTTATCTATCTGATTATCACTGCAATTTGCTATCCCCCATGCTGCCAGCATCTGACTCAGGTTCCTCTAACTACCCTCTCTCTTCTGTATTATCTTATAGCCAATGTAGTCCTGATCACAAATTATTTTGTCTATCCATAAGTTCTTTCACAGAACCAAAAACCTATAAACAAGCCTGCAAATTTGATTGTTGGAACAATGCTATGAAATCTGAGTTAGATGCTCTTGAATCTACAAATACTTGGTCTGTTGTTGATTTGCCTGCAGGCAAACAATCGATTGGTTGAAAATGGGTCTACAAAGTCAAGCATCATGCTGATGGATCCATCGAACGATACAAGGCACGTTTAGTAGCGAAAGGATATACTCAGCTGGAGGGGTGGATTATTTCGACACTTTCTCACCTGTTGCGAAGCTTACTTCTATTCAAACCCTTCTCTCAGTGGCTGCCATTAAGAATTGGCACTTGGAACAACTTGACGTCAACAATGCCTTCCTTCATGGTGATCTACATGATGAAGTGTATATGGATCTGCCTCCTGGATTCATGCTTCCTGCTTCTTCGACCAACGAAGTCTGCAATTCTTCGACCAACAAAGTTTGCACTTCGAGAAATGAAGTCTGCACTTCTTCGACCAACAAAGTTTGCATTCCTTCGACCAATAAAGTTTGCACTCCTTCGACCAATAAAGCTTGCACTCCTTCGACCAACGAAGTTTGCACTTCTTCGACCAACGAAGTTTGCACTCCTTCGACCAACAAAGTTTGCACTCCTTCGACCAACGAAGTTTGCACCTCTTCGACCAACAAAGTTTGCAAATTGCATAAATCACTATATGGCCTGAAGCAGGCTAGCAGACAGTGGTTTTCGAAATTGTCCACTGCCCTTATCTCTCTTGGCTACTCATATTCTTCTGCTGATCATTCTTTTTTCACAAAATCACATGACTCTTCTTTTACTGTTTTATTAGTCTATGTTGATGATATTGTCTTAGCCGGTAATGATTTGCAGGAAATCAAATATGTCAAATGCTTCCTTGATTCCACTTTCAAAATCAAGGACCTTGGTAGGCTAAAATATTTTCTTGGTCTAGAAGTTGCCGGATTCACTCACGACATTTTTCTCAATCAGAGAAAGTACGCTTTGGAATTGCTCGAAGACAGTGGCTTATTGGCTACTAAACCTTGCTTCACTCCCTTTGATTCCTCCTTGAAGCTTCATGATGATAACTCACCACCTTTCGAAGACGTCACAACTTATCGAAGGCTTGTTGGAAAACTTCTATATCTGACTACCACCAGACCTAACCTTGCATTCATCGTTCAACATCTCAGCCAATTCATCTCACATCCTATGCAAGTTCATCATTCTGCATCAATTCGAGTACTCAAGTATCTCAAAGGTGCTCCTGCCAAGGGTTTGTTCTATTCATCTTCCTCTCCACTCAAACTCTCTGGCTTCGCAGACTCAGATTGGGCAAGTTGCCCTACTACCCGCAGATCCGTAACTAGATATTGTGTGTTCCTTGGCAATTCCCTCATATCCTGGAAATCCAAAAAGCAGTCTACAGTATCCAAATCCAGTTCAGAAGCAGAATACAGGGCCTTGGCAAGCTTGACTTGTGAATTGCAATGGCTGCAGTATTTGTTCAAGGATCTCCACATCTCCTTCGATCAACCTAGCTCAGTCTATTGTGACAACAAAAGTGCTATCTACCTTGCTCACAACCCCACCTTTCATGAACGGACAAAACATATCGAAATTGACTGCCACGTCATTCGTGAGAAAATCCAAACTGGTCTCGTCCATCTTTTACCAGTTTCTTCTGCTGCTCAACTGGCAGATGTTCTCACCAAGCCTTTGGCAGCTCCCTCTTTCGATTCTCTTGTTTCCAAGCTTGGTCTATTAGACATCCATAGTCCAGCTTGTGGGGGGCTATTACATGATGAAAATAATACTGTTTAGTTTATTACTAAACAGTTAGTTTTAGTTTGTTATAGTTTGTTACAATTTTGTTTAGTTTGTTACTAAACAGTTTGTTACTTTAACAGTGTATAATGTTGTTTTGTACATTCCAAATCATAATGAAAACTATGAGTTTATTCCAAAATTAACAACTAGAGTAAGAAAAATACCTCTCTATACATAACATTAGGTTCAGGATGAGCCTTGATAAAATAATCAGTCCCCCATTTCACCGCCTCCATAGCATGACCAAGCTCACCGCTACTCGCCATTTGTTTACCATACTCAATGATACTCCACGACATCATTGTAACAGTAAACGACATAGGTAAACCAAATTTTATATTATCACCGGCGTTGTAGTAGCCCCCGACTAGATCTATGCCACTCGCTTTAGCGTCTTGAAGACCGGAATGAGATCTCCATGAAACTCTCTGGTTGTGAGGAAGGTAACCAGATCTCTGAGCTTCAAAGAACATAATGCTCTTACTCAGAGCTTGGCCGTAGTCATGCCCAGCAAAAGCAAAGGGAAATAGAAACAGACCAAGCATGAAAATGACTTGCGGTAACTTTTCCATTGAAAACTAAAACTCAAAAAGAAATGCGTTTGTTCAATGGCAATGCCGAAGAATTTGAGAAACTGAAACTTCAAAATTTTCCAAGTTTCAGAGAAATAGTGTGAAGAAGAGTGCAGGATTGGAAACTGAAGAGGTCGAGGCTCTATATATTAAAGAGAGTGAATCACTAAAAAGAAAAGTTTTTTACATCGGTTTATAGAAGGCCCGATGTAAGGTAGTTTTTTACATCGGTTTAAAGAATGGCCCGATGTAAGGTTCGGGCGTTGATGTTTTTTTACATCGGTTTTTAGTATGCCCCAATGTAAGGTTTTTAATATATTTTTTATATTACCAATCTGCCATGAACTTTTTACATCGGTTTTTAGTATGCCCCGATGTAAGGTTTTTAATATATTTTTTATATTACCAATCTACCATGGACTTTTTACATCGGTTTTTAGTATGCCCCGATGTAATATTTGGTCAGTTTTTTATTTACAATTCTGCCACCTTGTTTCTTATTTACAAAAATGCTACCGTGTTTTTTTCACGAAACCTTTTACATCGATGGATTAAATGGCCTGATGTAATAGATAGCGAAAAATATTTTTTTCATATTATTTATATCATTGCAAATAAATATCTGATGTAAAATGTTTTTAATTTTATTTTTTACATCATATATTTTGATACCTGATGTAAAAACATTTTCTCAAATGTCATTTTTTTAGTAGTGTGAAACGGGATAATGGATTTGCACTGAAAATTTGGATATTATGTATTACTCATAAAAATATTAATGTTGTGCAAGTTAATGTTGGTGCAAGGTAATGAAAGGGGAGAAGAAGAATGAGCAATGAATGATAACAAAGAGGACTATTATTGTATATCAAAAGAGGAATGAATGAATTACAATATTGATAGCCTAGGTAGCATATTTATACTGAAATTGAAAATGCCAAAAGGCCCTAATAAAGAATAAGCATTGGGAATTGTAGACATTAACTAAATTACATTTCCAATACCATCCCTTAATTTAGATATTTCTATCAGAAGCTAACAACACCAATTTCATCTCTCAAGCAAAGAAATTGATCTATTTTAACTGCCTTTGTCAGAAGATCTGCAAATTGTTCCTGAGTGCTACAATGCAGAACTTCTAACACTCCTTTCTGCACTTGACTTCTGAGAAAGTGATACTCCGTTTCAATGTGCTTGCTTCTTCCATGTAGCACTGGATTCTTGGCAAGATCAATTGCAGACTTATTATCAATCCAGCTTCAGAGGTTCCTCAACTTCAACCTTCAGATCATGCAGGAGATTCAGAAGCCAAACAACTTGACAAGCAGCTACAGCACCTTCGATATACTCGGCTTCACATGTTGACAAAGCCACGGCAGATTGTTTCTTGGAACTCCAGGAAATGGGACCTCCCAGAAATTTAAACAAGTATCCAAAAGTACTTCTCATGTCTACTCTGTCTCCGTACCAGTCAGAATCAGAATAACTTACTAATTATGATTATGTCTTTCTTTCAGAAGGAAACAACACTCCATATCTTAGAGTTCCCTTGATATATCTCAGAATTCTTAGAGAACCAACCATTTGTTTGAAGGTTGTAGCATCCACATTCTCTTCCGTAGAATCAGAATCTAACTTCTGATTCATATCAGCAGGTGTGACAGCAACCTTGCAATTTTCTAGCTCAAATCTCTTCAGAAGCTCTAGTTCATACTTCATCTGATGTCAAATGATTCCTTTCTCAGAGTATATAAATTCCATCCCTAGAAAGAAACTCATTTTTCCAAGATCTTCTGAAGTGTGCTGAACATAAACACAATACTCCATCTCACACTTCTGAAACCCTTGTTCCTTGAAAAACGAATCAGTTTTCAAGTTCCAAGCTCTGGGCGCTTGCTTCAGTCCATACAGAGATTTATTTAACCTGTATACCATCCCTTCCTGATTCTTTCACAAATCCAGGAGGTTGTGACACATAAACTTCTTCCTGTAATGGACGGTTCAGAAATGCAGACTTCATATCCAGATGTATTAAAGGCCATTTTCTGTTTGCAGCTAAAGCAATCACCAGTCTGATTATTTCATGCCTAGCTACAGGCGCAAACACCTCAAAATAATCTAGCCCAGGCTTCTGTAGGAAGCCTTTTGCTACTAATCTCGCTTTGTGTTTGCCAATTGATCCATCTGGCTTTAGCTTCTTGCCTTTCGAAAGTTCTGTCAGCTTCCAAGTCTTATTTCTCTCTATAGCATCAAGTTCTTCTTTCATGGCCTATAACCAAACTTGGTGCTTAAGAGCCTCTTTCGTACTCACGGGTTCAGAGTCTACTAGCATTGCACACTGAATAACTTCTCCTTCAGAGTTTACTTCAGTGTCTAGCAACATGTCAAACTCTACAAATCTTCTTGGGATGCTTCTGACTCTTTGTTGCCTCTGAACTGGATCTTCAGAACTTTGAACACCAGAACTTTCCCCTTCAGAAGATCTTGCTTCAGAGTTTTGACTTTTCCCAGAATCTTGACTGTCTTCAGAGTCTTGAAAATTCCCAGGGTCTGAATCATCATCAGAGTCAGAGACACTACCTTCAGAAATACCATCTTCAAAAGTTGGATCACCTTTGCCTTCAGAAGTTCCACTTTTAGAATCATGATCATCGTCAAAGGCTGAATTTCCTTCAGAAACTCCTCCTTCAGAAGGTACATCCTTAGAGTCATGATTTCCACCAGAAACCCGATCATCTTTAGAAGCTTGTCCTCCAGAACCTACATCTTTAGAGTTTTCCCTTCTAGAAGCATGATCACCACCAAATTATGGATCATGATCAAAATCTAAATCAGAATCAGATTTACCATCTGACTCACCTTCAGAGTTTCCAGAGTCATCATCTTCTGACTCTTCTTCAGAAGCAGAATCTTCTTCAGACTCAGAATCACCTTCGGATTCTGACTTGTCTTCAGCTTCAGAGTCATCTTCTGACTTCAACTCATCTTCAGAAACCTCAGATTCTAACTCAGAGTCATATTCTGATTCTGACTCATACAAAATCACTCCTTTAGAATCAGAATATTCAGAGTCATATTCTTTTTCCCCTTCAGAATCAGAAAATGACAATTTCACTGGTTCCTCATCAGATTCATAAGCCATAAATAGCACAGGTTCATCATCTGAGTCTTCTCTTGCTATATTTGCTTCTTCTGACTTCCTTTCTTTGTTGGACCAACAATCTCTGACATAGTGATCAAAGTTCTTACAACAGTAACACTGAACATTCTTTTTGTCGTACCTCTCCTTTCCTTTATGATATTTCTTGTCATCAGAAGTTGAAGCTTCTGACTTCTGGAATCTATCACCTCATCTATTCTGCTTCTGGTCTTTCTTGACAAAAGAAGCCTTCAGAGCTTGCTCAGCTTCCCTCTCAGAAGTTCTCTCAGACAGACGTAACTCATGTGCTTCTAAGCTGCTTTGCAATTCTTCTATTCTCATGGTTTCCAGATTTTTAGAATGTTCAATAGAAACAACAATGTAATCAAACTGAGGAGTAAGCGACCTCAGAATCTTCTCTATGATTACTTGTTCAGACAGAGTTTCTCCACACGTTTTCATCTCGTTAGTGATCAGAATCACTCTGGAGATATATTCAAAAACTTTCTCACTGCTCTTCATGTTCAGGTTCTCATATTATTTTCGTAGGGATTGAAGCTTCACCTTCTTTACTGATGCGTCACCACCGTAACATCTCACCAGTAAATCCCACGCCCCTTTTGATGTTGTTGAATCAACAATCTTCTCGAACACACTTTTATCCACACACTGATGGATATAGAACAGAGTTTTCTGGTCCCTCTTCCTCATCATCCTCTCAACAGTTCTCTGTTCTTCAGTTGAATCTGCTGCAGCCGGTATCATCTGTAACCAGATCCAGAACATCTTGTGCACCAAACAGCACACGCATTTGTATCATCCATTTGTTCCAGTTTTTGCCAGTAAAAACTGGGAGTTTGGTGCTCAAACTACTGTCTCCACTCATTTTAAACCTTGCACGGATTTTTCAGATCTTCAAACACACTGTTTCTCAACCCACAGAATCAAATTCTGTTCAGATTTTGTTCAAGATTTCAACAGAAAATCAATGAACCAAAATCAAACACACAGCTCGCAAACACTCGTGTTTTCTAGGAAAAACAGAACCAAGTGCTCTAGATACCAATTTGTTGGTGCAAGTTAATAAAATGGGAGAAGAAGAATGAGAAATGAATGATAACAAAGAAGACTACTATTGTATATCAAAAGAGGAATGGATGAATTACAATATTGATAGTCTAGGTAGCATATTTATACTGAAATTGAAAATGGAAAAAGGCCCTAATAAAGAACAAGCATTGAGAATTGTAGACATTAACTAAATTACATTTTCAATAGTTAATTTAGATTCAAGACTGAAATTCCAAAAATTAGGATTTTGGTGTCTCCTTATATTCAGAAGTTTATTTTATGTTTTTGGCCATCAGATATTGAGCTACTCTGATGCAACAACCATAGCTAGTGACAATATTTTAAGAACTAAACTATCTAGTACCCACGCTGCCATTTAGCTTAGATTCTACTCTAACATAGGTGAGATCTCAAGAAATTGGTGCAGAAATGCTACTGTTATTTAAAGTTGCACCATTATCTGATAAAGTGCCTTGGACACCCCACTTCCATTGCAAGCTCTTGGCACCAAATTTCATACATCATAATGCAGAAACCAGATTTCATACATGTATGATCCTAACATCTATTACGCAGAAACCAAAACACACATCATAACCCTCATTCTCCCAAAAGCAAAAAACCTTACAGTGGAACCAAACTCACTGGAATATAATATTAGATTTTAGTTACTCCAAATAAAAACTAATTGATGAAGAAACAAAAAAAAACTTACATGTTAATAATTATAATATTGATGAAGAAAGTGGTATGCTAACTTTGTGGTTGATTCACCTGCTCGATAGAAACAATTGTACAAATTGTAAAATTAGAGACGTAAAACACACGGTTAAAAATATAATTTATTGATAAGCTTAAAAGTTAAAATTTCATCATGTATCACACATCGTTTAATTTGTTGAGAAGTTTAGAGCATCTCCAATGGTGCTATTCATATTTAGGCTCTTTGTGGAATCCATTAAACCACATCATCTTGAAATAACTCACTCCATTTTTCAGTCCAATGGTGTAATTTTAAAGAACTTATATTGAGTCCCACAATTTTACTTTGTATATTAATATTTTATTCATACTAAATTTTATTTAATTTAAAATTGTTATTGAGTCCCACAATTGATTATTTTAATAATAAAAAAATATGAAGAACCATTGCTTATATTTGTATCGTTCACCAGCTGGAACAACTTTTTTGTTGACAATTTCAATGCTAATCTGGCAAACCAATCTGAAAAACCACCGTTGGAGATGGTCTTAGAAGTTACAATTTCATCATGTGAAGAAAAAGTCCATCGAAAAGGCAAAATAATTCAGTATCATATACATTCAATATCATATACATCAAAAAAGTCTACAATTTTCTAACAAAAAATATGGAAATCAATTGATTCAAAAAATATAAAAAATGGAGGGAAAAAAAGAAAGATATCTCACCACCTACGAGATCAGCTGGTGGCGAATGTATCTTCTTTTTGAATACGAAATTAACGGTGGAGGGAGCTTCAGAGGACATGTTGTTTTCTTTTAATTTCAGCACTTGATATTCCAAGTAATATGTAATCTCCATATTTTTTAAAGATGAGTCAGCTCACATATTTTGTTAGTTCACGATGGTACAATCATAGTTGTTAATGTGTTTTATTTACATTTCTTATTATAATTTAATACTAAATTATTTAATATTGGTTTTTCTAATTCATGTAAGCAAAAACAAGATTTTCAAGATATACTTGAAAGGTTTAATAAGTTTAACCATGTCTTTCATTTCAAATGACTTTTGTGCATAATTGCCTCTTTTCTTCATGATCCCGTTGGTTCCTGTTGGTTCTTGAACTCGACACCAACTATATATTGGTCTTTTAGACCAAAAATGGAATAAATAAAACCAAGCTGAAGAATATTTCGACGTGTGAAACAACTTAGAGAAAATATCTAAGTTATATATTAGTCTTCGACCAGGACTCACTATCAAGATTTCGACTGAGAAGGTCTTATGACCTTCGACTAGAAGAAAATACCTTCGCGTCAACACCAAAGGCGAGGGATATTTGAATTTGAATTATTGGAGGGAAAGACGGCTTCGCCAGCAGTTAAAGGAAAGCAACGTGGCTGGAAACTAGAGGTCGAGGGACATGCAGAGGACACTTGTCCTCATCTTAGAGAGAAACCACCCATCGACAATTACATAGTTTTTAGTATAAAATAGGAAATCTGTGTAGTTTTTCCGTGTGTCCAACCTATTGTGCTAGTTACTCAAATATTGTCCAAGTACCCGCTGCGTGAGAAAGGATAAACTGAGAATTGTACGTTGAAAACACCACTTTTCATTAATAAAGTCTTTTTACATTGTTTTGATCTTATTTCGCAAAGTTACTTTTCCTGCATCTTTACCTGCATTTCTATTAACTTTCTTACTTTCCAAAACCACAAGTATCTTGTCTTTCGTCGAACGTGCGTTCTTCCTGAATTTCTTTTCTTATTTTACATCAACTCAGTATAAAAGTTAGCATATGTTCTGGGATCAATCTGATCGATCTCGCGAGTAACCAAAAGGGATTTTCTTTTTGGAGGATCAGCGGTTGTTTACCAAAAACCACGGTAAACAAATTGGCACACTCAGTGGGACGTTGCTAATTTTTATGAAATATCTTGTTCATGTTATTGCGTTTCTGTTTGTACATTTATAACGTTGCATGTTATTAATAAGTGGTAGAATAACCAACGAGTGTACTGTTAGGAAGAAAAATAACGAGAGTAGCATGGCTAACGAGCCAAATCATGGAGAAATACCTCCACCAAACACTACTGGAACAACGGTTATTACCATCGTCAGAGAAAATATCTCAACTTCTGTTGGCTCAATACCGACGCTAATTACAAATCAAACGGGACCCTTACTTTCGTATGTGGGTCCAAGAGGTCCATTAGGAACTCCCCCACCAAGGGCAAATCCAGGATCTCGACCGTTCGTGCCCCCAGGATTTTCGACAGCCTGGATGGGTCGAGAACAGCCATATGGCATGCCAACCACTGAAATGGCTAGCCTTATGAACGTTACTTCTACTTTTTCAGAACCTTTGGTGAGTGCATCATCGCCATTACAGGGATCTGGAGCTAGTATGGCAAATTTGGATAGAAACCAATTTTTGGGAGGGCCATCTCATACAATACCTAGCCTCACAAATGCTTCTACAACAATTTTGAGGCAACAAATGGATGAAAGTAATCATGATATGGTGCAAATGTTGGCACAAACTCTAAGTACAATGCTAAACCCCCTCATTCAAAATACTACCCAGTCGAACCAACAAATGACAACGCAAATGACATGCATGGATGAATTCTTTGGGGTGCCCCAAACTATTCGACAACCCCAAAGGATACCAATAAGAGTAAACCAAGGGGTAATCATGGAAGAGGATTTGACTGGTAATCAAAATCCTCAGATCCTTAGAGTAGAAATGGAACAACCTAGGGTCAAAATACCTCGAAATCCCCCACCAATCCCTAGAGAAATCGATCAAGGAGTGATTATGGTGAATAGAAACCAAAATGTTGATGAATTGATACAGCAAGTTCGACACCAAAATTATGGAACAGACAATAATCTGACTGCCATGATCGAAAGGATTATGATTCAGAATGGGATGAACGTTGGTTTTCACAGACCAAACTTCACATATCCATTGTCAGAATATATTCTGCAAACAGACTTACCCCCTAGGGGAAAGGTTCCCAAGTTTACCAAATTTTCAGGGGATACGACAGAATCTACTGTCGAACATGTGGCTAGATATTTGATAGAGGCTGGGGAAATAGCGAACAACGAAAACCTTAGGATCAAATATTTCCCAAGTTCCCTAACAAAGAATGCTTTCACTTGGTTCACTACCCTCCCAGCCAATTCGATCCATAATTGGAATCAATTGGAAAGATTGTTCCATGAACAATTTTACATGGGACATACCAAAATAAGTCTAAAAGAATTGGCTAGTGTGAGGAGAAAATTCACTGAGCCAATCGATGAGTATCTTTTTGATTACTTAAAGCCAGATGCTTTACCCAAGTGCCTGAGCATGAATTGATCGAAATGGCAGCAGGGAGCCTGGATTATTAAATTAGGAAAATTTAGATACCCAATACCTGAGAGACATGGCCCAACTGGCCGATAGAGTTCGACAGGTAGAACGCCTTAAAGCTGAGAAAGCTAAAGCCACCAAAACTCATCGAAGAGAAAGGGTAGCCTATGTCGAAATGGATGATGACGATCTAGAGACATCTAGTGATCCTATAGATGTCGAAGAATGCAAGATAGATTTAGCAGAATTAAAACAAGGACCGCCATATTCTTGTAAATTTCTAGTACCATCAAATGGGAAAAATCCTGTAGAATCTGAGAAAAACAGCGACAAATTCCCTAAGAAAACTTATAGTTTCGACATATCCAAATGTGATGAAATATTCGATTTATTAGTTAAAGATGGCCAGATGATAGTGCCCCCAGGGGAAAAGTTGCCTCCTTTAGAACAAAGAAAGAAAAGAGGTTTTTGTAAATACCATAATTTTTTGGGCCATAAAACCTCACAATGTTTCCTTTTCAGGGATCTTGTTCAACAAGCGCTTAAAGAAGGAAGGCTAAAATTTGCTGATAAGGCAGCGATGAAAATTGAGGAAAACCCACTGCAGTTGGAGGCGCATTATGCTGAGCCAGTCGGTATTCACATGGTGGAAGTTTCCGAAGACTTCATTACTAAGCCCGTCTTTGGAAGTTTTACTGGAAACATATCCAGGAAGACTATAGAAGGAGTGAGAAAGGCCACTGAAGGCCTAGATCTTAAAAAAGGAGTTGCCCAAGGCTCAAACAAAAAGGCCACTGAAGGCTTGAAACTGAATAAAGGGGTTGTTGAAGGCTCGAGTAAAAGGGTTACTGAAGACCCACACAAAAATAAAGGAGTTGCTGAGAGCTCCAACAAAAGAACCACAACAGGTTCTTACTTGGCTGCTGTGAAAGGTTCGACAGAGAACTTAGAGGCCAAAATGCAGAAAATGAATCTCATTGCCAAGAGCAACGTGGAGGTCAACATGGTCGAAGTCTCTGACGCCAAGGCTTCAAAAGAAGCTATTCGACAGGAGGAAGTGAATAAAGCGGAATTTCCAAAGGAGAACGAAGATCTGGCAGACTTTCTACACAGATGCCAGAAGAAAAAATCAGAAGTGATGTTGTGCCCTAAATGCAGCTCTATTTTCGACAAGAAAGCCGCATAACACATACAAGGCATGAGAATTGTGAAAGCGAAACAGGGCACCAATGCCCAACCAAAAATGGGTCCAGAAGTCAGATTCGATCCCAGAAGGGGACATAAAAAAGGATTCGTGAGTTAGGTAAAGAGGCCACCAACTTTTCGGCCTCTAACTAATGTACCTAGAGATACTTGGCTTAACACCATGGGCAGAAAGAGACCAAATGAAGAGAGATGGCAGGCGTTCGACGTGCCAAGAGGTTCCTCTTTGGACTACAGAAAAGAGTACCATGCCTCTACATCAAATAAAATGGCTCATATATCGAGCAATTACAAAGGGAAAAACCCTATGTCCCATTCTCAATGGAGAAGATTCCAAAGACGACGAAAAGCCAAAAAAGAGGCAGCAGAGCCTCACCCAGAGGTTAGCACCAATGTGCGAAGAAAACAAAGAAAGCCTCTAGAGAGGAACCCTATGGCGTGGCCGGAAGAATGTGGGTCGAATGATGAGGGTAACTCCGACTCTGATGACACCTTAGACATCATGGTGAATGTCATATCGGTGTTGCCAAGAGAATACAATCGTCAGGTCGAAGTTGAGGAAACTGACTTGATGGTCGAGCAAGAGATGGCCAGACACAGGCCAATGTGTTACTATGTAATGAATAATGGTTGCATGGAAGAACATAACGCTTTCTTCGAGCCACCAACGGAGGCGATGAAAAATCACCTCAAGCCCCTGTTCATCAGAGCGAAGATAGGGGAAGTGATTATAAACAAAATCCTGGTCGATTGTGGGGCGACCATAAACATAATTCCATAATTCATGCTGGGAAAACTAGGAAAGGGAGATGTTGACATCAAACCCCATAACATGGTCCTGTCCAATTATGAAGGAGGCATTGGAACCACAATGGGCGTCATACAACTAGATCTCAGAGTTGGATCAATCCTTCGACCCACCATGTTCATGGTGATCTCAGCAAAACCAAACTATAATCTGCTCTTGGGTCGAGAGTGGATACATGGCATCGGTGCAGTGCCATCCTCGATGCATCAGAGGGTCACGATATGGCGTCCTGATGGTATCGTGGAAAACATTGAGGCAGATCAAAGCTATTACTTAGGAGAAATCAACAGCGTCGGAAAGAATAGTTTCGACAAAAATTTGGCTCATATAGGGCCATGTAACCCCCCTGAGTTCGATCTGACCTCAACACCTAACATCTTATGCTCTCTGTATCTACACTCTGACTACGATTTTCAGTGGGATAGAGAAGACTTGTCAAACATCGACTATGAAGGAGTTGATGATATACGACCAACAGGCTGGGGAAGTGAGTTTGGTGACGATGACTGAATCACAAACTTTGCAAAATATTTCGGCATATGTAGGCGAAAATAGAATGATAGCGGCCTTGGAGGCTGAGGTTAAGTATATGGCTCTTAAAGCCAATGAACAGGTCTCTTCTCAAAGAGGCCCTGGGAAAGATTTCGACCCAGAACCTCTCGACTTGGAAGTAAAAGACTGTCGAGATCAGAGGTTAGACGCCATCTATGATGACGAACCTCTAGGTTTCGAAAAGGACCCGTTGGTGAACAATGTTAAAATGTTAGCACAAGACCCTTTGGAGGAGGTAAACCTAGGCGAAGGTCCTGTAAAAAAGCCAACGTACATCAGCGCAAAGATAGATCCAGGACTCAGGGTCGAAATGATCCAATTGCTAAAAAAGTTCAAGGATTGCTTTGCATGGGATTATGACGAAATTCCTGGTCTCGACAGAAGTTTGGTGGAACTGCAATTGCCAATAAAGCCTGGAAAGAAGCCCGTCAAGCAAACTCCAAGGCGCTTTGCACCAGAGATTCTGTCGAAAATCAAAACGGAAGTCGAAAGACTGCTGATATGCAAGTTCATCCGAACGACCAGGTATGTCGAATGGATTGCAAATATAGTGTCTGTTATAAATAAAAATGGTACCTTGAGGGTGTGCATTGATTTCAGAGATCTGAATGCTGTAACACCCAAAGATGAATATCCAATGCCGATGGCGGAAATGCTTGTCGATTCTGCCGCTGGTTTCGAGTACATGAGTATGCTTGACGGGTACTCTGGATATAATCAAATTTTTATTGCTGAAGATGATGTGTCGAAAACAGCATTCCGTTTCCCTGGGGCCTTAGGCACTTATGAATGGGTAGTGATGCCCTTTGGCCTAAAAAATGAAGGGGCAACATATCAAAGAGCCATGAATTCGATCTTCCATGATTTTATTGAAACTTTTATGCAGATTTATATTGATGATATTATTGTCAAATATGTTTCAGGGAAGACTCACATGGACCATCTTCGACAATCCTTCGAAAGGATGAGACGCTATGGTCTGAAGATGAATCCTCTAAAGTGCGCTTTTGGTGTCAAAGCAGGAGATTTCTTAGGCTTTGTGGTCCATAAAAAGGGAATCAAGATAAACCAGAACAAGACCAAAGCTATTTTGGAAGCCAAAGCGCCAACCAACAAGAAGGAATTGCAGTCCCTACTTGGGAAGATAAATTTCTTAAGATGATTTATATCCAACCTCAGTGGGAAAACGCAAGCCTTCTCACCACTACTTTGACTTAACAAAGGAGGATTTGAATGGGGGCAAGAACAACAAGAGTCCTTCGACAAAATCAAAGAATACCTCACCAAGCCACCTATTTTGGTACCTCCTTGTAGAAGTAGAAGTATGAGATTGTACATAGCTGCATTTGATAAAACTTTAGGGAGCATGTTGGCTCAAGAGGATGAGAATGGTGTCGAAAGGCCCATCTATTACCTCAGTAGAGTTTTAAATGATGCAGAAACTAGATATAATGAGGTTGAAAAACTATGCTTATGTCTTTATTTCTCATGTACAAAACTCAAGCAATATATAAAGCCAGTTGATATTTATGTTTCATCTCATTTTGACGTTTTTAAATATATGTTGTCGTAACCTATTTTGCACAGTAGAATTGGCAAATGGGCACTTGCATTAACTGAGTATTCATTAACCTTTATGCCTCTCAAGGTCGTGAAAGGTCAAGTGGTAGCAGACTTTATAGAAGACCACTCTATAAAAGAGGAATCACTGAATTATTTGGAGATTGAACCTTGGAAGTTGTACTTTGATGGTTCTAGTTATAAAGATGGAACTGGAGTCGGGGTTCTCATTATTTCTCCAAGCAAAATTCCAACAACATTTAAGTATAAGATAGAAGGGGATTGTTCAAATAATGAGGCTGAATACGAAGCGTTAATCGTAGGCCTTGAAATCTTGTTGGAATTGGGGGCAACTCAAGTCGAAATAATGGGAGACTCAGAGTTAGTCCTAAAACAAATTACGAAAGAATACAAATGTATAAAGGAAAATCTTATCATGTATTTCGTAATAGCCAGGCGGTTGTTGAAGAACTTCGAAGTAGTTAACATTCGGCATATACCGAGATTGGAAAATCAAGTGGCTAATGATTTAGCGTAGATCACCTCTGAGTATAAAGTTTCAAAAGACAAACTATAACAAGCGATTGAAGTTAGAGGAAGAGTGGCATCCACTAAGTTGTCTCTAATGGATTTGAAGACCACAATGTTGGGATGCACTGATCACGAAAATTTTGAAATTTCATTCATAGATAATCTAACAGAACAAGATTGGAGAAAGCCTGTAGTAGATTATTTACAGAATCCAACGGCTTCGACAAAATGAAAAACAAAATATAGGGCACTGAGCTATGTATTAATGGGAAATAAGTTATTCAAGAAAACACCTAAAGGCGTGCTACTGAAATGCCTAAGTGAAACAGAATCGTATATAGATCTTTCCGCCACACACGTTGGGGCGCGTGGAGCACACCAAGTAGGCCATAAGATGAAATGGTTATTGTTTCAACAAGGACTATATTGGCCCACTATGTTGAAAGATTGTGTGGAGTTTGCAAAAGGATGCCAAGAATGTCAAGTAGATACAGGTATTCAACATGTGTCGGCGAGCGAACTTCACTCGATCGTGAAACCTTGGCCTTTTAGAGGATAGGCTTTAGATCTTATTGGAGAGATTCGACCAGCGCCTTCTAAAAGCCAGAAATACATATTGGTGGGCATTGATTATTTTACTAAGTGGATTGAAGCAATCTCTTTAGTCAATGTAGACCAAGAGAGTGTCATTGAATTTATTCAAAAGTACATTATATATAGATTTGGAATCCCTGAAACAGTAACAACCGATCAAGGATCAGTCTTTACTGGTCGAAAGATGCAAGACTTTGCTACAGAAATGGGGTTCAAACTGTTAACGTCTACACCTTACTATGCGCAAGCCAATGGCCAAGTCGAAGCAGCAAACAAAGTAGTAATTAGTTTAATAAAGAAACACGTGGGAAAGAAACCTAGAAACTGGAACAAGACGCTAGATCAAGTTTTATGGGCCTATCGAACCTGTCCTAAAGAGGCCACGGGAAAAACACCATTTTGCCTAACTTATGGTCATGACGCAGTGTTGCCAGTGGAAATCTGCCTACAGTCAACGAGGATTCAGAAACATCAGGATATCCCTTCTGAAATCTATTGGAATTTGATGTAAGACGAACTAGTTGACCTGGACGAAGAAAGGTTGAAATCTTTGGATCTTTTGAGACTACAGAAGAAACGGGTTGAGAAATCCTATAATCGAAAAGTAAAACCTAAGACATTTTTGCCTGAGGATTTAGTATGGAAGGTAATTCTTCCGATGGATCGAAAAGATATAAATTTAGGAAAATGGTCCCCTAAGTGGGAAGGACCTTTCAGGATTATCCAAACTTTCTCTGGTGGAGCTTATGAGATTGAGGAGTTAAATGAAGATCAAAGACTTATGAGAGTGAATGGTAAATACTTGAAAAAATACAGACCTATGCTTCAAGAGGTCAAAATAACTAATGTATAGTCACAGTCGAATAAAGTAAATGCCAAAATGGAAATTTAAATTTTCATTAAAAATAGCCAAAAATGGCTTTGAAGTCATTACAATGAGTGATTATATAGATAAAAGAAATAGGATTCAAAAAGGGATATTAGCCTTGATCTGAAGGTATTTAATTCTTTGTAATTCCAAGCGCCGATCACATAAAACCTTCGACCGATGGAGGGTTTCAAGCTTAGCATCGAGTGATTGGGCCCGATCAGCGTGTCTTAACCCTTCAGCCAGTTCCTCTTGGCTTTCCGACTCAGTGTTAACGACGAGGAGTTCTTCTTTCTTTTTATCATTGGCAGCAATTTTAGCCTCCAACTCTTTGATCTGCACCCTCATTTGAGCAGTGTCTTGATCTATCTCCTCAGCCTCTTTCTGTCTAGCCCCTTGGGCCTTCGACATCTCTTTTACTTAAGAGGCTGATTTGGTACAGCGTTCCATGCAGCAGCTACGTGACCGTTGGTCTCTTCAATTTCACGATTAAGAGTCCTTTGATGATTATAGTCTGCTGACACTTGGTCAATAATGGAGATGAAATCCAAGATAACGCTGGCCACATCTGGAGAAGCAATGAGGAGATCGACAACCCTCGGAGTAGTCTTCAGAAAAGAAGGAGCAGTGGGTTCTCCCTCCAGGGTTAGTATTAAATCTCTTTTGAAGATTTGTGCCTTGACCTTCTGAAGTGCCTCATCAAGAGGAGAGGTCGAAGTAGACTTTCCGGACGCAGTCGAGACACTATGATCAGAAGAGCTCTCTCGCCCTTCTAGAATGGAAGTCAAATAGCCTAGAGGATTTTGCTGTTTCAGCAAGGCCAAGTCTTCTTTGGTTCGAGACCTGTCGAAGGGACACCTTCATTGACAGCAGCAGCCACATTGGCTACCTGTGCCGGAATATGGGCAGCTTCAGTGTTTGTAGGATTTTGGGTCCCTTCAGCAAAGTCTTCCCTACCATCATCTTCTGGAATCCTTTCATCTTGATTCCCCATCTCCAGTACACTTTTCTTTTCTATCACAGCTTCAGCATCGATGGCCTCCTCCTCTTCAGCTTCCTGCGAATCAACCAATGGAGCCATAACTTCTTCATGATCTTCTATAGGGCCTTCTTCATTGACTTCCTCTATGGTCTCATACAGAGGTTCAAAAGTTTGATTCACTTCATTGAAGTGGTGAAAAACACAAGAAGGGGGGGGGGGGGTTGAATTGTAAAACTGAAATCTAATGCAATGAACAAGATATTTTTATCCTGGTTCGTTTGATCTCAAACTACTCCAGTCCACCCGTCAAGGTGATTTCGCCTCTCTCTAACGAGGTCTTAATCCACTATATTCAACTGAATATTACAGACTGCTTTAACAACTGCTAAAGCCTTCTTGATCCAAACCACAACCCGGTTTGTCAAGGTAACACTTTCTTACAAAGAGATAAAACTAAGTGTGTGGATGTTTTCTACAAAACTGTATCACAACTGTGATGTATACACAAATTGAAGCTTAGAAACTAGATTGCTAAACAATGATAGAATATCAGAGTGTGTGGTTTAGCAAAACTGAGATAAAGAAGATTATAATTAGCTTTTGTGCGTGTAGAGATTTGGAGAGCATTAGCCATTTCAATCTTCAAAGCCTTGTTTATATAGCACTGAGATGATGAACATTGGATGCAATATTCTTGATTCAATGCTAATAACAAACTTTCCTTATTGAGCAGATCTTGTCTGGAATGAGGCCGTTGGAATTAATTTGCTTTCAATGCACCGTACCGTTGCTTACTTAATGCAAGTTCTGGCTTGGCTCATTCTGACTCTGCTTCGCTGCTGATGAACTGTTGTGTTTCTTTATCAGAGTGTTGAGCGCAGTCTTGTTCATCAGGCTTCAGCATGTACATGAGTTGATCATCTGATTTTGACATTCTGGTATGGCAACTTCTGATGCTGGTGTCTGAAATCAAGTTCTGATGCTGAATAGATGTGATCTTGCTTATATCAATCAGAGTATCTGCAAGTCAGAACATAATAATTTTAGGCAGCAGATAGTTCATACATGAAACATATAAATACTATATCTTTTCACTTTGTTATTATCAAAACTTAAATATAGGGTAGTAGATTCAAACTTTGTTCTAACAATCTCCCCCTTTTTGATGATGACAAAAACTAGATATTTTAAATGAAAATAACGTGAAAAGGTATCTGGAATATGTATCAGAATAAGAAGTAAAAGGATAAGGAGTAAAGAGATATCAGAGTTGAGAGATACTCCCCCTGAGTTTATTACTTCCCTTTGATTACACGTGTTCTTCAGGATCAGATCTTTTTGCCTTTCTTTGAACATCAGAGTATCAGAGTCTTTGACTTATCAGAAGCTTTATGTCAGAGCAGAGCTTCAGAGTTTTTCTTGTCAGAGCTTTGCTTTGGATCAGAATATCAGAGCGGATCAGAACTTCATAGTGATCAGAGCTTCAGAGCTTCTAGTCTTCAGAGTGTCCAGGAGCTTCCTTGTACCTGTAGACTTTAAGCAAAACAGAAAAACATTTTCAAGTAAATAGAGTTAGAATGTTTGAGAATTTCTGTCTAGTTAGCCGTTATTGATTAAAATATCATTCTTGTTCTCCCCCTTTTTGTCAGCAATCAAAAAGTGTAGGTGATGTGCTAAAACAATTAAGATCAGAAAAAAAAAACTAATCATATTAAGATAGTTCAGAATCAAAACAAGAAAATATTACAAAACATATTCAAACAGTACATCGGAAAATCAAGGAAAACATGAAAAAGGTCATGAATGAAAAAAGAGACTAAGGTTGAGGAGGCAAGCGTGTGAACAGGTTCTCCAGCATGGCTTGGATCTTTTCAGCAGTCTCATTCTGCTTGTGCACCATGCTGACAACAGTGTCAATCTTGCTATCCTGCACATCCATTCTCTCTTTCATCTTCTGATCGCTTTCATCCATCCGCTGCTGCAGACGCATGTCATTCAGCCTTAGTTCTTCTAGAGTCTGCCTGTCCAAGGCAGCTTGAGAAGCATCAGAAGCAGGAGGCTTCTGAGAGCTTTCAGCAACATCCTCTGCTTGACTTTCTTCAGCTTGAATGGTCTTGTCTTCTTCTGATTGCACCTTTGCAGCTTGTTGTTTCTCAGACCAAGGTTCACTGTCCAGAGGGAGCACGTCCTCTTTCAGAAGCTGACTTCCAACTTCATTCAAAAGCTTGCTGAAATTTTGTTGTGCCTGCTCATAGTTGATATCCTGCAACTTGAGGGCTTCAGCACGTACCCAAAGTCTGAATTGTGACCAGAGCTGATCAGAAGCAGCTGGGTCAATCATTCCAGGACAGACTTGCTTCAAAGAAGCAATCCATTGCAGCACACCTGTTTCAAAATTCATAATACCAGAGCCAACATCTGGTTGTTTTGGTTTTGGGATGGCAATTTTATGTTTCAGATCAGCAAGACGGTCAAGACTGGTTAAGTCTATGAAAGTCCTGCTGGGGTTTTCAGAGGTTTTCTGAGCAGCTGTTTGTTTTGGAGATGGAGTATCAGTATCAGAGATTATGATTGGACTGGGTGGTGTTTTGGGAGTATTTGGTGGTGTAGATTCTGGTGAGGATGGTAACTGGGGCATGATAACAGTTGTTCCACATGGCAGCTGGATTGCCAGAGGTGATGGTTGAGGTGAATGAGGTTCAGATGGTTGAGGAGAAGGAGTTTCAGAGTGATGAAACTCTGTTTGAGGTGATGGTGGATTAATTTCTGGTTGGGGAGAGGGAGACGGAATTTCTGATTGTTCAGGGATAAGGGGTTCTTCTGGAATTGATGAGAGTGGTTGTTGTTGTTCTGGTTCTTCAGCAGATTGCTGTTGTTCTGGTTGAGGAGGAGGAACAGTTTGTGGTTCAGAGATTGGTTGATCAGAGGTGTGTTGATCAATGTCAGACATCACTTGGTCAATTGCTGATGTTGTTGAGATTGTTGGTTGTTTGGGATGTTTGGTTCTGGGTCTTCTGAGTTTTAATGCCTCAGAAGGGTCCTCTTCTTGTACAGTTTCATCTATGGTAGGGATGGGGATTGAGATTCTATGAGAGGTTTGAGGAGGAATAGATGCTGGAATAGTAGAAGATTTTAAAACAGGAGCAGCAAATGAATTACCTCTTTTCCTGGGTGTCTGCTGGGATGATCCTTCTGATGGTGCCTTCCTCTTCTTCGTCTTCTTCAGAGTCACTTCTGGTTGAGGTTGATGCAGATCTTTGATATTCAGATTTGGATCAGTACCATCTGCCTTGCACGCATCCAAGTACCTGAGAATCACCTCTGATTTGGATTCAATTTCAGAAAATAACGGAAAGTCACTCAGAGGCACTCTTCTGCTGGAGATATCAGCAATAGGAGTAGCTCTGGGTTCCTTCTGAATATTCTCTATCGGCTTCATCTTTTTCAAGTTCTTTGCGTTCAGAGGTTTCCCAATTGTTGGTTCAATAGTGCTTAGCTCTTGAGCTTCTATCAGATGCTCAATCAGCCTATTCTCTGTCAGAATATCTGATATCAACCTTCCAAAAGGTATCCAATCCCTCTTGGTTCTTTCTTTTTCCCTTGTTTCCTTCACACTTGTTCTGAGGTGGTTGAACAGGAAGTGAGCCAGATTGATCTTTACCTTCTGATCAATAAAGTAGATCAGAAACTGCTGATCCACATTTATGTAATCAGGAGAACTGGTTGGTTTCCTGTGGTTGAAGCACCCTAGAATTATCTTAGCCCACACTCTGTAATGATCCTTCAGATCTTTAATCTTGCTGCTGGGCACCCCAAGAGTGAAAATCCTTGCAGCTATCACACCTACATCAGCACATCTTTCAGCCATGTCCACACAACGGACGCCACCGCCACTGTGACCGATTAGCCTTGCAATGTGATCCTCAGTGATCACAATCTTCTTCCCCAAAACAAAGGAGGTGACTAGATGTGTTGAAGCCTTGGCGTGAATCCAGAATTCCTTGACTAGCATTGGGAATGTTGGTCCAACCAACCTATCAAAGTACCTTTCCCACTTCTGAGCCCTAACTTCTTCAGTTAGGTCAAAACCGTTCTCCTTCAAGCTTTCAAAATCAATGATTAATTCAGAAAGCACTTCAAGATTCTTCACAGGAGTGAGGAGAGTTCTGAATGGCACTTGATATTGCTCAGATGATGCTTTCTTCTGAGGACCTGCAGAAGCGCTGCTGGAGGTTGCCATGTTCACACTAAAAGGGTTTTGAGAATAAACTGAGGAAAATAGGTTGCAAGAGATGAACACAGAAATATGCAGAAAATGCTTGAGTATTAGTGAGAAAACGTAAAGAATGAGAATGAGAGATTAATGTGCTTAAATAGAGTTTTCAAAACTGTTTTGAAAAGATAAACGTTTTTTAAGAGAGAGAAAAATCATGATTGCATTTTAAAAGCATGATTACTTTTCATTAAATGCTTGCTGATTTTGGGGGATTTGAGAAAGATACTTAAAAACGGTTACCAGACATGTGTCTCAATGCACCCAATCAGCGCTTTGCCTTCTCAGAAGCGTGCACACGTTCTGCTTCAGAGATATGCTGATGATTGGATGACACTTGTTTGATGTAGTGATCAGCACGTCTGTCTTTGAGCTTAGACTCTCAGATCTTTAGACTTGCATCTGATACAATCTGCATGTTCTATCTTTCTGAAAGGAGATTGATCAGAAGTTCACAGTAAAACAATTACATTCTGAAGGTAAATATATGGAATTAAAACATTTTCACTCTGGACACACTTTCATGCTGAGATGTTTCAGAATGAAATTAAACCTATCTTCTGAAAGGGATTTAGTAAAGATATCAGCCCATTGATAGTCTGTATCTATAAATTTTAAGTTCAAAATACCTTTCTGAATATAGTCCCTAATGAAGTGATGTTTTATTTCTATATGCTTAGCTCTAGAATGTAAAATGGGATTCTTACTTAAGCAAATAGCAGAAGTATTATCACAAAGTATAGGAATGTTACTCTAAAAAATCTGGAAGTCTTCAAGCTGACTTTTCATCCAGAGCATTTGTGTGCTACATCCTGCTGCTGCTATGTACTCAGCTTCTGCTGTTGACAGAGCAATTGTTGATTGCCTTTTGATGGACCAAGAGATCAAATTTTCTCCCAGAAACTGGCAGCTTCCAGAAGTACTTTTACGTTCCACTCTGTCTCCAGCAAAATCAGCATCACAGTAGCCTACTAAGCTGTAATCACTAGATTTTCTATAAAACAGACCCAGATTAGTAGTACCTTTCAGATACTTGAAAATTCGCTTAACATCTGTTAAGTGAGATTCTCTAGGAGTTGATTGGAATCTAGCACAGATACAAACACTGAATAATATGTCAGGTCTTGAAGCAGTCAGATAGAGAAGAGAACCAATCATACCTTTGTAGACTTTCTGTTCTACATTTTTGCTTACCTCTTCTCTTTCCAGAATGCACGTGGGATGCATTGGAATCTTTGATGGCTTACATTCTGAGAGGTCAAATTTCTTCAGAAGATCTCTGATGTATTTGCTCTGATGAATGTAAGTTCCTTCTGGAGTTTGATTGATCTGAATTCCTAGAAAGAATTTCAGTTCCCCCATGAGGCTCATCTCAAATTCTGCCTGCATACACTTAGCAAATTTTCTTCCAAGAGAAGGATTAGTAGAACCAAAAATAATATCATCAACATAAATTTGACAGACTAAGATGTCACTCTTAACTGATTTACAGAAGAGAGTAGTGTCTACCTTCCCTCTGGTGAATTCATTTTCCAGCAGAAAGTTACTTAGCCTTTCATACCAAGCTCTGGGAGCTTGTTTCAGACCATACAGTGACTTCTTTAGTTTGAAACATGTTCTGGATGTTTTGTATTTTCAAAACCTGGGGGTTGGTGTACATAAACTTCTTCTTCTATATAACCATTTAAGAATGCACTTTTGACATCCATCTGATACAGAGTGATGCCTCTATTAACAGCAAATGAAATTAAAAGTCTGATAGATTCTAACCTGGAGACTGGGGCAAAGGTTTCTGTATAGTCTATCCCCTCTTGCTGACTATAACCTTGTGCAACCAGTCGTGCCTTGTTTCTGATGACTTCACCTTGTTCATTTAGCTTGTTTCTGAACACCCATCTTGTTCCAATGACGTTGAATCCTTTTGGTCTGGGAACGAGATCCCATACGTCGTTTCTGGTGAATTGATTCAGCTCTTCTTGCATTGCCAGAATCCAGTCATTATCCAGAAGTGCTTCATCAATAGAAGAAGGTTCAATCAGAGACACAAGTCCCATAAGTGTTTCTTCAGAGTTTCTTAAGCTTGCTCTTGTTCTGATTGGATCTTCCTTTCTTCCTAGGATAGTCTCTTCTGGGTGATCCAAGCTGCTTCTGGGTAATCTCTTCTGAGGTTGATCAGCAGCTGTTGTAGGATTGCTAGCAGTGCTCCTTTCAGACGTTGAAGGAATGTATGTGTTGAGAGCTTCTGATGACTTGTCTTCAGAACCTGCAAATTCAATTTCTATACCTGCAAAAACTTCATTCTGCTTTGACTTTTCAGAGTCAAGCTTATCATCAAAACAAACACTGATTGATTCTTCCACAATCTGTGTTTCTGTATTGTATACTCTGTACCCTCTTGAGCGTTCAGAGTATCCTAACATAATACACTTCTGTGCTTTAGAGTCAAACTTGTTCAAATAATTCTTTGTATTTAATATAAAGCAAGTACATCCAAATGGATGAAAATATGAAATGTTGGGCTTTCTGTTCTTCCACAATTCATATGGAGTCTTTTCCAGAATAGGTCTTATTGAGATTCTATTCTGAATGTAGCACGCTGTGTTTATTGCCTCTGCCCAGAAGGTCTTAGCAACGTTTGTCTCATTGATCATGGTTCTGGCCATTTCTTGCAATGTTCTGTTCTTTCATTCTACAACTCCATTTTGTTGGGGAGTTCTAGGACAAGAGAAATCATGCAGAATGCCTCTGTCATTAAAGAATGACTCAAAATCTTTGTTTTCAAATTCTCCACCATGATCACTTCTGACTTTAACGATTCTAAGATCCTTTTCATTCTGAACTTGGTTATAAAAGGTAACAAACACAGAGTGTGACTCGTCCTTGTGTCTTAAGAACTTTACCCATGTCCATCTGCTATAGTCATCTACGATTACTAACCCATACTTCTTACCACTGACTGAAGCAGTTTTAACTGGTCCAAATAAGTCAATGTGCAGAAGTTCTAATGGCTTAGAGGTAGAAACAACATTTTTGGATTTAAAAGAAGGTTTTGCAAATTTGCCTTTCTGACATGCTTCACACAGAGCATCTGAATTGAACTTCAAATTAGGAAGTCCTCTGACCAGATTGAGTTTGTTAATCTGAGATATTCTTCTCATACTAACATGTCCCAATCTTCTGTGCCAGATCCACTGCTCGTTGTTAACAGACAGAAGACATTTTACATTCTGACTCTTTAGTTCATAAAGTTTGATTTTGTAAATGTTGTTTTTCCTCTTACCATTAAACAGGATAGTCCCATCTTTCTGACTAACAGCTTTACATGATTTTTGATTAAAGATTATATCATAACCGTTATCACTTAATTGACTTATGGATAACAGATTATGCATCAATCCATCTACTAGCAGAACATTATTGATAGAGGGAAGATTTCCATTACCTACAGTTCCAGAGCCAATTATCTTTCCCCTCTGATTGCCTCCAAAGCCAACGTGGCCTCCAGGCTTAAGTTCCAGGCTTTGGAACATATGCCTTCTTCCCGTCATGTGTCGTGAGCAGCCAGAGTCCAGGTACCATGACTGGTGTTTCTGACTTGCTGCTAAAGATATCTGCAACATGTATTATTTTATCCTTAGGTACCCAGATTTTCTTGGGTCCTGATTTGTTAGTTTTACCAAAACTCTGGTTGAATTTTGGTTTCACAGAGTGCTTACTGCTAGTGTATTTGATATCATGTGTGTGACCATATACAAAATGTGAACTCAGAGGAGTGTGTTTAATGGTTAAGTCCATGACATTCTTTGGTGTAGGAACCTTACCTTGGTATCCTATTCCTTTCCTGCCGTTTCTGCTAACTCCATAGATCATTGAAGCCATTCTGCTTCTATCTATGCTTTTAGCTAGGAACTTCTGGAAACTGTGATCATACTCCTTGATGATCTCATCAGCGTTGCTGGGAGTTTCAGAAATTGGTTCCTTCTGAGAGTTTTGTAAAGTGTTTTCTAATTTTGAAATCTTATTTCTCAGCTCAGAATTTTCCAATTTGAGACTCTCAGTCTTATTAGAGTCAGATTCAAGATTCCTTTTCAGGTCTCTGAATTTAGCTCTAATTTGCTGATAATGTTCCAGAATCTCATTAAGGCTTTCAGCAAGTTCAGCCTTTGTAAAGTTAACAGCAAAGTTAGGAAATACCTCTTCAGTGTCTGATTCTGAGTCTGATTCAGAAGCTTCACTATCTTCTGAAATGTTAGCCATGAGAGCTATGTTTGCCCTTTCATCATCTGATTCTGAGTCAGCTTCAGACGAGTCAGAGTCATCCCATGTAGCCATGAGACTTTTCTTCTTCTCTCTTCCAAACTTCTTTTTGGGCTTTTCCCTCTGAAGCTTTGGGCAGTCACTCTTATAGTGTCCTTGCTCGTTGCACTCATAGCATATGATGTCTTTGGTGTTTGGCTTTTTGCTACTGGAGGAGCCTTCAGATCTTCTGTATCTAGAGGAAGAATCTGTCCTTCTGTATCTGGAAGAAGACTCGTTCTGATCAGATCTTCTGGGATTCCTGAACTTCCTTTGTCTTTGCTTCCACAGTTGATTTACTCTTCTGGAGAGAAGGGAGAGTTCGTCTTCTTCTGATGAGGATCCATCAGATGTTTCTTCAACTGCCTGCAAAACTTTAGACTCAAATTTTCTGTTAGATTTTAATGCTAAAGGCTTACCTTGCTTCTGAGGCTCATCAGCTTCTAGCTCTATCTCATGACTTCTGAGGGAGCTGATAAGTTCCTCCAGAGTGATTTTGTTGAGATCTTTAGCTAGCTTCAGAGCTGTAACCATAGGTCTCCACTGCTTGGGTAAACTTCTGATGATTTTCTTGACATGGTCAGCAGTAGAGTATCCTTTGTCCAGAACTTTGAGACCAGCTACCAGAATCTGGAATCTAGAGAACATGGTTTCAATGGATTCAGATTCTTCCATTTTGAACGCCTCATACTTCTGAATGAGCGCCAGAGCTTTTGTTTCTTTGACCTGAACGTTGCCCTCATGCGTCATTCTGAGTGAGTCAAAAATATTCTTTGTTGTGTCTCTGTTGGAGATCTTTTCATACTCAGTATAGGAGATGGCGCTGAGGAGGATGGTTCTGGCCTTGTGGTGATTCTTGAAGTCACACTTTTGTTGATCAGACATTGTTTTTCTATCAATCTTCTGACCACTTGCATTCACAGGGTGCGTGTATCCATCTGTCACCATATCCCACAGATCAGCATCATGTGCCAGAAAGAAGCTTTCAATTCTGTCTTTCCAGTAATCAAAGTTTTCTCCATCAAAGACTGGAGGTTTGCCACTGAATCTGTCTCTGTCCTCATTGTTGTCATTGCTGATGTGAGAATTGTTTCCTGCCATTGTGTTTTTCTGACGCTGGATCTTGTACTGACACGGTTAAGTGTTTTAGCTCAGAACCAGGAGCTCTGATGCCAATTGAAGTGGTGAAAAACACAAGAAGGGGGGGTTGAATTGTAAAACTGAAATCTAATGCAATGAACAAGATATTTTTATCCTGGTTCGTTTGATCTCAAACTACTCCAGTCCACCCGTCAAGGTGATTTCGCCTCTCTCCAACGAGGTCTTAATCCACTATATTCAACTGAATATTACAGACTGCTTTAACAACTGCTAAAGCCTTCTTGATCCAAACCACAACCCGGTTTGTCAAGGTAACACTTTCTTACAAAGAGATAAAACTAAGTGTGTGGATGTTTTCTACAAAACTGTATCACAACTGTGATGTATACACAAATTGAAGCTTAGAAACTAGATTGCTAAACAATGATAGAATATCAGAGTGTGTGGTTTAGCAAAACTGAGATAAAGAAGATTATAATTAGCTTTTGTGCGTGTAGAGATTTGGAGAGCATTAGCCATTTCAATCTTCAAAGCCTTGTTTATATAGCACTGAGATGATGAACGTTGGATGCAATATTCTTGATTCAATGCTAATAACAAACTTTCCTTATTGAGCAGATCTTGTCTGGAATGAGGCCGTTGGAATTAATTTGCTTTCAATGCACCGTACCGTTGCTTACTTAATGCAAGTTCTGGCTTGGCTCATTCTGACTCTGCTTCGCTGCTGATGAACTGTTGTGTTTCTTTATCAGAGTGTTGAGCGCAGTCTTGTTCATCAGGCTTCAGCATGTACGTGAGTTGATCATCTGATTTTGACATTCTGGTATGGCAACTTCTGATGCTGGTGTCTGAAATCAAGTTCTGATGCTGAATAGATGTGATCTTGCTTATATCAATCAGAGTATCTGCAAGTCAGAACATAATAATTTTAGGCAGCAGATAGTTCATACATGAAACATATAAATACTATATCTTTTCACTTTGTTATCATCAAAACTTAAATATAGGGTAGTAGATTCAAACTTTGTTCTAACATTCATCAGCTGAACTCACGAAGGAACCTTTTGCTGAAGAAGGCCTATAAGTAGGCTCTCCCTCACTATTTAATAGAGTGGCAGATCCTTCGACAGGAGTAGGGACTTGGTTGGAGGTTCAGCAGTATCCTGAAAATTAAAAGAAGTGTGTTTTTCAGAATTCTCATAGAGAAAAAGATTAGTTCAAGAAGTAAGTGAATGTATGTCGAAGTAAATACCTGAATTGGAACGTCAGCACTGGGGCTGGAATTATCGCTCTCACTGGGATTGTTTAGCATGGCAGCTACCTCTTACTCAGTAGGCTCTCGGATAACTACAGGAGGAGGCCTCGTAGCTGTAATCTTAATTTTAGTTCTGGGACGAGGCTCAAGCGCAGGGGCTGGTTTCTTTAACCTTTGTCTCTTCAGAGGAACAAGAGGAGACTCCTCTTCTTCGTCACTAGAGATCTCGATCTCCTGGACCTTCCGTTTCTTGGGGGTAGTTTTCTGAATACCCAGAAAGATAAGTCGAAGAAATCAGTATCCATGTCAGATGATCGTAAAGAATAAAGGTATAGAGGAAAGTAAATACCTTGGGCGAAGGGTTAACAGAAGGGTCTCCCCCTTTAGTGCTTTCAGCAGGCTTCTTTGTAGTTGTCCTCTTGACAGCTATACAAAGAACGAAGATAAGTCGAGCGTCGAATGACTAAATCTGAGACAAAGAGAAAAAGAAAAAAAGTAATACCTTTCTTGATCCTGTCAAAAACCAGTTTAAACGCCTCACGAAGGTGGTGGGCGAAGTCCTTCTCATCAAAGAACTCCTCGTCATAATACTGCCTCCACCACCCTTCAAAATTGCTAGAACACAAAAAATTGAGATTGAAGTCGAACATGGTTAGTACGGTTCGACCAACGTACCTACCAATATGCTTGGTAGCAGCATCCTCTGAGTAGTCTGCGTTTTAAAATAATAGCAGTTTCTCTCGAGGATAAATGGGTGATGGGAGTGACTGGACAATGCCAAATTGTCGAGAGACGAGATTTGGTTGGTAAGAAATCAAACTTAATTGATTCTTTGAGCTCTTGAATCTCAGTGGCATGATTTTGGGTCGAAGAAACGACTCCCACATGCCCACGTATTCGTCTTCCAAGTCTTCCTCCTCAGTCTAAGGAAATGGTCTAGTAAACCATTATGGGCCGACTTTTCGACTAGAAAAAGGAGCCATGGTCGAAACAAAACGCTTGCGCTCTGCAAACATCATCATGAAGCTTGTGAAGGCCTTTTGAAACTGTTGACCCTCGTCAGTAGGAGTCAGCAAAGAAAGTCTGGTACCTTCGACCCTCCTGTTCAGGATTTCTGGGGCCGCTTCATTGATCTTATTCTTCTGGGGAAGAAAAGATTTGAAGGTGGCATTGAGCCAAAGTTAAAGAAGCCAGAAAGGGCCAGAAAGAAGCAAGCTTGCCCTATCTCCTATGACCTTGAGTTGAGTCACACCATTGCTGATGGACTCATATAGATTGGCCAAAATCAATTCGGCCAGGCAGAGGGGGTAGCCATGATGAAGTTGCGTCGCGAGCGTGAGCATTTTCTTAGTCACCTGAAGTGACTTGGTGCAGAAGACGAAACGGGATAACCACATAGCCAGAAAAGCTATATGTTCCACCTCCGACACGGTACTGGAGGATTTATCATGGAAGTGGTTGATGAAGGTGGTGTAGGTAGGTTTTATAGCTGAAAACCCAATAACATCTTCAGATAGGTCCTCTGGGTCGAAATAATTGCCAGTCGGTCGAAGACCGGTGATCGCTGCTATGTCGAAGAGGGTTGGGGTCACCATCCCACAGGGAAGATGAAATGTGAAGTGGGTGTTATCCCAGAAATATAGCGAAGATACCAATATAAGAGGACAATAAGACAATCCTGTCTTCGACAGCATCACCAAATCGTAAATCCCCATTTCTTTCCAGACAGAGGTTTGTGCCTTCTCCACCTTATTTAACCAATCTTAATACTCTAAAGAGAGGTTAGGGCACGATCGAAAGATCCTGATCCCTTTGTTCATAAATTGAAGGTTAATGTCCTCTGTAGTCTGAGCGTGTTGCTGGTTTGCTGGAGTCGCATCCTCAGGATCGTCCCTGGGCTTCTTCGCACAGCCTATAGGTATGAGTCTTGGGTGAGTGGGGAATAAGGCACGGTTCTTCAAAGGATTCTCGATGCATGTGGACAGAGGACCAGATATAGCGTATATGTCTTCAGAGTACCTAATATGAATGAGAAGTTGGGAGTCATACACCTCTCGCCTTTCACTAGTCGTGGGTTCAGAAATGAACTGTGGCCCATCAGTCGAAGCAGGAGAAGGAATGGTAGGAAATATCTCTGGTTGGCGTTGGATATCAGCAACATTTTTAGGTTTGGGGTTGTTAGGTGCATTAGAAAGGAAAGCCATTTTTGCAGATTTGAAAGAAGCAAAGTTGATAATACAAGGTGTTTTAGGCAGAAGACTTGGAAATACTTAGTGTTGTGAAAGTTCCAAATGAAGAGGCTCAAGAGTATTTATAGTCTTCAGAGAGGAATGTGTCTCGTCAAATCCATTTAATGCTATGAATGTAGTGGGACACGTGGCAGACCCTGAAGCAGTTACCGTGCAGATGATGGGAAGCGTTTTGACATGCTTGCCTAGGTTCTAGGAATAATGGTCATCATGGCAGCGTGGTAACGGCAGTTGGAAAAGACGTCTTGGGAAAAAGAGTAATGATGGGTTTCGAAAGCGGCAGCTGTTGGAAGACGAAAAGCGCACGTCAGGCCTTTGTGGACAGCAAGAGAGACAGGTGTCGAACAGAAAGATCAAATAATGGCTATTTCTTTTGGCGTCGAAATAGACATTCTTGGGGGGCAATTTGTTGGCTCCTGAATTCGACACCTACTAGATATTGGTCTTTTAGACCAAAAATGGAATAAATAAAACCAAGCTGAAGAATGTTTCGACGTGTGAAACAACTTAGAGAAAATATCTAAGTTATATATTAGTCTTCGACCAGGACTCACTATCAAGATTTCGACTGAGAAGGTCTTATGACATTCGACTAGAAGAAAATACCTTCGCGTCGACACCAAAGGCGAGGGATATTTGAATTTGAATTATTGGAGGGAAAGAAGGCTTCGCCAACAGTTAGAGGAAAGCAATGTGGCTGGAAACTAGAGGTCGAGGGACATGCAGAGGACACTTGTCCTCATCTTAGAGCGGAACCACCCCTCGACAATTACATATTTTTTAGTATAAAATAGGAAATCTGTGTAGTTTTTCCGTGTGTTCAACCTATTGTGCTAGTTACTCAAATATTGTCCAAGTACCCGTTGTGTGAGAAAGGATAAACTGAGAAATGTACGTTGGAAACACCACTTTTCATTAATAAAGTCTTTTTACATTGTTTTGATCTTATTTCGCAAAGTTACTTTTTCTGCATCTTTACCTGCATTTCTATTAACTTTCTTACTTTCTAAAACCACAAGTATCTTGTCTTTGGTCGAACGTGCGTTCTTCCTGGATTTCTTTTCTTATTTTACATCAACTCAGTATAAAAGTTAGCATATATTCTGGGATCAATCTGATCGATCCCGCGAGTAACCAAAAGGGCTTTCCTTTTTAGAGGATCAGCAGTTGTTTACCAAAAATCACGGTAAACACATCCACAATGTTAAATTGATATTAAAGTCTTCTTTTTTGGAGACAATAAATTAGTTTTAACAAGTGAGTTTCATTGATTGGTACCAAGATTTATAACATGTTTCTTCATTTTCTTTCGTTTGTTTAATTTTTTTATTTTGAGGCATTTAACTTTATTTGGTTTCATTTTCATGGATTACATGTATATATTAAAAATTGTGATTGAAGTATTTCGTAAAATGGTACGGACATATTTAGTTAGATTTAAGCAAAAAAAACATGCATAAATATTTGAGTCAATGAAGAGATATTTGAAATCTTGATTATTATGTATTTTAATCTTTTCACGATTATATAATTGAGGAATCGATTCATTATCATTATCATTATCAAGATAATTTTTTGTTATTTAATAGGTGTTGGACTATCACTCATTTGTATTTGTTTTTAATATTGAAATTGCAATCGAAATACTTCACTAAATGACACTGCACACAAGCAGTTAAATTCAGAAAAGAAAGCATGCAAAAATATTAATTTTAATGCGTAGTTAAGTACGATTGTCATAAATATTGATATTATGCCATAGCTGGAATTTAGATTTTCAATTGACAAATTGTATTCATAATTGGATTTAACCAATGTTACATCTTTTATCGAATGTTTGTATATTATCTCTTACATGAATATATAAAGGAAAAATCTAACATGTATCCCAATGTATCCCAAGAATAAAAATTAATAAATTATTTATAAAAATATTTTCTTAAAATACATGTATTTAAGGTTTTAAAAATTTAAATATAATTTTAATATATTTAATTACATTTAAATTTTTTTAATTATAATTATAATATCTTTAACACTCTTAGCATGACTTATATATAAAATCATTTCTGACATACGACTCCATGTATAAAATCAATTATGACATACGACCATAACATCACGTTTACACTAATGTTTAATTACTTAAAATATATTTTTCCTTAATTTATTGAGCAATATAAATACATTTAAAACAAAAATAATAATAAATATAAATGCATTTAAAACAAAAATAATAATTAATATAAATAGTTTAATAATGTATTAAGAAAGATACACAAATATCTTAGATTTTTATTTTTAATTGTAAAAACATTTCTATAGATTGATTTAAAATATGAATGGATTTAACTCGTGCGGACGCACATGTCTTCTACTAGTTATTGCATTGAAATTGTTACGTATAGAAAAATGTTATTCTTACACCAAAAGTTACAACTTCACCGTATTTCACTATTCATCATATCGATAGAAAAATGTTATTCTTACACCAAAAGTTACAACTTCACCGTATTTCACTATTCATCATATTGATTAACAGTGAAATATTATAATATTAAAAAAATATTTTTAAAAAATATTTTTTATTTTTATTTAAAAATTATTTAATTAATCAACTTTATTACATTATTAACCAATTTTTTACGCTTCATTAACTAACTTTGTTTCACTATTAAAAATTACTTTTAAAAATCTGAATAGTCTATTAACCACTTTCATAATTTCGTTAACAAACCTTTTATATTTCATTAATCAATTTTATTTTTTATTAAAAATTATTTTTAAAATCAGAGTATATATTAATCAACTTTATTATATTATTAACCAATTTTTTATATTTTATTAATCAACTTTATTTTACTATTAAAAATTATTCTTCGCAAACAATTCATTGTTACTATTCATGCACCGTTCATAATATTATTCACGGCACTGATGTGTGTAGAAATATCATTCGTCTTACGTGTATAATCCTAGAGGAATTACTACCATGCACTTAACGAGGAACCTTTCAATACTTCAAAACTTTGAACAACCCGATATCCCAACTGTAATTCCAATTCCCTTGAAAACCTCTCTGCAAGATACCAAACGACATTCAAAATCTATCCTTTCATTTGACTCATCCCTTTAGGTTCTCTCTATAAATACGGATTTAACCTTAACTTCCATTCATCATAAGCTCAACTCAACGAAAAAATTTGAATTTTCCCTAGCATAACCTCATTATAACTCTACTTTTCTTAACAATGGCATCTGGAAAGAAGAGTTCCTCCACAAAGGCTACCAAACATGATAGACCGTCACTTTCATTGGTCTGTGTTGATGTTGATCAACCTCAAACTCTATCCATTGCACCCATTGTATCTTCTTATAATGAGAAGATACGTCCGGTTCTCGATGCCCTTGAAAATTTGAGGCGTCTAAATATTGCCAAAGAAGGAATCCAGCTTCCAACTATTGTTGTGGTTGGAGATCAATCATCTGGAAAATCTAGTGTCCTTGAATCATTGGCTGGTATCAGCTTGCCGCGTGGACAAGGAATTTGCACAAGGGTCCCGTTGGTGATGAGGCTGCAGAATCACCTACTACCACAGCCAGAGCTTGTCTTGGAGTACAACGGCAAGAATGTTTCAACAGATGAGGCTAATGTCTCTCATGCAATTAACACTGCTACTGAAGAGCTTGCTGGAAATGCCAAAGGGATTTCTAACACACCACTGACTTTGATTGTGAAGAAGAATGGTGTTCCTGATCTTACCATGGTTGATCTTCCGGGAATAACTCGTGTGCCGGTTCATGGTCAACCGGATAACATCTATGATCAGATTAAGGATATTATCATGCAGTATATAACTCCTGAAGAGAGTATTATCTTGAATGTACTTTCTGCAACGGTGGATTTTACCACTTGTGAGTCTATTAGGATGTCACAAACTGTTGATAAAACAGGTTTGAGAACTTTAGCTGTTGTCACAAAGGCTGATAAGTCTCCAGAAGGTTTGTTGGAGAAGGTTACGGCTGATGACGTGAATATAGGTCTTGGTTATGTTTGTGTGAGAAATAGGATTGGAGAGGAGTCATACGAAGAGGCCAGAGAAGAAGAACTGAAGCTGTTTGAGTCTCATTCACTTCTTTCCAAAATTGATAAATCTATTGTTGGAATTCCTGTTTTGGCGCAGAAGCTTGTTCATGTGCAAGCCCAGATTATATCAAAAACCTTGCCTGAGATCATCAAGAAAATTAATGAGAAGCTCGGAAACAGTTTAAATGAGTTGGAAATTTTACCTGCTAATTTGTCTTCAATGGCTGATGCCATGGCTGCTTTTATGCAAATTATTTCTCTATCAAGAGATTCCCTCAGGAAGATTCTCCTGATAGGAGAATTTGAAGACTACCCTGATGAAAAGGAAATGCATTGTACAGCTAGATTAGTTGAAATGCTAAATTCCTATGCTAATGAACTTGAAATATGTTCAGAAAGTAATCCAACTAAGGACTTTCTGATGGACGAGATAAAGGTTCTCGAGGAAGCTAAGATTATCGGTCTTCCCAACTTCATGCCAAGAACAGCATTTCTTACTTTACTTTCCAAAAAAGTGAAGGGCATTTCTTATATGCCAATCAATTTTGTTGACAATGTGTGGAACTATTTGCAAACTGTTGTTACTTCTGTTCTGAATTTCCACTCTTCAAACTATTATCAGCTTCAGGTATCGATTCGTAGAGCCGCTGAGCTTCTGATTGAGAAAAAGAAGAAAAGTTCGATACAACATGTGCTGCAAGCTGTGCAAATGGAGAAGCTAACTGATTACACATGTAATCCGGAATACTTGAAGGAGTATAACAATCTGATGTCACATCAAGAAGGTTTTTTGAAAGAGGTTACGAATGTTAATCGAGAAGGAAATACTGTGAAACTGGAAGGTGTTGGTGTTATTAATGTTGTTCATCTTATGAAATATCCTGACATGTTAACTCTGGCGCAGGCCTATGATTTGAAAGCAAGATTGATAGCTTATTGGAAAATTGTTATTCGGAGGCTCATTGATGTTATAGCTATGCATTTGATGTTAAGCATCAATGAACTGATTAGTACTGATTTGCAAAAGGAGATATGTCATGAACTGTTAGCCCCGTCTGGTGGTGGGGTCCAGAGGTTGCTTGAAGAGTCACCATCGATATCTGGGAAGAGGGAACGGTTGAGCAGGAGTGTAAAGGTTCTGAGAGAAAGCAAGGATACCGTGGCTAACATTATGGACAGGATTGGTGTTTATGGTGATAACTAGTAACATTGGTTAACATTTCTTTAGGATTGTTGTCTTAAACTTTGTTGTTGGTTTTGTTTGTTTTATCTATCCTGCAGGTGTCGTTTATAATTTCTTTTTTGAAGTTTTTGGTTTGTTCAACTTTATGGAGGCCTGTTGCTGCTTTTTGTGATCCAAGTTTCATCATCTTAATGCATGGTTTTCTTGTAGTTTTATTTCCATTTTTTACTACTTTTTTCTCTCTCTTTATTGACACTTTATATTCTTCAAGGTCAATCTTTTGTGAAAGAAACATCACCTTTCACATATATACTTTTTTAATAGAATCAAAGAGAACAAAAGGAAATTTGTCATTTCTGTTGTGCCAGTCAGATCTTTTAACGAATTGTTAATGATGTCAGTGATTACAAATTTAGTTAAATGATTTTAAATGGCTGTAAATTATATTGTCTTAACAAATTGTCAAAAACTATAAAGGGCCAATGAAATAGTTAAACCACACCTGTATTGTAGCTTGTTAGAACTTTTTTGTATGAATATTTTTGCTCTTTTCATATACTAATGAAAAACAATCACCATGGATACTTTTGCAGTGTTAGCACTAAAAGTAAAATATTCATAGACGGGAAGTGATTTTTAATCCTCTAAGCGCTGCAATACAATATGATCTCTCCTACGTCGTACAATATATTTTCATTTATACTTTTTAAACTATTCAAATTATCATCTAGTCTAACAAAATGCTTAAAGCAAACCATTATTAGATTGGCAAAATATTCACACAATTAAATTGAAAATTCTTGTTAATAGCTTGAATATATCAGGAGTCAAGTTAAATATATATATTTTGCCCTCTTAAATGACCTCATAAAAATTAAATAATTAAGTGATTTAAAATTAACAAAAAGTTTTATTTTATAAAAATTTAGAATACAAATTATCACTCCTATATATATATGAGACATCTATATCAAATTCACTCAAAATTTCATTCAAATTCAATTTAATTGCATTCTATTTTAAACTTGAGTTTTATTTGGCTGTCAAAATTCATTTCAAAAAACATATTTTGTCTTACGTGGAACCACCATAAAATTTCCATTTTGATTTACGTTTCTGTTGCACACGATAAAGATTCAAATTCACCAATATTTCACATTGCAAAATGAATTTTATTTCTCAATTTACAATTCATTTAACTCAAATTTACAATTTACAACTCCACATTCATTTATATTCATTGGATTAACATTAATTAAGAGTTCAAAATAATTCTCACTTGAATTGCAAAGGCTTCACTTGGGATCACTCAAGAGAGTCAAAATATCATGACTCCCCCACCTATATATAGATAAGTACTTGGAGATAAACTCCTGCATTAAAAATAAAAGTTAACCCCTGTGTTATTGTAAGGACATAATCACATGGACAAGTACTTGGAGTAGAATCCAACTAAGGAGCATCTTCATTATGCCAAAGATATTAATCAAATTGTACAAGTAACCTTAAGAATATTTTAATGTTCAAGTATCTTCAAAAAGAAAATGAAAGTTCAAGTGAGCAAAATAAAAATGACATAAAAATAAATGCTCAAGTGGGAAAAAATAAAATGGCATAAAGATAAATACTCAAATTAGCAAAGATGAAAATAACATGAAATGTAAATGCTAAAGTAAATTGTGCATAAAAGTAAAGACATAAAATAAATGACATAAAGTAAAAGCACAAAGTAAAAACACAAAGTAAAAGCACAAAGTAAAGTCAATTGTTAATGAATTAGAAGTTAGGGGTTACTTGAATGACCATCTTAAAACTTACATTTGAAAATTCATTAGAAAATTGATAAAATCAAAGCTTCTCTACAATAAGTTTCATTTGTTTTTTGTCAAGTATATTATTCATTTCAAGTACTCAACGCAAACACATATGATCAATGATGTTTAACTGCTTCACTTAGACCAAAATTCATGAAAGTTCATTAGAGGATTAAAAAAATCAAAGCCTCCTAACAATGAACCTCAAGGTTATTGGACCAAAGATTTCAAATTAAACATACTTGGGCTTGCAAACATAGGTTTGCGCCACAAATGATTATTTTTCGAATCTGAACAAATTTAGCGCTATGTTAAGCAATCGTAAGTGGACTTATGTAAAAGTCACACCTATTTTAAGGCCAGTCAATAGCAATCTACGTACCACATATTAGAGAAATGTTATATAGATTATTATCCAATAACATGTAACACAAGTAAGAAAGAGATAAGATGAAGAGGGAGGAGATATATTTGATGAGTGCTAAATTGTTGTGAATTTGAGTGTGAATAATTAGAACTCACCAACTTAATTCGTTTGCTTTTTATCAAGAAACCTCAACTTTAGTGTATTTCGGTATAGTTTACGTTATAGTTTATTTATTGCGTTATCGTTTAAATATCATTGAGTTTAATTGATTTTATCTCATTTTTTTAGGTATTCAAGTATTGATATTTAAGCATTGTTAGAAAGAGCATTGAATAAGCTTTCCAACGCTTCCGACCGTGCGAGAATCAAAGTTACGGTTCTCAACTTATGGCTGAAACTTTGCTGGTTTTTCAACTTATTGTCATTCGTCACCAGGTGACGCTTTTTGGTCGCCGAGCGACGCTGGGGCGACCTGAAGCGTGTAAAAATATAGTTTTGGTCGTCGGGCGACACTTTTTGGTCGCCGAGCGATGCGGACCTATCAGAAATACGTATTTGGGGTAAAACACATTTTTTGGGGATGGTTTTGGGTATTTTTTTTATCCCAACTCCATCAAACTTCATTTTTTGATAGTTAGAACTTAGGCAACAACATTTGTGGCTGCAAATGGATGACCTAGGATCGTGAGCTTGATGGACCGTGTTTGACACTGCAGGAAATCTGGTTTCTTCTCCTCTTCCTCTCTTTGTAACCATTATTTGTTGGATTTTGTATGTAACTTTACCTTGGTTATCTGTGTTGCAATTGGTTTTTTAATAGAGTCGCCACCCTTAATTTTTATCCTAAAGGAAGGGAGTATAAAGGAATAACCTGTGAGGGAAAAAGTGAAAGAACTGAGTTTTAATGCTTGTCAAAAACCTACCTGTGCAAATATGTCATGCTTCAAACAGGTGCAAGTGAGAAACATCAAAAACAAGCATTTTTCTCAAAACAGACTGCATGAACCGGCTAATGGAACCTTAGGTCGGCTCATGAGAAGAAGATTTTGGCTTGGAAACGTCTGGGAAGGCGCACGCCTTCTCTATGCATCGACGTATAGTTCTGGGAAAACATGAGTCGGTGCATCAGACAATGAGTCGGCGCATAACTTGAGGAATTTCAACCTCTCTCGCTGGGGAAGGTGCACACCTTCTGTATACCCTGCATGAGCCGACGCATCGCTATATTGACTCATTTTTCTGCTATGTTGTTACATTATGGGAATCACTTATATATATTGTTTGGCCTCTATTTTCCAAGTAATAACAAGAAAAAGTGAAAGATAGACATAAGAGCTCTCTTCATCTTCAACCTCTCATCAACCATCAATAGCTACACACAATCATTTTTGTTGATCAAGTTTTTGGGATTGTGTTGATAACGTCCGAATTGAAAGTGCAATTTCAGATTTGGGTAGAGATCTTTGTGGGTTTTTTCTTGAATAAAACCACTGGGGTTTTGTCCTCCAAAATTGGGGGGTTTTATCACAAGTCTTTGCTTCATTGAATTCAGCCGAGCTAAGGGATTGAAAGACCGTGAGGTGTTCAATCGGGTAGTGGTAAGCAGAGGATTATGAAGAAGGATTTGGGGCCAATTTCTTGGGTTCAAAATCATTCAAGATAGAAGGAGATTTTGTTCAAGATTTGGCATACTTGATTAATCTAGAATCAAGGGAAGAGGAGTGCAACATATAAGATTCATCAAGTGACTTTGAATTGTGGTGATTGTATCTTCTCTTACAAACTTTGCAAAATTAATTTCATATCCTAATTCTAGATTATAGAATTGGGGGAAGAGTAGCCCACGCGAGGACGACAGGGTGAACTGCCTTAACAAACACTGTGTCCATTTTAGTTTTCTACATTTTAGTTCTATCTGCTTGAATTTGTGAGTTATCAATTCTTTCATTCATACAGAATAATTGTAGTTACAAACTAAAACTTTACACCTCATATAACATTCATTTGAATCGCTATAATCACTATAATTTGAGTATAACCAAACCTTGTGTAGTACGTACACCAAGTGTTTGGTGAATTTACAACTCACAAATCTGCTTTATCTTCTCCGCAACTAATTGGTAATAACTTACACCTTGTTAAAACTTGTTAAAGCGATTCATCATATTTAATTCTAGTGTGATTCTATTCTCATCATTTTCATTAAATTGGTTTGCATATCTGATCCTTCCAATACGTAAAGTTTAGACGATCAGATTCAGGGCTGTAGCTCTCTGATAAAAAAAATTTTATAATTTTTTTTTCAAAGGGATATATTCAACCCCCCCCCTTATAGATCCGTCACATCGTCTAACAAGTGGTATCAGAGCGCCGATTTGTCCAGTGCTTCACATACAACTTCTAGAAATGGATTGTGATCTAAAAGGGGCGTACACTAGAGCACCCATTTTCACAGGTGAAAATTATATCTATTGGAAAGATTGTATGCGTGTCCATATCACTTCTGTTGATAGGAAAATATGGAAGGTTATCCAAGATGGTCCAGTTGTAATAACTATGCAAAATGCTGTTGGGATAACCGTTCTTAAACTGGAAGCACAATGGGATGAAAAAGATGAGAAAAATTATGCCTATGACTGGAAAGCACGAAACATGCTCATAGCAGCTCTAGGAGTTGATGAGTATTTTCGCGTCTCACATTGTGCTACGGCTAAGGAAATGTGGGACGCTTTGCAAGTCACCCATGAGGGCACAAACGATATAAAATTGGCTAGAATCAATACTTTGACGCAAGAGTTTGATCTCTTTCGCATGGAGCAAGGTGAAACCATCGCCGACGTGCAAAAGAGATTTTCTCATATAATGAATCGCTTGCATACACTTGGTCATGTAATTGCCAATTTTGTTGCTACTAACAAAATTTTGAGATGTCTTAGCAGGGAACGAAAACCTAAAGTTACGGCAATTAAGGAAGCCAATGATCTAAATACTTTGGATCTCACAACACTATGGGGTAAGCTTCAAGAACATGAGCAAGAGCTCATAAGCCTTGGAAATCATGAAAAGAAATAAAAGAAGGAAAAGTCAAGGGACTTGGAAAAGAAGTCTATAGTACTAAAGGCTTCAAGCTCCAAGTCATCCACCTCAATTTTGTGTGCAAGTGAATCAATTGATGACGATGAGAGTCCGGATGGGGATATGGGTCTTTTCGTAAGAAAATACAATAGATTTCTCCGGAAAAACAAAATTCAACATTCGGATAAGAATATCATCAATTATAGACGCCAATCTCAACCAAGCAAGCAAGATGAAAGTAAGAAGCCTAAGTCACGAGGATCATGCTACCATTGTAGCAAACCCGGTCATTACAAGCCAGATTGCCCCTATTTGAAGAAAGACAAAGCTAAGACCAAAAATCAAAAGAAACCAACCAAAGCTAGAAGAGCATACATTGCTTGGGAGAGCGATATTGATTCCTCAAGTAAAGGTTTCTCAAGTGATGAAGAAGAAACGGCCAACCTTTGTCTCATGGATCATCATCATAAGAAAAATAATGTAAGTCATGCCAAGTATGATCATGTTGATGAAATGTCTTATTTAAAATTGTTAAATTCCTTCAATATTTTACATCAAGAGGCTAAGGAAGCTTTCAAACGCTTAGCCTCAAACAAGAAAATATTTTCATATCTAGAACAAAAAGTTTACGATTCCGAAAAGGAATTAGAAGCTCTTTGTGATCGGTGGAAATGAGAACTGACTGTTTTGGAATGCTGGTTCACGTTTTGCGTTTGTTTTCGCAAAATGTCGCGGTAAGCAAGAGTCGCCACCGTCTTTTATTTTATCCAACAAGGAAAGGACAAAAGCACAAAAAATTCCTTTTTAAGATATTTCTCGGGTTCGGGAGGTAGATTATAGAAAGGGAAGGTGTTAGCACCCTTTCTATCCGTGGTTATCCACAGGCTCTTAGGTACTTGCTCATTGTGTTTTCAAAAGTTTGCCTTTCTTTGTGTTTGTGGGTTTGAAAAGAGTTTTTGTTTTGAAGAGAGTGTAAGTGCGAAAAGTTTTGTTTTGTTTTAAAAGGAGCAAGTACTTAAGAACCATCTACCTACTCGAAAAAGGAATTAAACTGTGCTAATGTCCTTTAGACAATGCTATTCCACTATTGAGGAGTAGGTAGCATCATCGTTGGAGTTTTTGGGTCAATTCGATTAAGGGACGTGTGGTCACTAAAGCAATGTTAGGACGCCTTAGTGGTAACCCTAATGTCTTAGATCATTTTTTCCGAGGCAACCATTTCGAGGCAACTTATGATCTTTGGACAAGAGGGCGACCTCTAAAACTTCCTATACTCAATGACCACGTTCGAGGCAACCAAGTGAGGTGTACCCTAAGAGTGGCATGTGCAAGTGTGTTACTTTGGTTAATTTATCTTTGTACATGTCATGGGTGAGCTATTGTTGATTTTAAGTTCATACATTGGATCTTGTCATGCATTCCCTATTATCAAACATCTAACAATTTATAGTTGCGGAAATTAAATCTAAACTATTACAAGGCGTCGGGTATTTACATCGCCAAAGACAAACCCTTTAATTTAAATTGCGGAAAGTAAAAATAAAGCGATAAATAACTAAAGTCCTAAAAAACGATTACATACTAGGAAACAATTACAAAATTGGAATCAAATGAATCGCGTGCAAGAAAATTAAATCGGCGCATTTTTAGGGTTTTGACCCTTTTTTGAAAGAAAGAGATTTTTGTTATTTTTTGAATTAAAAAATTAAATCTAAGTTAATAATTAAATTAATTAATTAATGAAAATATTTTTGGTTTTTTTTATTATTTTAGGAAATAAAATAAAATTGATTAAAATTATTAAAAACCTAATTCTACATTAATTTTAATTTATTGCAAAAAATATTAAAATTGTACCTAATTAAAAACTAAATTAATTGATTAATAGTTATTTACAAAAATAGAGTGATGAAATTAAATTTAATAAATAAAAATAATATTTTTTATGTTTTCTGATTTTATTAAGAAAAATAAATTGGTTAGTGTAAATAATAATAATAATTAATAAAACAATTAAATGAAAAAATAAATATGAAGAGAAAATATAAAGAAATAACCCATGGGGGGGGGTATTGGGCCCAATTTGGAGGTGAATCTGGCAATTCCAAGCTCAAAACGTCCAAGCCTGCTTTGACTTTTCCAACTCCCTATGCGTTGGTTGACTAGAATTCATGGTAGGCGCTCAATCTTGGCCCTTGGATTTTGATCTGAAGCCATTTGGCAACCATCTGGATGGAGGCTTATGGTAGGCTACGCTCTTGATGCTGCATGGAATTTCCTGAAAATAAAATGCAACAAAGTTTTGGGGGACCTGGGATTCGAACCCAAGTCCCATAGGTCTTTCCACTCACGCTTCCACCAACTGAGCCATGATGCTTGTTTGTTATTATATTAAACATCAATCATTATATATCAAACAAACAATTATGCCTGGAAAAAATAAAAATAGCGCGAATAATTTAAATGGGCCAATCGGGGGAAGACACCTAGTCGTCTTCTCCAACAAAACCCTGGTTTTCTTACCTGCGGATTTTTATCCGCAGGAAGATTCGTGGCTTGCTTCCAAAATTCATCCTAGGCCATGGAAACGAGTTTTAAGAACGTCATCATGCTCGTCTCCTTCCACTGATTCCATTTATGCCCATGATTTGTTCTAATTTTCCCTAAAATCAAAATGCCTAAAAACAAAGAAACAAAACCCTAGCTTCGGGTATGGCTGTACAGGCTATGAAAATGCAATTCAATTATGCCAAAAGTTTCAGAATGCAACGAAAAGTATGAATATACAAATATTTAGGCAAAAAGATGCATGAATCCAAGGTTGTGAATTCGTGCACAGGGCTATGTTCTTGAGTACTTACAGCGCTGTTTAGGAGGTCTCAAGGCTTGGTTTTGATTGCTTTAGCTCCACTGGATGTCAGGCAAGGACGCTACGTTGAGATTTTGGACTGAATCGTGCTCTAAGTATGATTTCAGTTTTCACTTTTTCAAGTTTTTTCTCCAATTTGGTTTGGCCGTTTTGGGCAGCTTCAGGTCGTGTTCTTGATGTGTCTAGCTTGTGTGAGTAATAAGGAATGCATTTAGGTTAAACTTTGGGCTTTAATCCATGAGCATTGAAGATTGTAGATTTGATTTGATCACCATTAACAAAGTTTCCAAAGTTGTACCAAATCCAAGATTTTGTTCACAATATGCCTTGGCACGAATTTGATTATGTGTATCATGATCATTGAAAGCTGTAATGATCAAAAAGATATCATTCCATCAATTTTTGGATTTTATTTGAATTAATATTGATTTAAAATGAATTAATTCAATAAAAATTAAATAAAATAGAAAAATTAATGAATGGACATGAAACTAAATATGGGACACGTGTGTGGTGTGAAAAGACCAAATCAAGTGGAAAAAAGTGGGCCCTTTTGTCAAAAATTGGAGTTTTGAGGATAGTTGACTTTTGGCACTTTTGGAAAAATGTCCAACTTCAACAATGCATAACTTCTTCAATTTTGAACTTTTGGAAGTGTTCTTGGACTTTTTAGAAATCTTGAGATGTCCTCTAACCAAACCTTTTGGTCTAATATCATTTTTATATTCCATGCTCAAGGTATAAGCTTTGGAAAAAAATGTGTTTTTGTTGACTTTCAAAAATGACCTATAATGTCCAAATTTGTAACTTCTTGTGAGTGCATTTATTGATCTTGGGGTGTGAAGATGGATTGTAGGAAATTGCATCCTCTTCAAAATGAGCTTTGTATGGGTCATTTCTCATAAAGTATGATAAAGTTATGCTTGGTCAAAGTTGAGTTGACTTTTCCTGCAAAACCCTAATTTAGCAACTTTTGAATCTTGATGAATCTTGAGCAATCCTTGATGAATCATGATCAACCCTTGATAAAATGATGAATTATCCTTCAAAATGAGAATGTTTACAAAAAATCTTGAGGTTTGACTATTTGTAGGTCACAGTTGACTTCTGCCCTAGCACAATTGATTTTTGGACCTCTTGAGCAATTGACTGACCAAACTTTCTCTACAAGGCTTGAAGTTTGACATGGATGAACTTGAGAACATATTAGGACATTGGGGGAGAATTTGAGACCATTTGGATGTAAGGACCTTGATGCAACACAAAACCCTAATTTTGAATTGACTGCCTTAGGAGGTGATTTGACTGTCCAACTCTTGAGCCATCTTGAACAACTTGGAGATGATTCTTGACATGTCTTGAGAAATATGGGAGGGCAAATTTTGGGGTACAACAGTTGCCCCTGTTCAATCTTCTTAAACCTGAGGATATAGATTGGCATTCAGGCCTTTCGTGATCCGAAGGTGGAAGATGATTGAACACTAGAGTGCCCAGAAATTTGCACTCGCATGAAGTAGCATCAGCATTGTGATGTCGGGAATGGGCTTACAGATGCCATTTGGAGATTGTTGGTAGGTGGTTTTGTCTTTGCTGACGGGTTGTCTCTTTTGACGGGGTGTCTCCTTTGACGAGTTGTCTCTATTGACGGGTTGTCTCCATTGACGGGTTGTCTCTCTTGACGAGTTGTCTCCATTGACAGGTTGTCTCCATTGACAGGTTGTCTCTATTGACGGGTTGTCTCCATTGACGGGTTGTCTCCATTGACAGGTTGTCTACATTGACAGGTTGTCTCTATTGACAGGTTATCTCCATTGACGGGTTATCTTCATTGACGGGTTGTCTCTATTGACGGTTTGTCTCTATTGACGGGTTGTCACCATTTACGGGTTGTCTCCATTGACGGGTTGTCTCCATTGACGGGTTGTATCTATTGACGGATTGTCTCCATTGACGGGTTGTCTCCATTGACGGGTTGTCTCCATTGACGGGTTGTCTCCATTGACGGGTTGTCTCCATTGACGGGTTGTCTCTATTGACGGGTTGTCTCCATTGACAGGTTGTCTCCATTGACAGGTTGTCTCCATTGACGGGTTGTCTCTATTGACAGGTTGTCTCCATTGACAGGTTGTCTCTATTGACGGGTTGTCTCCATTGACGGGTTGTCTCCATTGACAGATTGTCTCCATTGACAGGTTATCCTCATTGACAAGTTGTCTCCATTGACAGGTTGAGAGTTTAACTACATCATTCCTGAAAGGTAAAGGTCATTCATATGCAATGCATGATATGGATCAAGCAATGATGTTCTCAACATAAATGAGATTGTATGGTATGATGCGTATATGCATGTATCATGATGTATGGACATGTAATGTTTTAGCTGGGGATTTTAATGATAAATTCCGCTGGGGATTCCGCTGATGAAATCTGCTGGGAATGGATTACCGTTGCTGGTGACACTGAATCTGTTGAGGCTGCTTGGGGAAAAGAAAGAACTTCACCGGGGATGATCTTATGCTTGCCAGGGAATATCTTTATACTCCGCTGAGGAATATTAAGACCTTTTGGGGATACCAAACCTTTTTAGCGCTGATGGTGGATGAACTCTGCTTGGGGAGAGTATTGCTTATTTGTTCATAACTGAAAGTCTCAGCTGGAAGAGCTACCATTATTGCCTTATTCTGCGGGGAGTGAAGGTATCTTAGCCATATTCTTCAGCTGAATGTACCTTGGTACCTGGTGGACAGAGCAACTTGTACAGTTCGGACAATTCTTATTTGCCCCTGTTTCTATTATTACCAGTAATTCATCTTTTGTTTCGCATGTAAATATTTATGATCAGCAATTAATGTCAAATTCATATATCAAAAATGAACATTGGATGTTCTTTGCAAAACAAAACAGATAAAGGAAAAACAACTTGAAATTTCTGAAAATGAATTTGTATTGATTTTGAAGTTTGGCCTGAAAATAGGCGTTTTTGTACAAGAGGCTGACGTCCTAGTAAGAGAACGCCGCCGAACAAATAAAATTTATACAATTTGTGAAAAGGAAACAAAACAGCTATGTGAATAATCCCACTGGGTTCCAACTCTGCTATTTGCCTTTATATCTCCAAGCATCTCATCACTTTGCTGCTTAGTTGAAGATGAATTTGATTGATTAGTGTCGTCTGAGCTTGATAGTCGATACCGAAGTCTGGATGCGAGGTGATCCAATGAGACATAGTGTTACGCTTTGATCCCTAACTTTTTCCTGGACTGCCCTTTCGGGTTTTTAGTCCATCGGGATACCCATTTTTGCCCAAGCCGCCTTTTCAGGTTTTCGACTTGCCGGGTGTACAGATTTTTTATTTTCATCCCTTATTTTTGCCCGAACCCTTTTGGTTTTTCGGGAAGCCCTTATTTTTGCCTAGGCCAGTCAACCTAGCGGGTCTTTGATTATGCGTAATATCTTTTTACTATGTCTGCATTGACGGGGTGAGGAAGGTCGTCACCATCCATGGAGGTTAGAATCATAGCTCCTCCTGAGAAAATGTTCTTAACCACAAATGGCCCTTCATAAGTAGGGGTCCATTTGCCCCTGGGATCCCCTTGAGGTAGGATAATGCGCTTGATTACCAGATCCCCAACTTGATACTCCTGTCGTCTAACTTTCTTGTTAAATGCCTTGATCATCCGTTTTTGATACGTCTGACCATGACAAATAGCAGTAAGTCTCTTTTTGTTAATTAGGTTCAGCTGATCAAGTCGGGTCTGAATCCAGTCGTCTTAGCTTAAACCTGCATCCTTCATGATCTGAAGAGAGGGTATCTGAACTTCAATAGGCAAGACTGCCTCCATGCCATAAACCAAGGAATAGGGTGTTGCCCCTATTGACGTCCGTGCTGAGGTACGGTATCCGTGAAAAGCAAATGGTAACATCTCGTGCCAGTCTTTGTATGTCACTGTCATCTTCTGCACAATCTTCTTAATGTTCTTATTTGCCGCTTAGACAGCCCCATTCATCTTCGGCCGGTAGGGAGAAGAGTTATGATGTTGTATCTTGAATTGCTCGCAGAGCTCAGTGATCATCTTGTTGTTAAGATTGGTACCATTGTTCGTAATAATCCTCTCTGGTACACCGTATCGACAGATCAAATTGTGCCGAATAAACCATGCCACGACATTCTTGGTTACAGTAGCAAAGGAAGCTGCTTCAACCCACTTCGTAAAATAATCAATAGCTACCAGGATGAAATGATGCCCGTTGGATGCCGTAGGTCTGATCTCGCCGATCATATCAATGCCCCACATTGCAAAAGGCCAAGGCGCTGTCAAAACATTCAGAGGAACTGGAGGTATATGCACCTTATCAGCATAGACCTAACATTTGTGACATGTCCGAGAATGCTGATAACAGTCGGCTTCCATTGTGGACCAGTAATATCCTGCCCGGAGGATTTTCTTGGCCATGGTGTGTCCACTGGAATGAATTCCGAAAGTACCTTCATGTAACTCTGTTATGATCCTTTCTGCTTCAATCTTATCCACACAACACATTAAGGTCGAATCATGGTTACGCTTGTAAAGAATGTCATTGCTGATGAAGAACTTCGCCGCGAACCTCCTCAGAAACTTCTTGTCATTAACAGATGCACCCTCGGGGTATTCTTGAGCTTCAAGGTACCTCTTCACCTCATGATACCAGGGCTTTCCTGTTACTTCTTCAGTCTCAAGATCACAGCAATGTGCAGGTTCGTCCAATCTTTCAATGATAATCCGGGGAGCCTCGTTGTCCCAATTGACCTTGAGCATAGAAGACATCGTAGCCAACGCGTCCGCTAACTGATTCTCCTCTCTAGGGAAGTGTTCAAAGGTTATCTCCTTGAAATGGGGAAGCAATGTCAACATGTACTCCTTGTAAGGAATAAGATTTGGGTGTTTCGTATCCCACTCGCCTTTGATCTGACTGATCACGAGAGCGAAATCTCTGAAGACACTTAGAAACTTAATCCTTAGGTCAATTGCTGCTCGAAGACCCATAATGCATGCTTCATACTCCACCGTGTTGTTGGTGCAGTTGAAACATAGTCGGGCGGTAAATGGAGTATGAGAACCTTTAGGAGATATGATCACAGCGCCAATGCCATTACCCAAAGCGTTCGAAGCTCCATCAAAGTACATAGACCATCGGGATCCTTCCTCAGGTCCTTCGTCCGGTCCAGGTGTCTCATAATCAGTTACTAACATGATATTCTCGTCCGGAAATTCAAAGTTCATAGACTGGTAATCATCCACTGCCTGATGTGCCAAATGGTCTGCCAACACACTTCCCTTGATTGCCTTTTGGGTCGTATAATGGATGTCATACTCAGTCAATATCATCTGCCATCTTGCTATTCTTCCGGACAAGACATGCTTTTCGAAGATATACTTGATTGGATCTATCTTTGATATCAACAGAGTAGCGTGAGTCAACATATACTGTCTCAGCTGGCGAGCAGCCCATGCCAAAGCGCAGCAAGTTTTCTCGAGCAGTGAGTATCAGGTCTCACAGTCGGTAAACTTTTTTCTAAGGTAATAAATAACATTCTCTTTTCGTCCAGACTCGTCATGCTGCCCCAGCACACACCCCATTGAGTTGTCAAGTACTGTCAAGTATAAGATCAAAGGTCTCCCTTCAATTGGTGGCATCAGGATAGGTGGCTCTTGGAGATACTCTTTAATCCTTTCGAAAGCGGCCTGACATTCATCGTTCCAACGTACTACTTGATCTTTCTTCAGCAGCTTGAAGATTGGCTCACAAGTAGCAGTTAGGTGCGAGATGAATCGGGCAATGTAATTCAGACGTCCCAGAAAGCTTCTGACTTCTTTCTCTGTTCTGGGAGCTGGCATCTCCTGTATAGCTTTCACCTTTGCAGGGTCTACTTGAATACCTTTGTCTCTCACGACGAAGCCTAGTAGCTTACCAGATTTCACCCCGAAGGTGCACTTGTTCGGGTTTAACCTCAGCTTGTACAACTTCAGCCTGTCAAACAGTTTCTGCAGATGGTCAAGGTGTTCCTCCTTCGTCTGGGACCTTGCAATCATATCGTCGACGTATACTTCAATCTCATGATGGATCATGTCATGAAACAAAGCAACCATGGCACGCTGGTATGTTGCCCCAGCATTTTTCAACCCAAAAGGCATGACCTTGTAGCAAAAAGTACCCCACTGAGTAACAAAGGTTGTCTTTTCCATGTCTTCGGGAGCCATTTTAATCTGGTTATAACCGGAGAAACCATCCATAAAGGAGAATACCTTGTGCTGAGCGGTGTTGTCAACCAGAACGTCAATATGAGGCAGAGGGAAGTCATCCTTAGGGCTCTCCCTGTTCAAATCCCTGTAGTCAACACACATTCGGACCTTACCATCCTTCTTCGGTACTGGAACCACATTGGCCACCCACTGAGGGTAAGAAGTAACTGCTAGAAAACCGGCGTCAAACTGTTTCATAACTTCAGCCTTGATTTTCTCAGACATCTCTGGGCGCATACGACGAACCTTCTGTTTTACTGGAGGACAGTCTTCCTTGGTAGGCAGGCGATGAACCACAATATCAGTATCCAACCCAGGCATATCTTTGTAAGACCAGGAAAAGATCTCAACGTAGTCATGCAACATCTGAATTAACCGTTGTTTCACACTAGCTTCCAGATTTGCACCGATCTTGACCTCTTTCTTATCTGTCTCAGTACCCAGATTCACTGTTTCCACCGGCTCTTCGTGTGGCTGAATAACCCTCTCTTCTTGGAGTAGCAGTCTTTCAAGTTCAACAGGAACTTCACAATCATCTTCACCCTCGTCTTCGGCTAAGTTGATCGGATTTTCGAAGTCATAACCGGCAGTAGCAGAGTCGTTACCAGTAGGATCCAGAGTGGATGTGGACCTGTATATGTGAGTGTGTGTAAAATAGCTGTTTTGCAATATATAATAAAGAAAAACAAGGAGCGCAAAATTTGAAATGCAAGAATATCCAATGCTTTTATTAATTATATATGAAGATGACACACAAAATCTCTCACAAATGAAGCCACGGTGCCCCGGGTAAGACACCGGGCCATAAAGTTTAAGACATTGTCTATTACAAATTCAAAACAAAAGTTTCATTACTGGGTAATAAAAGTAATAGGGATGAATTCCTTTGCTGTCTAGTTGCTTGGTCCACCGTCCGTCGTAGGATAGATCCAGCTGTCGAACTCAGACTCTTCCACATCATCTTCAATGGCATTCACTCCCGAGTTGCTGATGAACACGGGAGGTCTTCCGATTCGTGCATTTTGAACAACCCTTTGAGCTTCTGCAGTGAAACCCAAACCAAACTTGTTAGTCTTCTGTGTAAAATCAGGAAGTCAGCCCCAATTTGCACACTCACCCTTCTCAATAACAGCCCGAGCATCTCTTAAGGAAGCCATTTTCATAGGAGAATCTTCAACCACGGTCTCAGCTGATGCCAGTGTCTGGGGAACCTCTTCAAAGTGCTGAAATGGGGTCTCAATGAACTCCCCATCCATCTCTACGTATCAGAAAGAGTTGATGTGGCTGACCATGTACTCCTCCTCTCCCTGTACTGTCACAATCTTCCCTTTGACCGGGTACTTCAGCTTCTGGTGAAGCGTTGAGGTTACGGCCCCGGCTTTATGGATCTATGGACGACCCAGCAAACAAGAGTAGGATGGCCGAATGTCCATCACATAGAACGTAGAATTGAAGACCTGAGAACCAACCTTGATCGGGATATCAACCTCTCCATGTACCATACTTTTAGACCCATCAAAGGCCCTGGCGACAATGTTACTTGGTTTCAGCTCTAACCCCTCACAATCCAACCGGTCTAGAGCTTTTTTAGGCAATACGTTCAATGAGGAGCCAATATATACCAATACATGAGCAAGAGTGGTGCCCCTGCATTCAATGGAGACATGCAGGGCATCATTGTGATTCTTCCCTTTAGTGGTCAAGTCGGCGTCAGAGAAACCCAACCCATTATCAGCAGTCAAATTAGCCACACAATCTGTAAACTGATCAGCCGATGTCTCTTGTGGTACGTGGGCAGTCTTCAGAAAGGTAATCAGAGCCTTGGCATGGGCCTCTGAGCATAGCAATAGTGACAACATAGAAATCTTAGACGGGGTTTGCCCCAGCTGTTCAACTACATTATAGTCACTCTTTTTAATAATCTTCAGGATCTCTTCCATCTCCTGTTTGGAAGCTTCAACAGTAATTGTCTTTGGTGCCTCTGTCTGGGCAGGCACATCAGTGGTGATCCCTTTGCCTCGAGCGTCAGATGACTCGGTGATAGGGGTAAGAATAAGAACTTGATCAGGAATAGCGGCGGGTACACTGGCAGGTGTAATAACAACAGGTCTTCGGGCTGTTGGTGGAGCAATATCAGGTGAGAAAAGTCTTCCGCTGCGGGTGACTTTAGCAGGTCCAGTAATGTTGCTGATGTCAATATCAGCATCCAACTCTTGCTTAACTCCATAAAAATAAACATCAGCCCCATAGTGCCAAGGGACAGCTTTATCAGAGGTATAGGGGATGGGCCCCGGAACAGTGATGATCACAGGTGCGATTCTTAGAACAGATGTAATTCTAACAGGCTTCCTCGAGGGAGCCTTGGAAGAATTTTCGAAAATGGTAATGATGGCAACTTCTTCAAAAGGAACTAAGGGAACAACAGTCTTCTCAAACAGAATCTCTTTACTATCCATCAGGCGCTGGACACCTGACTTCAAAAGAGGACAACCATTTGGGTGGGCAAAACACATACAGCAACCTTCGTCACAGCCCGAAAATAAACCGGCTAGCAAAAGGTTCTTCTTGACAGTCATCAGAGGGGTAACAATGTCATCTACAGAAACTACAAACAAGTCTTCCTCTATAGCATTCACTCCATGCTTGGGCATGGGAGCAGTCACAACATTAGGCCTCTCGGGCGCCTCGAACTCAATCTCTTTTGCATCAATTAAGTCTTGTATCTTATTTTTCAGACTCCAACAATCATCTGTATTATGCCCCGGGCTATCAGAGTGATAAGCACAGCGGGCGTTAGGGTTATACCTTGGTGACGTTGTATTTGAATTCTTTGGGGCTTCCCTTAGAGTCACCAGATTAGTCTTCAGCAACTGTGGCAGAATCTGAGATAAGGTCATGCTGAGACGAGTGAATTGCCTCTTAGGTCTCTCGTCCTTTTGTTGATTGTTGTACTGAGGAGCACCAGCAGGTTTTGAAATAACAACAGCATTGACAACTTTGCGGTGTTCAGGTCTATTCTGTCTTCTTGCACTGTAGACAACACTGGACTCTTTCTTAAACGGCTTCTTCTCGGTGCTTGATGAAGCACCCTTCTGCATCTTACCAGCCTTAATACCAGCCTCTATCCTCTCACCAGTCAAAATAAGATCTGTAAACCCATATGAAGAGCTTCCAATCAAGTGGTTGAAAAATGGACCAGACAGGGTCCCCAAAAACATGTCAACAAGTTCCCGATCAGCTAAGGGCGGTTGTACCCTTCCGGAGAGGTCTCTCCACTTTTGAGCATAATCTTTGAATCCTTCACCCGTTCCCATTGACATACCCTGGAGTTGGGTACGCGTAGGAGCGAGGTCAGAGTTGTACTGATACTGTCTGTAGAATGCAGTAGCCAAATCTTCCCAACTGTGGATACTGGCTCCGTCCAACTGATAGAACCACTCAAGCTGAGTCCCTGAGAGACTGTCTTGGAAGAAGTGGATCCATAGGTTCTTATCAGCAGTGTAAGGATGGATCTTCCTCACATATGACCGGAGGTGCAGCTTATGACAAGAAACTCCGTCATACTTAGCAAAGGCTGGTGCCTTGAATTTATGGAGAATCACCACCCCATATGATAGACCAAGATCTCCGAAGTCCAGACTGGGCACCTTCTGAATTTCCATCGTGCTCAAATGGTCTTCCAGCTGTTTGTACTTATCCTCAGCAGGAGGATACTGTTCTTCGTCGTAGTCCGTCTCGTTGTCGGAGACCACAGGGCTAGGAGCCCTCCTTTCTTGTGGACTATCTTTCCCTCCAGATGAGGTGGTCATATCAACTTCATTCTGTAGCCTGTTTCCAAACCTAGGACCAGTGTTGAACAGGATTGTCCTCTTCTTCTTCTTCTTCTTCTTTTTCTCCTTCAGAATCAGGGTCTTCAGGTCTTGCTGACCCTTAGCTAGGCTCATGAACAACTCTTGAAATTGGGCATTCTGGGCCTGGAGGGCCTTGATAGCTTGCTCAGTTGAAGGTTCAGTAGACATGATGAGCGCTGAAATAAATAGCGAAGAAGATAAGAGACCTGTAAAGGGTACCTGTTTATGAAGTGCATGGGATGAAATGCGTATGATTATGATTTCAAAGACAATTGAGATTCAAATTTGTAAACAAGAAAGGAAACACACTTTATTAGATAACTTTGTAATTCAAATTGTTCAACAAATTGCCCTTAAGGCGTTACAAGAATGGAAATACTGAAAAGTAAAAATAAAACTGGAAAGGAAATCATCAAAGTCCCATCAATGCTCCCATGGTCTCTTCTTATCAGTGCTGACATAGTCGTTGAGAATCCGCTCATTCTCTAACTTTCTAGTCAACCTCTGGATCTTCTGCTCTTGTTCATTGAACCTCTCTCTGTAAGAATCCCGTTCCTCCCTCAATTGCATCCAAGATCTCTTCAGTGCCCCAATGTAAGTGGGCATATAAGGGTGGAGAATGGTTGGAAGAACCCCTTCTTCATTAGCAACTTCAAGAGTGACAGGCCGGACAACTTCATATGGCATCCCAGCTTTTGGGCGCGGATACGGACCCATCTGAGATATGGCTCCATTGGCAGAGAAGTCTTTGGGCCCAGCTCATGTGGATCAGATTGGTGAACTCTATCCCAAGCCCTTATGAATCTGCGACGCTGCTTGTCGCTATCCCCTTGAAAATCAAAGATGATATGAGGCATTAGCATCTCATGAGGTCCTTCTCTTCTGGCTCTTCCAAACTGACGGAGAGCTAAGCACAGGTTATAAGAAATTCCTCTGTGGGTTCCTATCAATGGAACATTAGGATACTCTCCACAGCGATCAATGATAGTCACCTCATCCATACCTTTGAGAGTCCAAATGACGTCATTATGAGAGAGAGACATCACCCTATAAGCCCAGCCCATTCCTTCTTTGTTCTTCAGTACTGACTTAGGGAGGTACGAAATAAACCACCTTGACAGTAAAGGAGCACAACACATCAAGGTTCCCCGCTTTCGGGCAGTACGAGCATAGAGCTGATGAAGAATGTCACCCAAGAGAGTGGGTACAGGGTTCTGAGAAATGAAGATCTTTATGGCATTCACATCAACAAAAGTGTCAGGATTCGGAAACAGTACCAAGCCATAAATCAGAAGAGCCAGAATATCCTCGAACTCCTTAAAGTCTAGGCTATCCCAGAAGTAGTTAGCCTTGCCAACAAAGAACTTAGTCAGAAAGCCTTTTGCTCTACTTCTAGTCTCCCAATTAGCCATTACCTCCTCTTTAGTCAAATGAAGGGCTGCAACAATCTCCTCAGGCTTAAGAGTCTTCTCCCAACCAGTAAACGGGGTCTGCTCCAGAACAGAGATACTGAGCAGCTCAGAGAACTCTTCTAGGGTGGGAACCAGCTGATAGTCTTGAAAAGTAAAACAATGGTACAACGGATCATAAAACTGGACTAGAACACTCATCATCTGCTCGTCCAATTTTGAGGTGACCAAACTGAGAAGAGAACCATGCCTCCTGATGAAGGAAGTAGTGTCAGGCATCTTGGCAACCAACTCTTTAAGCAAGGTAGGTACTTGGACAAAGTTGATCCGGATGGTATTCTTACGCATGGGCATCATGATGACCTACAAAATAGAGCAAAGATGAAACCCTCATGTCTTTGAAATAGGTTAGTCCTTATGCAAGATGTATGCAATGTTATGATGTCATGATGTCATGATAGTAAGCACACCACAAGTATCCACAAAAAGCAAACATGGTAAAGGCACATAAGTCACACAAGAGAGCCCTTAGATTTTAGGCTGGCATGGAGCTTAGGTACTACCCTCTTTCAGTTCAGTTGGTTTAAACCTGTCCTAAAAATAGTAACCGGGTTCTAGAGGATCTCAATATCACTGACTACCCTCAATCGGTCATAATTCTAGTTTAGCAACCTTTTCTTGCGGCCAGAATCATCACGAGAGTTTAGTCTCAATGAGTGTAGCATACTGCTACTGTTCTATGGCCAAGTTGGTCAATTTAAGGTTCTAAGGTCAGTTGGTTCTTAATGACCCCTTAGAAGACCCATATTCTCCTCGTTCCAACACAAGGGATATCGATACAGACTAAAGTGCCACACCAACGTAACTACTACTTCAACCGTGTCGGTCTACGCCGGACAGTTCCCTCACAGTTTATTGCTACTTACCTAAAGGGTACCCATAGATCCGGGTTAGGATCTATAGAAACTCCGATACAAGCCCACAAAATTAAAGCATACAAAGCATACAATTGAAAACACAATGATCTAATCCTAAGGTACACCTCACTTATAATATCCCCAGCAGAGTCGCCAATTCTGTGATCGGTGGGAATGAGAACTGACTATTTTGGAATGCTGGTTCGTGTTTTGCGTTTGTTTTCGCAAAATGTCGCGGTAAGCAAGAGTCTCCACCGTCTTTTATTTTATCCAACAAGGAAAGGACAAAAGCACAGAAAAAATCCTTTTTGAGATATTTCTCGGGTTCGGGAGGTAGATTATAGAAAGGGAAGGTGTTATAACCCTTTCTATCCGTGGTTATCCACGGGCTCTTAGGTACTTGCTCATTGTGTTTTCAAAAGTTTGCTTTTCTTTGTGTTTGTGGGTTTGAAAAGAGTTTTTGTTTTGAAGAGAGTGTAAGTGCGAAAAGTTTTGTTTTGTTTTAAAAAGTACTTAAGAACCATCTACCTACTCGAAAAAGGAATTAAACTGTGCTAATGTCCTTTAGACAATGCTATTCCACTATTGAGGAGTAGGTAGCATCGTCGTTGGAGTTTTCGAGTCAATTCGATTAAGGGATGTGTGGTCACTAAAGCAATGTTAGGACGCCTTAGTGGTAACCCTAATGTCTTAGATCATTTTTTTCCGAGACAACCATTTCGAGGCAACTTATAATCTTTGGACAAGAGGGCGACCTCTAAAACTTCCTATACTCAATGACCACGTTCGAGGCAACCAAGTGAGGTGTACCCTAAGAGTGGCATGTGCAAGTGTTTTACTTTGGTTAATTTATCTTTGTACATGTCATGGGTGAGCTATTGTTGATTTTAAGTTCATACATTGGATCTTGTCATGCATTCCCTATTATCAAACATCTAACAGTTTATAGTTGCGAAAATTAAATTTGCGGAAATTAAATCTAAACTATTACAAGGCGTCGGGTATTTACATCGCCAAAGACAAACCCTTTAATTTAAATTGTGGAAAGTAAAAATAAAGCGATAAATAATTAAAGTCCTAAAAAACTATTACATACCAGGAAACAATTACAAAATTGGAATCAAATGAATCGCGTGCAAGAAAATTAAATCGGCGCATTTTTAGGGTTTTGACCCTTTTTTGAAAGAAAGAGATTTTTGTTATTTTTTGAATTAAAAAATTAAATCTAAGTTAATAATTAAATTAATTAATTAATGAAAATATTTTTGGTTTTTTTGATTATTTTAGGAAATAAAATAAAATTGATTAAAATTATTAAAAACCTAATTCTACATTAATTTTAATTTATTGCAAAAAATATTAAAATTGTACCTAATTAAAAACTAAATTAATTGATTAATGTTTATTTACAAAAATAGAGTGATGAAATTAAATTTAATAAATAAAAATAATATTTTTTATGTTTTCTGATTTTATTAAGAAAAATAAATTGGTTAGTGTAAATAATAATAATAATTAATAAAACAATTAAATGAAAAAAGAAATATGAAGAGAAAATATAAAGAAATAACCCATGGGGGGTATTGGGCCCAATTTGGAGGTGAATCTCGCAATTCCAAGCCCAAAACGTCCAAGCCTGCTTTGACTTTTCCAACTCCCTATGCGTTGGTTGACTAGAGTTTATGGTAGGCGCTCAATCCTGGCCCTTGGATTTTGATCTGAAGCCATTTGGCAACCATCTGGATGGAGGCTTATGGTAGGCTACGCTCCTGATACTGCATGGAATTGCCTGAAAATAAAATGCAACAAAGTTTTGGGGGACCTGGGATTCGAACCCAGGTCCCATAGGTCTTTCCACTCACGCTTCCACCAACTGAGCCATGATGCTTGTTTGTTATTATATTAAACATCAATCATTATATATCAAACAAACAATTATGCCTGGAAAAAATAAAAATAGCGCGAATAATTTAAATGGGCCAATCGGGGGAAGACACCTAGTCGTCTTCTCCAACAAAACCCTGGTTTTCTTACCTGCGGATTTTTATCCGCAGGAAGATTCGTGGCTTGCTTCCAAAATTCATCCTAGGCCATGGAAACAAGTTTTAAGAACGTCATCATGCTCGTCTCCTTCCACTGATTCCATTTATGCCCATGATTTGTTCTAATTTTCCCTGAAGTTATGCCAAAATGCAATTCAATTATGCCAAAAGTTTCAGAATGCAACGAAAAGTATGAATATACAAATATTTAGGCAAAAAGATGCATGAATCCAAGGTTGTGAATTCGTGCACAGGGCTATGTTCTTGAGTACTTACAGCGCAGTTTAGGAGGTCTCTAGGCTTGGTTTTGATTGCTTTAGCTCCACTGGATGTCAGGCAAGGAAGCTACGTTGAGATTTTGGACTGAATCGTGCTCTAAGTATGATTTCAGTTTCCACTTTTTCAAGTTTTTTCTCCAATTTGGTTTGGCCGTTTTGGGCAGCTTCAGGTCGTGTTCTTGATGTGTCTAGCTTGTGTGAGTAATAAGGAATGCATTTAGGTTAAACTTTGGGCTTTAACCCATGAGCATTGAAGATTGTAGATTTGATTTGATCACCATTAACAAAGTTTCCAAAGTTGTACCAAATCCAAGATTTTGTTCACAATATGCCTTGGCACGAATTTGATTATGTGTATCATGATCATTGAAAGCTGTAATGATCAAAAAGATATCATTCCATCAATTTTTGGATTTTATTTGAATTAATATTGATTTAAAATGAATTAATTCAATAAAAATTAAATAAAATAGAAAAATTAATGAATGGACATGAAACTGAAGATGGGACACGTGTGTGGTGTGAAAAGACCAAATCAAGTGGAAAAAAGTGGGCCCTTTTGTCAAAAATTGGAGTTTTGAGGATAGTTGACTTTTGGCACTTTTGGAAAAATGGCCAACTTCAACAATACATAACTTCTTCAATTTTAAACTTTTGGAAGTGTTCTTGGACTTTTTAGAAATCTTGAGATGTCCTCTAACCAACCCTTTTGGTATCATCTCATTTTGATATTCCATGCTCAAGTTATAAGCTTTGGAAAAAAAGGTGTTTTTGTTGACTTTCAAAAATGACCTATAATGTCCAAATTTGTAACTTCTTGTGAGTGCATTTCTTGATCTTTGGGTGTGAAGATGGATTGTAGGAAATTTCATACGATTCAAAATGAGCTTTGGATGGGTCATTTCTCATAAAGTATGAGAAAGTTATGATTGGTCAAAGTTGAGTTGACTTTTCTTACAAAACCCTAATTTAACAACTTTTGAATCTTGATGAATCTTGAGAAATCCTTGATGAATCATGATAAACCCTTGATAAAATGATGAATTATCCTTCAAAATGAGAATGTTGACAAAAAATCTTGAGGTTTGACTATTTGTAGGTCACAGTTGACTTCTGCCCTAGCACAGTCGATTTTTGGACCTCTTGAGCAATTGACTGACCAAACTTTCTCTGCAAGGCTTGAAATTTGACATGGATGAACTTGAGAACATATTAGGGCATTGGGGAGAATTTTAGACCATTTTGATGTAAGGACCTTGATGCAACACAAAACCCTAATTTTGAATTGACTGCCTTAGGAGGTGATTTGACTGTCCAACTCTTGAGCCATCTTAAACAACTTGGAGATGATTCTTGACATGTCTTGAGAAATATGGGAGGGCAAATTTTTGGGTACAACACTATTAAAGCATCTATGATAGAAAGTATTGATGGAAAATGTGAAAAAGAAGAGAGACCTTGGTTTAAATGGCATGTATGTGAAACTTGTCATATTTGGCAAAAGAAGTTAGAAATCTCAAAGCCAAACTAGACAAAGCTTTACAACCCAAGATTACGTTTGCTATCGATTTCTCAAACTTCAGAAAAAGTATGATTAATCCCTATCAAAAATATACCTATTAAGTAAGGGATCAAGATAGCAAAAGTAGATCTCACTTAGATATGTCTTGCCTATATTGTTGCAAGAAGGGACATACCATTAATAAATGTCGATTTAGGAGATTCTTAGTTCCTAAAGGCATATACCAATGGTCCCCCAAAGGCAACAAATGTTTAACTCACACTCAAGGACCAAATTAATGTTGGGTACCTATCTCCCATGTTTGATTTTTCAGGTGGAATGTCTTGAGGCTCTCGAGAAAAGATGGTTTCTCGATAGTGGTTGCTCAAGACACATGACGAGTGACATTTCGCTATTCTTTGACTTTGTGGCAAAGAAGAAAGGGTTTGTTACTTATGGTGATAACAACAAGGGAGCCATACTCGGTAAAGATAGTGTAGGTAATCCCTCATCCACCACTATCTCAGATGTCCTATTAGTTGAAGGCCTTAAACACAATCTTATTAGCATTAGTCAATTATGCGACAAAGGTTATAAAATTACTTTTCTAAAAGATGATTGCATAATCGAACATAATGATAAGAAAGAGGATGTATTTAAGGGTTTGAGGGTAAAAAATGTGTATATGCTTGACTTGAATGATGTGTCCCTAACAGGTGCTAAATGATTAGTCTCCATAAGTGAAGACTCACGGCTTTGGCACAGGCGATTAGCACACGTTAAATTTGATTTGCTAAATAAAATCATATCTAAAGACCTTGTGATTGGCTTACCCAAAATCAAAATTTCAAAAGATCATCTATGTGATTATTGTCAAATGGGTAAACAAACACAAGTCTCTTTTAAATCTAAAAATGTCATCTCTACAACGAAACCACTTGAACTCCTCCATATGGACTTATTTGGACCATCTAGAATTAAAAGTCTAGGTGGAAATTATTATGGCTTCGTTATAGTTGATGACTACTCTAGATTTTGTTGGACGATATTCTTAGCAAATAAAAGTGATACTTTCTATACTTTTGAAAATTTTTCCAAATTATCTCAAAACAAGTTGAATACAAAAATAGTTACCATCCGAAGTGACCATAGAGGTGAACTCGAAAATCACTTTTTTGATGAATTTTGTGAAAGAAATGGCATTGATCATAATATTTCTGCTCCTAGAACACCTCAACAAAATGGAGTTGTTGAGCGTAAAAATCGTGTTCTAGAAGAACTTGAGAGAACTATGATCAATGAACATGGTCTTCCAAAATACTTTTAGGCCGATGCCATTAATACGGCTTGTTATGTGCTGAATAGGATCTTGATGAAATTTCAATTCAATTTCTCAATTTACAATTCATTTAACTCAAATTTACAATTTCCAACTCCACATTCATTTATATTCATTGGATTAACATTAATCAAGATGTCAACATAATTCTCAATTGAATTTCAAAGGCTTCACTTGGATCACTAAAGAGAGTCACACGGTTTCCTTCATTTAGGCTCCAAACTCAGCTATTTACTAACAAAATCCCCCCCTCCCCCATCTCATTCTAATCCCCCCTCAAATTCAAATTCAATTTAATTTCATTCTATTTTAAACTTGAGTTTTATTTGCTAGTCAAATTTCATTTCAAGTTAAACATATTTTGTCTTATGTGGAACCACCACAAAATTTCCATTTTGATTCGCGTTTCTGTTGCACATGATAAAGATTCAAATTCACCAATATTTCACATTGCAAAATGAATTTTATTTACAATTCAATTCAATTTCTCAATTTACAATTCATTTAAATCAAATTTACAATTTCCAACTCCACATTCATTTATATTCATTGGATTAACATTAATCAAGAGGTCAAAATAATTCTCACTTGAATTGCAAAGGCTTCACTTGGATCACTAAAGAGAGTCACACGATTTCCTTCATTTAGGCTCCAAACTCAGATATTTACTAACAAAATCCCCCCCCCCCCCCCCCCCCATCTCATTCTAATCCCCCCTCAAAACTCACTCAATATCATGAGCTGCATAGGTAGAAGATAAAATATAGATAAACTCCTGCATTAAAAATAAAAGTTAACCCCTGGGTTATTGTAAGGACATAATCACATGGACAGGTACTTGGAGTAGAATCCAACTAAGGAGCATCTTCATTATGCCAAGGATAGTAACCAAATTGTACAAGTAACCTTAAGACTTTTTTAATATTCAAGTTGGTTATTAAGTATCTTCAAAAAGAAAATGAAAGTTCAAGTGAGAAAAATAAAAATGACATAAAGATAAATGCTCAAGTGGGAAAAAATAAAATGACATAAAGATAAATGCTCAAATTAGCAAAGATGAAAATAACATGAAATGTAAATGCTAAAGTAAATTGTGCATAAAAGTAAAGACATAAAATAAATGGCATAAAGTAAAAGCACAAAGTAAAAACACAAAGTAAGAGCACAAAGTAAAGTCAATTGTTAATAAATTAGAACTTAGGGTTAGTTGAATGACCATCTTAAAACTTGCATTTGAAAACTCATTAAAAAATTGATTAAAGCAAAGCTTCTCAACAATAAGTTTCATTTGTTTTTTGTCAAGTATATTATTCATTTCAAGTACTCAACGCAAGCACATATGATCAATGATGTTTAACTGATTCACTTAGACCAAAATTCATGAAAGTTCATTAGAGGATTAAAAAAATCAAAGCCTCCTAACAATTAACCTCAAGGTTATTGGACCAAAAGTTTCAAATTAAACATACTTAGGCTTGCAAACATAGGTTTGCACCACAAATGATCATTTTTCGAATCAGGACAAATTTGGCGCTATGTTAAGCAATCGTAAGAGGACTTATGTAAAAGTCACACCTATTTTAAGGCCGGTTAATAGCAATCTATGTACCACATGTTAGAAAAATGATATGTAGATTATTATCCAATAACATGTAGCACAAGTAAGAAAGGGATAAGATGAAGAGGAAGGAGATGTATCTGATGAGTGCTAAATTGTTGTGAATTTGAGTGTGAATAATTAGAACTCACCAGCTTAATTTGTTTGCTTTTTGTCAATAAACCTCAACTTTAGTGTATATTCGGTATAGTTTACATTATAGTGTATTTATTGCATTATCGTGTAAATATCATTGAGTTTAATTGATTTTATCTCATTTTTGTAGGTATTCAAGTATTGATATTTATGCATTGTTAGAAAGAGAATTGACTAAGCTTTCCAACTCTTCTGACCGTGCATGAATTGGAGTTACGGTTCTCAACTTATGGCTGAAACTGTGATGGTTTTTCAACTTATTGTCATTCGTCACCGGGTGACGATTTTTGGTCGCCGAGCGATGCTGGGGCGACCTGAAGCATGTAAAAAACACAGTTTTGGTCGTTGGGCGACACTTTTTGGTCTCCGAGCGATGCAGACCATTCAGAAATACGTATTTAGGGTAAAACACATTTTTTGGGGATGGTTTTGGATATTTTTTATCCCAACTCCATCAAACTTCATTTTTTGATAGTTAGAGCTTAGGCAACAACATTTTTGGCTGCAAATGGATAATCCGGGATCGTGAGCTTGATGGATCGTGTTTGACACCGCGGGAAATCTGGTTTCTTCTCCTCTTCCTCTCTTTGTAACCATTATTTGTTGGATTTTGTATGTAACTTTACCTTGATTATATGTGTTGCAACTGGTTTTTTAATAGAGTCGTCACCATTAATTTTTATCCTAAAGAAAGGGAGTATAAAGGAATAACCATAACAGAAATTCAGAGATTCTAGGTTGGGACTCGGTTCTAGATGAGGGGAAGGTGTTAGGCACCCCTTATCTACCTTGTTCGCAAGGATACTAGGCTCAGAAGCGCGGCGTTTAGGAAATATGGTTTTCATTGTTTTATTAGGGAAAAGGGTTTGAATCTTAGTTAGCGGGAAAAATGTTTGAATTTTAGTTAGCAGGACTCGCCACGATTTTAATTATATGCATACGTATCCTCTTAGGAGGAATCAAAGTCCCATTTCCTAGTTTGTGGTGTTAGTTGGTGTTTTAGAATTAAGGTGCACTTAGGGGTATAGTATTTAGAACTAAGGGTGAAAGGTTAGTAAAAGAGGGAAAGTAAACAAGGTCCAGACCAATTGCAAACTCAAAATTCTAATCATTTTACATAAGCTGTATTTGGAGCATGAAAACAAAAACAAGAAAAAAAAGGAAATGGATACTTGATTTCTGTTACCATGAAACAGACATGTACACACATGATGAATTAATGCTCAAATGTCCATTAAATAACAAATAAAAGGTGATTTCAAAACATTAAAAAAATGATCTCCTATTTACTAGTTACCATAAACTTAACGTGACTTGAAAACAAAAGAAAAAAACACATAACCAATTTTGAATTGGTCATAATTGTAGAAATTGGGATCCAATGGGTGCAAGACATATGGCATGGAAAGAAGTGAAAATAAAATATATAAAAAAACTACATACCTCCATCCTACGTTTTACAGTAACAACAATATACCATTTTCTCTTTCACTTATCTTCTCTCTCACAAAACTAGTTTCTCTTCTTCCATTTTTCTTTTTTCCTGCATAAATCATTTTTATGATAACAAAACAGTGTAGTTCTAACGGTGGATAAAAAGAGAATATTTGTATTTCATATGATGTTATTGAAAAACTCTTGATGGAAGGTAGTATTATTGTATAAGTTAATGATTAGAGATACTAATCATAGTGTATTAACTTTTACAAGAATCACATGAGGATTTCTAAAAATATAAAGAATTATTGAAAATAATAACCATCATAAACCAACCATTTTTATCCCTCGAAGTTTTTAAGGCTATGCAGTTTGTATTGTGGTTCAGGTTAGACAACCCCATCATTTAAACAATTGAAAAAAAATAAATTAATATATGAAAAGCATAAAAATTCAAAGGAGAATTAGGGACTATGAAGTTTTGTGTATGTGTAGGACTTTGTGCAAGATTGCTGCTTGAAATAAAACATATGTGAATTTAAAAAATTAGTAAATGGAAAAATATGCGTATGGTGTTGGTGTATAGAAAAATATAATTTAACAAATAACTATTAGGAATCCTAATCATCTGGTTAGCCTAACAAATAAATTAAGAAAGTAAAATTGAAAATAAGAGGGAGGGGCCTCATATGAAATAATCGGGCAAAAACTAAAATAAAAGTAACACCAATGATATTAAAACTAAAATTTTGAAAGAAGAAGAAATTTGCAAAAAAAAAAGGAAGTGTGTGTGAATGAGTAAAATTGTGAGAGATTGTGGATAAATTGTGTATATTGTGGATGCCCTATTTATAGATAAAAAAAGCATCCAGATTGGAAATAAAACAAAATTGACCAATCAAAAGCAAAGTGTGACACAAATTGACATCAAATGGCCAATAAGAAACACCTATAAAAAAGGAAATAAAATTAGTGACAAAAAATAGAAAAAAAGAAAATGTTGAAAGTGCAACACAAGAGATTTGAACTCATGACCGCATTCTTGCAAGCTTCATTTTTTACCAATTGTGCTATGTTACTTATTTGCAAATAAACTCAATTGAAAATATATGAAAGGTGTGCAAATATTTGTTATTTTAAAAATACAAACAATTTTAAAATGAATCATTATATTTTTAAATATGTTTGGAAGAAAATATTTATAAAAATAAAATAATATTATAAAAAAAAATTTAAAATATTTTTGATTGGACTTGAGAATGAACATCTATAAAAATTAAATAATATTATAAAAACAATGTTTTAACATATTTTTGACTGTAGAAATAAAAGGGAGGATAAATTTGGGGTATGACAGTTTCCCCTATTTAATCACTCTTTGATTGAATGGTGCGAGAATGCGCAAGTCTCGCACATTCGAATTAGAGGGTTATTAAATAATGGAAAACCACAAAATTTGGACCCAAGATTTATTAAACAAGGATACACTGATATAGCATACCGCAGAGCTCAAAGAAATAGGCAAGGAGGAGGATGTATCATCCTACCATAGTTTGAATAAAGAAATGGGAAAAGATGATAATGTATTATCCTACCCAAGTTTGAATAAAGAAATATGATTTAAGAGTAAGTTTGACCTAGATATGACGATGTAGATAACTCGCCAATACCTAGAAAAGAGATCGTAGTTTTTTTTTTGCATATTTACCATGACCTAGGAGGTAAACAACACAAGTTAAAATATTATAAGGATATGACGTACAACGTTCCCATGGGTATGAAGAGTAGGCATAAATTATGATGCATCATCTTACCATCGTTTGAACCAAAGTTTTGATTTAACTTATATACGACGACGTAGATAACTCCTCAGTATCTAAGAGAGATTGTAGATTTTTGTCTATTTACCGTAACCTAGGAGGTAAATGATACAAGTTTGAACAGCTAACTTACTGATGCTTGGAGACTAATATAGCAGGTTTTAATTTGATTTTGTTTATTCATCGCAACCTAGGGGGTGGATAAAACAAAGTTGGATGACACAATGTTGCATGGAGACTGATGCAAAGAGTTATATCGCAGGAAAAACTGATAACAAACATTGCTGCATTGAGACTGATGCAATGAGTTATGTCGAGGAAGAAAATCTGATGGTGACATTGCTGCCTGAAGACTGACGCAATGGATTATACCATGAAAAAGCTTGATAAAAATATTATGGCATGGAGATTGATGCAGTAGACAAAATCTGGTAAAAGCATTATTGCATGGAGACCAACGTAATGGAAGGAATTTGATAATGACATCGTTGCATGGAGACTGATGCAATGGATTATATTGTAGATAGGGAAACACATTGCTGCATGGAGACTGACACAATGGGTTAAACTGCAAATTCGATACATTGTTGCATGGAGCCTGACACAATGAACTATTTCACAGAGGAAGGAATACACTGATGCATGGAGACTGATACAATAAATTAAATATAGAAAATTTCACACGTTGTTGCATAGAGACTGACACAATGAGTGGAATTGCTGATTTCGCAACATTGCTGCCTAGAGTCTGACACAATGAGCTGGATCGTGAAGAAAGAACATATCGCTACATGGAGACTGACACAAAAAGCTAAATATAGAAAAGTTCACTCATTGTCACATAGAGACTGACACAATGTGTGGAATTGCTGATTTCACAACATTGTTGTCTGGAGTCTGACACAATGAGCTAGATCGCAAAGAAAGAACATCTTGTTGCATGCAGACTGACACAATAAGTTAAATATAGAATTTTTCACACATTGTCGCATAGAGACTGACACAATGAGTGGAATTTATAATTTTGAAACATTGTTGCCTGAAGCCTGATACAATGAGCTAGATCACAAAGGAAAAACATATCGATGTATGGAGACTGACATAATAAGTTATATGTAGCTTTTTCTGAAGTTGGTCAAATTGTAGAAATTGGGGTCCAATTGGTGCAAGACACATGACATGGAAACAAGTGAAAATAAAATATATAAAAACTACATACCTATATCCTATGTTTTACAGTAACAATAATATACCCTTTTCTCTCTTTCGCTTCTCTTCTCTCTCACAAAACTAGTTTCTCTTCTTCCATTTTTCTTTTTTCCTGCATAAATCATTTTTATGATAACAAAGCAGTGTAGTTCTAACGGTGGATTAAAATAGAAGATTTGTGTTTTATATGATGTTATTGAAAAACTCTTGATAGGAGGTAGTATTATTGTATATGTTAATGATTAGAGATCCTAATCATAGTGTATTAGCTTTTACAAGAATCAAATGAGGATTTCCAAAAATATAAAGAATTACTGAAAACAATAACCATCATAAACCAACCATTTTTATCCCTCGAAGTTTTAAGGCTATGCGGTTTGTATTGTGGTTCAGGTTAGATAACCCCCATCATTTAAACATTTGAAAAAATAAATTAATAAATGGAAAGCATAAAAATTCAAAAGAAAATTAGGGACTATGAAGACTTGTGTCTGTGTGGGACTTTGTGCAAGATTTCTGCTTGAAATAAAACATATGTGAATTTAAAATATTAGTAAATGGAAAAATATGTGTACGATGTTTGTGTATAGAAAAATATAATTTAACAAATAACTATTAGGAATCCTAATCACCAGGTTAGAGTAACAAATAAATTAAGAAAGTAAAATTGAAAATAAGAGCGAGGGGCCTTGTGATATGGTGGGAGAACTGACTTGAGGGTTTTGCGTTTGATCGCAAATGTTGCGGTTAGCAAGAGTCGCCAGCGACTTTTATTTTATCCAAAAAGTAAAGGTGAAAAAGCACAGGAAAGACCTTTGAGATTGTTTCTTGAGTTTGGGGGGGGGGGGGGGGGTAGATTATAAAAAGGAAAGGTATTAACACCATTTTCATCCATGGTTTTCCATGGGCTCTTAGTTACTTGCTAGATCACTTGCTTTTGTTTGAAATTGTGCTTTGTGTGGTTTTTTGAAAGTATTTTGCAAAGAGGCCATTGTTTAGGAAATCTTTGTAATGATTCTTGTTTGTAAGAATGTATACAAAGATGTTTGATCTTTTGAAAATGTTTTCAATTTTGTAAGATGTTTGAAAGTGTAGGTGATTGTTTTGAAAATAGCAAGGATGTTTGTTTTGAAATTGAACAAGTAATTAGGAGCATTCTACCTACTCAAAAAGTCTTTCTTGTTAATTTTTCTTTTCCTTTGACATTGTTGTCTTACCATTGATTTGGTAAGCAACTCTATCTTTGGATGTAAACGGGACGGGCGTGGGTCATCGTATAACCATGATTAGCAATGTTTCAAGGTATCTTAGCATTCCTTTTGAGGGACTAATATTGTTTGTAAGGCAACTTAGATAGCGTCATCGAGGGACTACGATCTTGTATTTGCTTGATTTTGCTAAGATACCTCACATGCGTAATATGGTCATTTTGTATAAGGCAACCAAGTGGGATAACCCTAGGGGTGCTTGTGTGCAAGTGTATCATTTTCATGCTTGTTTTTGTCTTGAATTAGGATTTTCTAAGTGTTGATTTTAGTCTTTCCATACAAACCCTAATTACTAGCATTTGTATATAAAAGCGATAAATTGCGGAATTTTAAAGTTACTATGCTATTACAAAATTTGTGGGGAGAGGGTGTACAAACTGAATGGGGATTGCAAGAATTTAAAGCCTAATTAGTCTATTACAACCATATTGAATTGATATCAATGTACAAGGAAATAAATAATACAAAGTACAAAATGAATAAATGTACAAAAAATGCAAAATGTAAAGAAAATGTATCTTTGTTTGATTTTCATGAAAAATGGATTTTGTCTTAACCTAATTAAATAAAGAAAATAATTAATTAAATTTGAATTTAATTTAGAAAAGATTTTAAGTAAAACCCTAGTTCTATTAATTAATCAAAAGAAAATAAGTTTAAGAAAAGTATTTTTGGTATTTTTATCTTAAAAATATTTATAGCATTATAAAATATTTTTAGTCTTTTTTATATCAAAAATAATATATTTAGATTAGTATGAAAGAAAATAACTAATAACCTAATTTTAATTATATTTACAAGATAATAAGTAAAATAAATAAATAGAATATAGTTAATAAAAATATTTTTTTGTGAGAAAAATAAAATAAACTAAGTCAAAATATAAATCTATCATTTTTTTGTATTTTATGATTTTTTTCCAGTATTTAAAAAATATATTTAAGAAAATAAAAATGAAAATAAAAAAGAAAATAAATAATCTTGGGCCAGGGGTGCCAATAGCCTACAGGGAGGTTGGTTAGCAAAAATAAAAACAAAGTCAGGTCCAAAGAGGCCCAGCGCCTGCCAAAAAGCCAAAAATCAAAAAAGTGAAAATGTGAAAAATGAAAAGGGTACCACTGGGGCTCGAACCCAGGTCCCATAGGTTACATGCGCGTGCTTCTATCACTGGGGTGGCTATACACCCGTTAACATAAGCAAAACAATAAATATACAAGGCAAAACGCGTCCTGATGACTTCATCTTCAACCTCCAGCCAGACCAACTGTAACTTGCTCATTTCTCATTAAAAATGAAAAATGTAAACATGAAACTTGTAACAAATTTTCTCACGATTCCAGAAATTTAAAGTATTAAAACTATAGATCAAAGATAAGCATGAATTTTAATTGCCCTAATCTGAACCCTAAAAATTTCAGAAATTTCAGTTTCAAAATTCTCTAAGCTCAAGCAAAATTAATGGAAACTATGGACATGGTTAGCTTCAGGGCAATGATATCTACATGTTTTGTTCACAAATAAACTATTGATGATGCCTGTATGAAGAGTTCCAAGTTGAGAAAACTTACCTCAAAACTGGAAATCGTGTTTTGAGTTTGAGCTTGTTTCAAGTGATGGTGATGATCATGTTAGCTTCCTTAAGGTCCTAGGAAGCTAATGCAATGGTTTGCTTGAGTTAAGAGTGGCTGAAATGACTTGGAGAAGTCAATGTGCAATGCTCTGTTTTTTATTATGGAGGATATGGTAAATGATGTTACACTAATGAAACAAGGACAGGTATAGGTTACACTTGATGTAAGGAAGCTTTAGAAACTAAAAGGCCAAGAAACGCACGAGGGAAATGTGAGTTTGATGTTCAAGGTCAGAAACTGTGCAACAATGGAGTTTTTTGGGCAATTTATGATTTGAGAGAGTTTTGGTGTATTTCAGGGTGCTTAAGCTCGTCCTTTAGCTCACAAATAGTGACTCTATTTATAAGCAACAAGTTTGGAGACCTCTTGTTGATCAGAATTCAAAATCACAAGTTTATGCATAACATGTGATTTTTGAGAAATTCAAGTTTCAAAGCCTTGTGTACTTGCTAAGATAGAGTGGTTATGATTTAAACAAGCTTGCTTCTGACTTTGTGGATGGAGTGTGATCAGAGGGAACAAGTTAGAGGCTCAAGAATGAACTTTATGCAAAAAGCTTGCTTTACAAGAATGACAATGTTAACTTTGTGCCATTAATGGAAATGCAACTTGGATAATAGCTGAATTGCTTGGATCAAAGCCCTAACAGCTGTGTAAACATTTAATTATGGAGTGACAAACAAGTTTGAGGCCTGAAAGGCAAAGATTATGCAGCCTAGCATGGATTTGGTTCATGTATTCATCAAAAATGACTTGTAATTCAAGTGACAAAACCCTAACTTCATCTCTTCGATTCTCCCTACTCAAGCATGATCTCAAGGAGTTCTTGGACATTTTGAAAAGCTTTCAATGAGCTCTACAACCCATATTTGAATTGATTTTGAATATTACCCTAGGAACTAAATTAGAAAGTGCCATGAAGTTGGGTCAAAATCCTGAACAAATTAGGGCAAAATTTCACTAAGTGTTTAGTTTCATGACCACATGTTCATAAAATTATATCTTGAGATCCAAGCAATTTTGGAAGGAGTTGTGTAAAGAAAAGTTGTAGATTTCATGGAGATCTACAACTTTCACGTTGGAAGTTTCTCTTGAATCATCTTGCATCATGGTGAAAATTTGGCTCAAAGTTATGAAAAAAACATGAAATTTCCAACACTTTGAAAATTTCTAAGTTTAGAAATTTTGACTTTTCAAAATGAAATCTTGACTTTTTGATTTCTTGATGAATAAGTTTCATATTTTGACATGTTTTGATGAATTATGATCTTTGGCACTTGAATTTGACCAAAAAGACAAAGTTTGACTTTTCAATATACATTTGACTTTTGATCAATTGACTGAAAAATTCATCTGTCAATCCAATGAACTTGGAATGTTTTGGACCATGTCATTAGGTAAAAATGATGCAATTGGACTCTTGAGATCATGCCTTAAACCAATTGACCATTTGTTAAGTCAAAAATCAGAAATTTCCTTTTCTCAGTCAAAACCCTAATTTTGACCATTTTGCCCTTTTTGAGATTTGATTAAATTTCTTGAGGAGTTGTGGTCCAAACTTGATCATATGATACATATGAGTTTAAAATGTTTATGTGGATAAAAAATTATGAAGTTTGACTGTAAATTGGCCATGATTGACTTTTTCCCCAATACAATTGATTTTTAGGTCAACTGCTTAATTGACTGATCAAAAATATGGTCCAAGGCTTGAAACTTGACATGAATAATCTTGGAGGTCTATAATGGTCCATGAAAGTCATATGAGGAATTGGAAGTCCAAAACTCCTTGTGCAAACTCAAACCCTAATTTTGGTCATAAGTGCTTTAGGAGGTGTCTTGAGCTGATCAAACTCTAGTGCAGTCTTGAGCCCAAGGAGATCTTGTGAGCAAATTCTTGATAAGTGAGAGGGAAAATTTTGGGGTACAACAGCTGCCCCTGTTCAATCTTCTTAAGCCTGGAGAGTTAGATTGACAAGTTTTTCCATTCGTGACTCGAATGTGGAAGATGATTGGACACTAGAGTGCCCAGAAATTTGCACTCGACGATGTGATGGTAGAGGGAATAGGCTTAAAGATGCCATTTGGAGAGGTGATGGAAAGTTGTTGGAGATGGGCTTGTAGATGCCATCCAAAGTGATTGCTGAATTGTAATTTGTAAGCTGAAAGAATGAGTTTCAGAATGGCATCCGTATCTAGAGCGTATCTGTACCGCATCTGGAGGCTGATTTTGAATGAGTATCAAGATGGAATTCGTGTCTGGAGCATATCAGAATTGTATCTGGAAGAGGCTCTGAATGAGTATCAGTATGGCATCCGTGTTTGGAGTGTATCTGTACTGTATCTGAAAACTGAATCTGAATGAGTATCAGGATGGTATCCGTATCTGGAGCGTATCTGAACTGTATCTGAAAAAGAATCTAAATGAGTATCATAATGGAATCCGTGTCTGGAGCGTATCTGGACTGTATCTGAGAGTTGAATCAGTTTTAGGATGGCATCCGTGTCTAGAGCGTATCTGAACTATATCTGGAAACATTGAACATTGTTAATGGTAGTTGTTGATTAATCTTATCCTAAAAAAGGTAAAATGTTAGCTAATATGCAATGTTATGTTGTATGAAATGCATAGTACAATGCATTCATGTTATCAATATTTATGAAATATGGGTGCGATGTATGTGCATGTGAGCTGATATACTGTACTACTATTGGATTAGGGGAAATAGATCCCCGTCTGCTGCTGAGGATATGGTGTGTATGTCTTCGTGTTGTGGAGTTGAAGTGTTGATGAATTTCCGCTTAGAGAAATGAACTCTGTTGTAAGGGAAATGCCGTGTAATGCTTGAAAAGTCTTGCTTGGGGAATCCAGAGAAATTGAACAACTTCTACTGGGGAGATGTGGTGTTGGGGTTCTTCGGGGTTTCCCTCAGAGTTACCAGGTTGGTCTTCAATAATTGTGGTAGAATTTGGGTCAGGGTCATATTGAGCCGAGTGAACTGTCTTTGTGGTCTTTCCACCCTTTTTTGACTGTTGCATTGTGGAGCAACGGTGGGTCTTGATATCACTACTGCATTTACTGCTTGACGGTGTTCAGGTCTGCTTTGGCCCCTCGGGCCGTAGACTGCACTAGCTTATTTCTTACCGGTGAAAGGCTTCTTTACTGCACCTGATGAAGTGTCCTTCTGTATTTTACCACTTCGGATACCAACTTCTACTCTCTCTCTCCAGCCAAAATCAACTCAGTAAACCCAGATGACGAACTGTTGATCAGATGATTGAAAAATGGACCAGATAGCGTCCCTAGAAACATGTCAACCAACTCCCTGTCAGACTAAGGGGGTTGGACTCTTCCCGCTAAGTGTATCCACTTTTGAGCATAGTCCTTAAAACCTTCACTTGCACCCATAGACATACCCTGAAGCTGAGTACGAGTGGGAGCAAGGTCGGCATTATATTGATATTGCTTGTAAAAAGCAGCAGCAAGGTCTTCCCAGTTTCGGACATTGGCTCCTTCCAACTGATAAAACCATTCAAGCTGAGTCCCTGATAGACTATCTTGAAAGAAGTGTACCCACAAGTTTCTATCAGCAGTGTAAGGTTGGATTTTCCTGACATACGAGCGGAGATGGAGTTTTGGACTGGATACTCCATCATACTTGGCAAAAACCGGAGCTTTAAACTTATGAGGGATCACCACTCCTGATACCAGTCCCAGTTCTCCAAAATTTAAACCAGGGATCTTTTGAATTTCCATAGCACTCAGATGGTCTTCTAGCTGCTTGTACCTATCCTCAGCAGGAGGATATTGCTCATCATCAAAATCAGTATCATTATCAGAGTTTGTAGGACTGGGGCCCTTTTCTTCTTCTTGGTTCTCCCCTTCCTTGGATGAAGAGATCAGATCAGCTTGCTGCTTCAACCTATCCCCAAACCTTTTGCCCATATTCAGAAGAACAACCTTTTTCTTCTTCTTCTTCTTCTTCTTCTTCTTCTTCTTCTTCTCTTTTAGAATGAGAGTCTTCAAATCCTCTTGCCCTTTAGCCATACTTAAGAACATATGTTGGAATTGGGCGTTCTGTGCCTGAAGATCTTTGATGGCTTGATCAGAAGACATTTCTGCTGAAATAAACAACGAAGAAGATAAGAAACCTGTAATGGTACCTGTAATGGTGTGCATGATAATGGGATGTGTATGTAATGATTTCAAATACTTTGGGAAATTTAAATTTGCAAACCAAAAAATAAACAAACTTTATTAGATTAACTTGTAAAAAGGTTCAACATTGCCTTTAAGGCGTTACAAAGAAATAAATGGAAAACAAATCTAAAACTAGAAAAGCAAAATCAAAACTCCGATGGACGCTTCCTCTTGGTGATGACATAGTCATTGATCACTCTTTCTTCTTCGAGCTGCCTGGTGAGCTTCAAAATCTTCCTTTCTTGCTCATGGTACTTCTCCCGATAAGTATCTCTTTCCTCTTTCAGTTGAATCCAAGACCTCTGCAATGCCCCAGGATCAGTGGGCATGTAAGGGTAAAGAAATGTGTAAGGAATTACTTCTTCATTAGTGGGCTCCACAATTACTGGAAATACGGCTTCATAAGTCATCCCAAGCTTCTGGGCACGAGCTCGGACCCATTGGAGGTAAGGCTGCATAGGAAGGGAAGTCCTTGGTCCCAACTCTTGGGGGTCATATTTGTTCACCATGTCCCAAGCTCGTATAAACCTCTGGCGATGCTCGTCAACGTCTTCCTTGTCGTCAAATGCAATATCCTCAAGAAGCAGCTCATGGGGACCATCTCTCCGAGCACGGCCAAATTGTCACAAAGCTAGACAAGGATTATAGGTTATACCCCCTTTGATTCCAAGCAACGGGACATTAGGGTATCCTCCACAATGATCAATGATCAATGACAACAGTGTCTTCCATAGCCCGGGAACACCAAAGAATGCCTGTATGGCCAAGAGACATTATTCTATAGGACCACCCAAAACCTTCTTCATTCTTCAGCACAAACTTGGGGAGGTGCAAAATAAACCACCTCAACAGTAATGGCGTGCAACACATGAGAGTCCCTCTTCTTCGCACATTACAAGTGTAGAAGGCATGCAAGATATCACCCAGTAGAGTAGGCACAGGATTGCGAGAAAGGAAAATCTTGACCGTGTTCACATCTACAAAGGAATCCAGATTCGGGAAGAGAACCAACCCATAGATGAGGAGAGCCAAGATGTCTTCGAAAGCCTGAAAATCTAAACTATCCCAGAATAGCTGAGCCTGATCTATCATAAATTTGGCTAGAAAACCTTCGACCCCGCTTCGTGTTTCCCAATTGGATACTACATCAGCCCGTTTCAGATGCAGAGCTGAGGCAATGTCTTCTGGTCTAGGAGTCTCTTCCATACCTGTGAAGGGACCTGCTCGAGGATGGATATGCCCAATAAGTGTGAGAACTCTTCCAAAGTGGGAACCAACTGATAATCTGGGAAGGTGAAGTAATGATGTACAAGATCGAAGAACTGGAAAAGTACACTCGTCATCTGCTCATCAAACTTTGAAGTAACCAGGATAAGAAGCTAACCATGTCTTTTAATGAATGTAGAAGTCTCATAAACTCTTGAGGCTAACTCTTTGAGTTGAGCAGGTATTTGCACAAAGTTAACTCAGATGGTATTTCTGTGCACGGAAGCCATAATCTGCAAAACAGAACAAAGATAAATCCCCTTGGCCTTTGAAATGGTTAGTATAATGAAGTATGCATTCTATGTTATGATGCATGATGTTATGATAAAAGAAACACAGGTATAGCAGATAACAGGCATGGCAAAGGCAAACAAGTCACACAAAAGCCCTTAAGTTTAAGGCTTGCATGGGGTCAAAGGTAGTACCCTCTTGAAGTTCAGTTGGTTTCAACCTGTCCTAGCAAAAGTAACCGGGTTATAAAAGTTCTCAATATCACTGACCATCCTCCATCGGTCATGGTTTCAGCTCACACAGTCTTTTCTTGCGGCCGGAACTACGAGAGTATGGTCTCAATAAGTGTAGCATCGAGTATCAACCAGTTCTCAGCTTTGCACCGAGGTCAGCTATCTCACTACTTTCTAAGGGCCAAGTTGGTCGATTAAAGGTTCTAAGGTCAGTTGATGCTTAACTACACACATAGAGGCCCTGTATTCTCCTTGTTTCTCCACAAGGGATACCGGTACCAACCAATGTGCCACATCAACGTAGCTACTGCTTCAACCGTATCGGTCTATGTCATACAGTTCCCTCACAGTTTATTGCTACTTACCTAAAAGGTGTCCCTAGATCCGAGTTAGGATCTATAGTAACTCCCAAACAAAACCCTTAAAAGTAAAGCAACCAAAACAAACAAGAGAAGCAATTTATGATGAACTAGATCCTAAGGTATACCCCACTTATTAGTCCCCAACAGAGTCGTCAGTTCTGTGATACGGTGGCAGAACCGACTGTTTTGAAAATGCTGGTTTGCGTTTTGTGTTTTGTATTTGCAAAATGTCGCGCTAAGCAAGAGTCGCCACCGATTTTTATTTTATCCAACTGGAAAGGAAAAAAGCACAGGAAAATTCCTTTTTTTCGAGATTTTGAGTACGGGGGGTAGATTATAGAAAGGGAAGGTATTAGCACCCTTTCTATCCATGGTTTTCCACGGGCTCTTAGGTACTTGCTCATCTTTTTAAAATTGCTTGTGTGTGTTTGTTTTGAAAAGTTTTGTTTTACTTCGTTTTAACCCTTGTTTATGTCCTCAAGAGTATTACGGAGTGTTTTTTGAAAACTTTGTTTGAAAAAGTGTAAGTGTGAAAAAGTTTGATTTTGAGCAAGTACGTAATAGCATCTACCTACTCAAAAAAAGAATTGTTTTTATTCTTGTTTCCTTTAGACAACGCTATCCTACTATTGAGAAATAGGTAGCACCGTTGATGGAGTTGTAAGGGTCAATTCGAAAGGGACGTACGATCACTAAAGCAATGTTAGGACGTCTTAGTAATAACCCTAGTGTCTTAAGGTCATATTCGAGGCAACATTTCCGAGGCAACCTTTTCGAGGCAACATTTCCGAACGGGAGTTTTAATCTTTGTTTAGACAGGAGGGCAACCACTAAGACACCCTATGCTTAATGATCGTTTACCGAAGGCAACCGAAGTTAGGGTATACCCTAAGAGTGCACATGTGCGAGTGATTTGATTTCAAGTTATTATCTTTGCACATTAGGGTTTTCTAGCCGTTTTAAAATTATCATGCAATCTTGTCATACAATCCTATTAACATACATCTAACAGTTAATATTTGCGAGAATTAAAATGCGAGAAATAAAACCTACGCTATTACAAGGCTTCGGGGTAGGGATTAATTACATAGCCAAAAAAAACCGTAAAAACGATAAATAAAGAAAATCCTAGATTAAACTATTACATAACGTGAGCAGTTACATTAATATTGCAAAAACAATAAGCGTGCGCGATGAGTCGAGAACGAGAGATTTAGGGTTTTGACCCCAACTACCTAATTTTAATTTAAAAAGAAAAATCATTTTTTTGTGGTTTTTGTGCTATTTTGAGAAAATGAAGTTTTAATTGAATAAAAAAAAACCTAATTACTAATTAATTTTAATTAAGAAAAATAATTAAATTAACCCATTTTTGGTATTTTTTTGTTTTGAGAAAAGAAATAAAAATTAAATCAAGATTTAACCCTAATTTCTCTAATTGATTTTAATTATAAGAAAAGGTTAGAATTATCCTAAACTAAATTAAACTAACATGAAATTAAATTTGATAAAATAAAAAAAAAAACCTAATTCTAAAATTTTTGAAACTTGATTTTATGATTTTTTGTGAAAAAAGAAATTAATTTTGTTAAAAAAACAATTAAGTAAATTAATTTAAATAAAAGAAAAGAAATAGAAAAGAGAAACAATGGGCCTGGTGTTAGCAAAAGGAGGGGGTGTTGATGGCAATTTCTTGGCGCAACAATTACTGGCCCCATTGACATTGTCAGATCCTGTGTGCCTGCTTGACTGGGCGCATGGTGGACCCTCATGGGAGAAGGCGTTGGATCTGTAGCCTTGATGATCTGATGGTTGGATGCTAATGATGCATGGTAGACTCGTGGGATACTAGCACACCTGATTATGCAAAGTAAAACAATATAAAGCAAATGTTGGGACCTGGGGATCGAACCCAGGTCCTTGAGCCTTCCCCCACTGCGCGCTTGCCAGCTGAGCTGGTTGTGTTAGTTGTACAAATAATTGAAAGAACAAGATTAGTTCTGACCTATCTCAAGAGTTTTGATGATAACTAAATTATATTCAAGATAATTTATGCTCAGATGAATGTGTTTTGAATGTCTTAGTTAATGTTCTGACAGAAAACATTCTAAAGTACTAAGCAAAGATTATGAAGAAGTTCTTTGATAAAAGAACCTTTTATTCAAACGCATCTGCTGACTCTGGTAAGACACTTTATTTGTTAAATATATCTTCTAACTTCTAGCAGGCTCCTTGTTCAGAAGATAACTTGAAAGCAAGCGCTGTTCAAAGTTCTTAGCAAGCAACGCACTTCCTAGAAGATGAGTGAAGCATGTTCTGACTTAAAGACATTTGGAGAAAACTCTGAAGTAACGTTTAGATCAACTTTTCTTGTCAAAGCAAAAGAAAACATGTTCTTACATTCTGACGTTTGCTCATTAATGCAAAGACGGATGAAAGCACTCAAGTGCCTACAACTAGTTTCTTGGAAAATGGAATATTGCAAGGATATACGCAAAGCATTTAATGCTCTCCATCTTTTCTGAAGGCAGCAACGGTCTTATTGTTCCTACTATAAATAGAAGGACATTTATTGCAAGCCAATAACTTTAAGTGAACCAAGAAAACCAATCAAATTTTCAAAAGAAGAAAGAAACTACGTGAAAGATCCAAAAGCACACAAACTCATTGTTCATACAATTTGTGCATTATATTCTAAGTGAAGAATCACATTTGTGATATAGCTTGATTAGAAGCAAACTCTATTTCATTATCTGTAAAGATTAAACTCCTGTATTTTTTCCTTGAGAGACCAAGTTTGGTCAGATTTCTCAAGCAGACTAGGACTAGATTTAAGTCTTAGTGGTGTTAGTCACTTGTAAGTTTACCTGTGCATTGTTAGTCACAACAGTTGTTGTGTGATTGTAATCAGTTGATTATAGTGGATTAAGTCCTTGTTGAGAAAGGAGAAATCACCTTGGCGGGTGGACTGGAGTAGTTTGAGTTCAAACGAACCAGGATAAAAATAATTGTGTTCTTCCATTATTGTTTGATCTTTGTTTTGAAAACAAAAAGAGTCACTTATTCAACCCCCACCCCCATTCTAAGTGTTTTCTTACCCCTTCAATTGGTATCAGAGCTTGACTCTGAGCACAACACTTAACCGTGTCAGGAAAAGATCCAGAAGAAAACACAATGGCCGCTGAACAAAACAATAATAGTTACAACAAACCTCCAGTGTTTGATGGAGAAGATTTTAAGTACTGGAAAGATAGACTAGAAAGTTTCTTTCTAGGTCATGATAGTGATCTTTGGGATATAGTCTTGGATGGTTACAAACATCCTACAGATTCAGAAGGAAACAAAGTGGATAGAAAAAATATGGATAGACAACAAAAAGCTGATTTTAAAAATCATCACAGAGCTAGAAATATTTTTTTAAATGCTATCTCTAAAGTAGAATATGAAAAAATCACTAATAGAGATACATCACATGATATGTTTGATTCTCTCAAAATGACTCATGAAGGAAATGCTCAAGTTTAGGAGTCTAAAGCCCTGGCTTTAGTTCAGAAGTATGAAGCCTTCAAAGTTGAAGAGAGTGAGTCTATAGAAGCAATGTTCTCTAGGTTTCAAACTCTGATCGCTGGTCTGAGAGTTTTGAACAAAGGATATACCAAAGCAAATCATGTGAAAAAGATCATCAGAAGCTTACCCAGAAGATGGGCACCAATGGTCACTGCCTTCAAGGTGTCAAAAGATCTGAACAATGTGTCTCTGGAGGAACTCATTAGCGCTCTCAGAAGTCATGAGATTGAACTGGATGAGCATGAGCCTCAGAAGAAAGGTAAGTCTCTAGCCCTTAAGTCAATTAAGAAATTTGATACTAACGCTTTACAGGCTGAAGAAGAAAACTATGAAGAATCAGCTTCAGAAGAAGACGAACTATCTTTGCTCTCCAAAAGGATCAATCATTTATGGAAGCACAAATAAAAAAAGTTCAGGAACTTCAAGAAGTCAGAAGATAAACCAGAATCTTCTGGACACAAAAAGTCAAACAGAAGAGAGATCATCTGTTATGAATGCAAAGAACCTGGTCAGTTCAAAAGTGATTGTCCAAAGCTTCAAAAAGAAAAACCAAAGAAGAGATTTGGAAAGAAGAGATTTGGAAAGAAGAAAGGAATGATGGCAACCTGGGATGACTCAGATTCTTCTGAAGATGAATCTGGTTCTGAAGATGAAAATGCCAACCTAGCTCTGATGGCTATCACAGAAGATGACTCAGACTGTGAGTCAGAACAAAGAGAGGTATTTTCTGAATTTTCTAGAGAAGAACTTGCTGATAGTTTATCAGAACTTCTGGAAAACTATAGTAAGCTCAAAATCAAATACAAGAAACTCAAGAAGAGTCTTGCATCTGATATTGAGAAACTTGAAATAGAAAAATCTGAACTTTTAGAAAACAATTTTAAACTTAAAAAGGAAATTCAAATTGTTCAAAAAAAATTTAGTTCAGAGTCTGTGTCTAGTTCAAAAGATATTCTGAAAGAATATGACTATAGATTTCAATCTTTTCTTTCTAAAGGCATAGACAGAAGCAAAATGGCTTCAATGATCTATGGAGTTAGTGGGAAAAACAGAAGAGGAATTGGATATGAACCTCCAAAAGGGAAGGAGACATGCATTCCAAAACCTGTTGCTAAAATGACCTTCACTTACAAACCGCTGAATAAGCAATTCAAGTTTGGACACTCACATGATATAAAATATATATCACATTCTGGAAACTCTTATGCTAACCCAAAAGGACCCAAAAAGATATGGGTACCTAAGGATAAAATAATATTTGTTGCAGATGTCCTTAACAGCTCAATTGAAACACCAATCATGGTACCTGGACTCTGGGTGCTCACGGCACATGACGGGAAAAAGGTCTATGTTCCAAAGCCTGGAACTTAAAGTTAGAGGAGATGTGAAGTTTGAAGGTAATCAGAAAGGGAAGATTATTGGTTCTAGAACCATAGGAAACGGTAACCTTCCTTCCATCTCAAATGTATTATTAGTAGAAGGATTAGCTCATAATCTATTGTCCATAAGTCAATTAAGTGACAATGGCTATGATATTATCTTCAATCAAAACTCCTGTAAAGCTGTAAGTCAAAAGGATGGATCAATCCTCTTTTCTGGCAAGAGAAAGAACAACATTTACAAAATTGATTTATCAGATCTTAAATCTCAAAACGTCAAATGTCTTTTGTCTGTTAGCAGTGAGAAATGGGTATGGCACAGAAGATTGGGACATGCCAGTCTTAGAAAAATCTCTCAACTAAATAAATTAAATTTAGTCAGAGGACTTCCCAATCTGAAGTACAACTCAGAAGCTCTGTGCGAAGCATGTCAAAAAGGAAAATTTTCAAAACCTTCCTTTAAATCTAAAAATGTTGTCTCTTCCTCTAAGCCATTAGAGTTACTTCATATTGATCTGTTTGGGCAAGTTAAAACTGCATCCATCAGAGGCAAGAAGTATGGATTGGTCATCGTTGATGACTTCAGCAAATGGACATGGGTAAAGTTTTTAAAACACAAGGATAAGTCACATTCTGTATTCATTGACTTCTGTACTCAAGTGCAAAATGAAAAAGATTTTAAAATCATAAAATTTAGAAGTGATCATGGTGGTGAATTTGAAAATCATTATTTTGAAAAATATTTTAAAGAAAATGGTATTGTTCATAATTTTTCTTGTCCTAGAACTCCCCAGCAAAATGGAGTTGTAGAAAGAAAGAATAGAACATTACAAGAGATGGCCAGAACCATGATCAATGAAACAAATATGGCTAAGCACTTCTGGGCAGAAGCTGTGAACACAGCATGTTACATTCATAATAGAATCTCTATAAGACCTATTCTTGAAAAGACTCCCTATGAATTGTGGAAAAACAGAAAGCCCAACATTTCTTATTTCCATCCTTTTGGATGTACTTGTTTTATTCTAAACACCAAAGAAACTCTGAACAAGTTTAATTCCAAAGCACAAAAGTGTTTCCTGCTTGGATACTCTGAACGCTCAAAAGGCTATAGAGTATACAACACAGAAACTCTGATTGTTGAAGAATAAATCAAAGTCAGGTTTGATGATAAGCTTGGCCAGCAACAGCCAAAGCAAATTGATTTTTCTGTAGGTACAGAAGATCATCCCTCAAACTCTGAAAGTTCAGAAGCAAAAGAAGACGTAGCAGACCATCCTCTTGACAATGCTCTGAACAATCTCAGAATCTCTGACCAACCCACTCAGAAAAGGTTTCCTAGAATATCTTCAGCTCATAAAGAAGACGTAATCGTTGGAAGAAAAGAAGATCCCATCAGAACAAGATCCTCTCTCAGAATCAATGAAGAATCTTTGTTTGGTTTGGTCTCTCTGATTGATCCAACTACCATTGATGAAGCTCTGGAAGATAATGATTGGATCTTAGCAATGCAAGAAGAACTAAACCAATTCTCCAAGAATGATGTATGGAATCTAGTTCCAAGACCCAAAGGATTCAATGTTATAGGAACCAAATGGGTTTTCAGAAACAAATTGAACGAACAAGGAGAAGTAATCAGAAACAAAGCACGACTGGTTGCACATGGTTATAGTCAAGAAGAAGGAATTGATTATAATGAAACCTTTGCCCCAGTCGCCAGGTTAGAATCTATAAGATTATTAATTTCTTTTGTTGTACAAAATAACATTTCATTATATCAAATGGATGTTAAAAGTGCATTTCTAAATGGTTATATTGAAGAAGAAGTATATGTCCATCAACCTCCTAGATTTAATGATTCAAAGCATCCATAACATGTTTTTAAATTAAAAAAGTCTTTGTACGGTTTAAAACAAGCTCTCAGAGCTTGGTATGATCGTCTGAGTAATTTTCTATTAGAAAAAGATTTTACCAGAGGGAAAGTGGACACAACTCTTTTCAGAAAAATATTTAAAAATGATATTTTAATTTGTCAAATTTACGTTGATGATATAATTTTTGGAACCTCTAATATCTCCCTTGGAAAAGAATTTTCTAAGACCATGCAGGCAAAATTTGAAATGAGCATGATGGGTGAATTGAAATTCTTTATGGGAATTCAAATCAACCAGACTCCAGAAGGTACTTTCATACATCAGACGAAGTATGTTAAAAAACTTCTGAAGAAATTTCAAATGTCAGAAAGCAAAGTTTCCAATACACCTATGCATCCAACCTGCATTCTAGGTAAAGATGAGGTAAGTATGAAAGTAGATCAGAAGCTCTATAGAGGTATCATTGGACCCCTTCTCTATCTGACTGCATCTAGACCTGATATATTATTTAGCGTGTGTTTATGTTCTAGATTCCAATCAGATCCTAGAGAATCTCATTTAACAGTTGTTAAGAGAATTCTTAGGTATCTGAAAGGTACTGCTAATCTTGGTCTGTGTTACAGAAGATCACAAGATTACAAACTAGTAGGTTTATTATGATGCTGAATTTGCTGGAGATAGAATTGAAAGAAAAAGCACCTCTGGAAGCTGCCAATTTTTGGGTGACAATCTTATCTCATGGTACAACAAGAAGCAAGCAACAATTGCACTATCAACCACAGAAGCTGAATATATATCTGCTGCTGGATGTAGCTCTCAGATGATTTGGATGAAAAGTCAACTAGAAGATTTCAATCTTTATGAAAGTAAGATTCCTATCTTCTGTGACAATACTTCTGCTATTTGTCTTTCTAAAAATCCAATCTTACATTCTAAAGCCAAACATATAGAAATTGAATATCATTTCATAAGGGACTATATTCAGAAGGGAATTTTAAACTTAATTTTTGTAAAAACAGACCATCAATGGGCTGACATTTTTACCATACCCCTTTCAGAAGATAGATTTAATTTCATTCTGAAAAATATTTGTATGGAATTATGTCCTGAATAAAATAATATTTATTTTTCTGTGATTGACTTCAGAACATTCTGAAATGAATGCCCTGATCAACAACTCTTCAGAAGTTAGAAGAGAAGTTGTAACAGAAGCTATATGAAAAGTTATGGAATATTCTAACGCTTCATGTCCAAGTACAGTTAAGAAATTCATTAGAACAAACAGTTGTTACATGCATCCTTCAGGAGATGAACACGTGGTGTGTTTCTGAAAGGTCAAACGTGCAAAAGCTACTGATGACGTTCTAGGTAACTGTTGATGATTAGCCATAATCCCACATTTTCCCTCTTTTTTAGCAAATCATTAAATGCAAGTAATGATGAGATTCGTTTTTAAATCTGTTTTAATCTTTATCTTAATTGTGTCTTAAATACTTTTAATTTTAATTCTAAACCTATTGTCTGAAATTAATGCCTATAAATACTTTTTGAAAAACCATTTTCATTCTTTACTGTCTCTTTCAAAACTCGAGCATTTTTTCTCTTACTGTACTTTTCTCTTAAGACCCTTTTCTTCAAATTTCTCATTTCTAAATAACTTCAATGGCTTCTTCTTCTTCTACCCACTCTGAGAAATACATTATACCTGAAAGGACAACTCTCATTCCGGTAGAAAGTTTGGAAGTTTTGAGTGAGTTAATGGTAGACTTTGAGAATCTCAGAGAGAATGGATTTGACTCGTTCCCTGCTGTGAAGTTTCAAGGTTGGAAAGCTACTTTGATCGTCTTATTGGTCCAGTCTTTCCACATTTGGTGAAAGAATTATGGATTCACGCTATTGCAACCCCCAAGGTTATTCTCTCCTTTGTAATGGGAAAGGAAATATCCATTACAGAAAATCAAATCAGAAAGTTGCTGGGATTTAAAGGACTTGGAGTTAGAGGAATGCCCAGTGGAAGAATGGAGATGTCTAGGGTATATTCAGAGATTTTCACTAACGGTCAAGGTTCCTCCAAAGTCAGGGATTTGAAAGACAAATATAAGATTTGGGCAAGGACTATTCATGGATGTATTCACCACGGGAAAGACACCACTTCTCCGGATTACATCAACGTTGATCAACAATATTTGTTGTTTTGCCTTGGAACCAATGTCAAAATTGATTTGCCCTACTTACTTTTTGAACATCTATGGAACCATGTCAAAGAAACCAGAGAAGCTGAAAGGATGAAGAACCCAAAATCAAAGAGGAATTGATTTCCTATGGGGAGGTTATCATCAGACATTCTGACTGAGAATGGTCCTATTGCTCACCTAAAAGAAGCAAATCTTCTGGGGGAGCTTGAACCTATCTGTGGTAAGACTATGACTGGAAAGAACTTGCTGAAAAGGAAAATTATTGACAAACTGTTGGTGGAACCCACTCCATGTGTGTCAACTATTGTGAAGAGGAGAAGGATTCCTATTGCTGACTTTCCTATGTTCAACTCAGGGGATCATCCTCGTATCATTTTGCACTATCTTGAGATCTGTAAAGAAACAGGATCACCCATTGATCCAGCTTGGCTTCAAGGAAGAAATCAAGCTGCTCCTGATGTTGTTCTCCAAGAATATGTGAAGAGAAAAGCTGTAGAAGGACCTTCTGACACTCCTCAGAAGAAGAAAAAGAAGACAGGTAATCATGCTGAAACTATACTTGTTTATGATTATGAAAATGTATCTGCATCTGCTGAACCCTCCCAAACCTTAGGAGACTTAGATGTTGACATTGATCTGACCTTACCATCTGAATCCCTTGCCGACAACCCTTGTAAAAATCAGTTTTTAACAGATTTAAGTGATTTTGACTCTGATGAACATTCTGACAGCCAATCAGAACCCTCTCAATCAGAACCCCCTGAACCATCTGTTTTTCAACATATTCCTGCTGAACATTTTTCAAGACCCCCTCCCAGACCTCTATCACCCAGACCCACTGGATGGTATGATGCTGGCTCTTGGAGAATTCCAGGGATAAATGAACCTCTAGCAACCATAAAACCTCCTTTCAACCTACCATCTGAGAATATTTTTGCTATGAATCAACCACAGCCTCAAAATCCCATTCCCACTCCTGCTTATACAATAATGATTTCGCCTGATGTCACTCCACCCACTTCACCATAACATACAACACCACTCTCAACTCCTCAAATTCCAGAACAACAACCTTTTGAACAAACTGAAACTGCTGAACCATCCGTACCTCGTGAAATATCAGAACCTCCTATTTGTGTTAACCAACCTGAACCTGAACCTACCAATAATCCTGAACCCAGTAGCTTTTTAAGAACTGTAGTGGACTTTCAATTTCTACAATTATTGAAAAAAAAAACTTACAGAACGGATGTCCCTAAACCTGTTCAGCCAGATGTAAATACTTTGTTTCATAATTTTATAACAAATGTTCAAGCATGGTTACAACCGCTGAAAGAAGATTGCTCCAGAAGCGTGAACACAACAACAACAGATCTTCTATGGGAAACCTTCAGAAGAACTTTGGTTGCTGAATCACGGAAGTTATAGGACTTGTGCCATTTTTCAGGTGTTGGACAACTTTTCCAAACTTCTGCATGCTTTCAAGACAGAAGCTGCTGACACTTGGAATAAGAAGTCTTCGCTAATGATTGTTGATACACCAACTGATAAGATGGACATATCAGAAGATGAATCTGAAGAATCCTCTAAAGATTCAAATCCTCTGGCTATTGTTCTATTGAATCAACCTTTTGTTAAGGCTGGACCTGAACCTGTGCCAACTCTTGCAATGGATCTAGGCACTCTGCTTTCCACCTTTGTGAAGTCTGACTCAACGGTTGTTGCTTCTGAGCTTGTTTCTACTGAAGCTTCATCATCTTCTGCTCCTACCTCACTCATTATGGACACTCTGAAAGAGCTAAAGAAGTAGAATGAAGTCTTGAATAAACGCATGGATAAGCAAGATCAAACAAATCTTGAGATCAAGAAATGGATGGCGAAACAAGACGAATCTGCCTCTGAGATCAAGAATCTTCTGATGGCTCTTGTCACTAAGAAATCCTAGTTTCTTTTTGTCTCTTATTTGGATGTTTTGTTTGTACTTCTGGATATCTATTTTTAACTTTTTTATGAAATCTTTCAAAATTTCTCATTTATTACACTTTTTGATTATGCCAAAAAGGGGGAGAAAATGTGCATTCTTGAACTAATCACTGTTTAACAGTTATGGGACTAAGTCTCAGACATTCTAACAAATTTGCAAGAATTCCTTCTGTGCAAAAGAATTTTTTTGCAGGTATCACTTTAACTCTGAAAGAATATTCCAGCTAAGATTTATCTTCTTGAAGAAGTTCTGAAGAAATTCAAAAAGGCTGTGTATTACTCTGACTAAATAATCTCAGGATGTCTTATGCATAGAAATATTCATTTCAGAGGGAGATTCTTATCTCTTAATCCGTTTCTTTTCTTTATCTAAAATAATTTTTTGTCATCATCAAAAAGGGGGAGATTGAAAGAACAAGATTAGTTCTGACCTATCTCAAGAGTTTTGATGATAACTAAATTATGTTCAAGATAATTTATACTCTGATGAATGTGTTTTGAATGTATTAGTTAATGTTCTGACAAAAAACATTCTAAAGTACTAAGCAAAGATTATGAAGAAGTTCTTTGATAAAAGAACCTTTTATTCAAACGCATATGTTGACTCTGGTAAGACACTTTATTTGTTAAATATATCTTCTAACTTCTAGCAGGCTCCTTGTTCAGAAGATAACTTGAAAGCAAGCGCTGTTCAAAGTTCTTAGCAAGCAACGCACTGCCTAGAAGATGAGTGAAGCATGTTCTGACTTAAAGACATTTGGAGAAAACTCTGAAGTAACGTTTAGATCAACTTGTCTTGTCAAAGCAAAAGAAAACATGTTCTTACATTCTGACGTTTGCTCATTAATGCAAAGACGGCTGAAAGCACTCAAGTGCCTACAACTAGTTTCTTGGAAAATGGAATATTGCAAGGATACACGCAAAGCATTTAATGCTCTCCATCTTTTCTGAAGGAAGCAGCGGTCTTATTGTTCCTACTATAAATAGAATGACATTTATTGCAAGCCAATAACTTTAAGTGAACCAAGAAAACCAATCAAATTTTCAAAAGAAGAAAGAAACTACGTGAAAGATCCAAAAGCACACAAACTCATTGTTCATACAATTTGTGCATTATATTCTAAGTGAATAATCACAGTTGTGATATAGCTTGATTAGAAGCAAACTCTATTTCATTATCTGTAAAGATTAAACTCCTGTATTTGTTCCTTGAGAGACCAAGTTTGGTCAAATTTCTCAAGCAGACTAGGACTAGATTTAAGTCTTAGTGGTGTTAGTCACTTGTAAGTTTACCTGTGCATTGTTAGTCACAACAGTTGTTGTGTGATTGTAATCAGTAGATTATAGTGGATTAAGTCCTTGTTGAGAAAGGCGAAATCACCTTGGCGGGTGGACTGGAGTAGTTTGAGTTCAAATGAACCAGGATAAAAATAACCGTGTTCTTCCATTATTGTTTGAGCTTTGTTTTGAAAACAAAAAGAGTCACTTATTAAACCCCCCCCCCTTCTAAGTGTTTTCTTACCCCTTCAATAATAACAAACAAACATTATATGATAAAACAAAAAAATTAATTCTTAACACGTGCGCAGATTCAAACTGCCCATTCACAGCATGCCACACCATCGTCTTCTTCGTCGCCTCTGTTGTTTTAGAGATCAAAGCTTTTACCTACGGACACTGAGCGTAGGTATAACCCTGTGCATTTCTAAAATCTCATACAACCATGATAAATGAAAACCAATGGTACCAATCAACTCGTTGCAACCTCACGAGCATCATGGTACCATTATTAATGGCCAATTGTTCCTGCATAGTAAATCCCTAAAAACGAATAAAAAACCCTAGCCATGGCACTTTGCTGTACAGTCAATAAGAATACAATTAATCATAACCATTAGCTTGCAAACATCCCAAGGATTAAAAATATATCAATTATTCATGATAAAGATGCCAGAATTAGTGCATTCAATTTCAAGAAAAGAGACAAACCGTTTGAACCTTATAGTGTGATTCTGAACGTGGGGAAGCTTGCTAGCGGTTGCAACACGGTCCAGGAATGTCCAGTAAACGATTGGGATGGTTAGAATGCCTTGAGGTGATCTGTAACGTGGAAATTAGTCTGCAACTTTTCTTGAATTTTTTAAAGTTTGCTTTCTGCATTTTCACGCCTCTAACCCCTTGTTTTTGGTCTGCACTTGTTCCTTATGTATAGTATAATGCATTAGGGTTACAATTTTGTATCAAATCTCTTCCAATTATGAATATTGATTCATGATTTGATCCTTGTGCAAAATCTTTCCAAATCAAGAAAATCCAATCTTTTTGTGTCCATATGAGTCTTGCACGATTTGATCTTGTTTCCAGCTGTGTAATGAACCTAAACATGCACAAAATCTCAAGATTTAATTAGCTTTTGATATTTTTACTATTTTATATTGATTTTATTTGATTTAATTAAAATAAAATCAAAATAAATAACAAAAATAAAATAATGACAAGTGGAAGGGATCATGGGTCGTGGGTCACATTACAAACTCAGTGCAAGCATAAAAAGTTGGGCCCATTTGACAAAATATGCAATTTTGGACACATTTGACTTTTGGCAATTTTGCAAAAAGGGTCAACTTTACCAATGCGTAACTCTCTCAATTTTGACCCTAGAGATGTGTTCTTGGACTTTTTAGAAATATTAAGATGTCCTATAAGCAACCCTTTTGGTCTCATCTCAATTGAGTCTTCCATGTTCATGTATGAAGCTTTGACCCAAAAGGTATTTTTGTTGACTTTCCAAAATGACCTATAATGTCCAAATTCATATCTTCATGTGAATGCATATTTTGAACTTGGGAGATGAAGATGAATTATAGGGAATTACATCCTCTTCAAAATGAGCTTTGGATGGGTCATTTTTTATAAAGCATGAGAAAGTTATGCTGGTCAAAGTTGAGTTGACTTTTCCTACAAAACCCTAATTTAGCAACTTTTGGGTTTTGATGAATTATGACCAATCCTTGAGGAATCATGATCAACCCTTGATAAAATGATGAATAATACTTCAAAATGATAATGTTGACCAAAAATCTTGAAGTTTGACTGTATGTGGGCCACCGTTGACTTTTGCCCTAGCAAAGTCGATTTTTAGGCCTTTGAGCAATTGAATGAGCAAACTTCCTCTGCAAGGCTTGAAACTTGACATGGATGATCTTGAGAACATATTAGGACAATGGTGAGCATTTGGGACCCTTTGGATTCAAACATCTTGATGTAAAATGAAACCCTAATTTGAGGTAGACGGTCTTAGGAGAGAGTTTGTCTGGTCAACCCTTGGACTTCCTTGAGAAATTTGAGGACCTCACTTGACATGTATTGAGAAATATGGGAGGGAAAATTTTGGGGTACAACACGTTGCAAGTAGTTGAAATTTCATTGTTGTTATTCATGAATTATTTGTTGTAATTGATTTTTAAAACCCGTGTTACGGAGCAGGATATTTTATATCATGTTTATATGAAGATGTGACTCCCTTTTTGGTGGTTTTATTTGAGTTATTCTCGTAAATTATATGAGAAATATATGTGGGTTTAGAAGGGTGTTACATTAGTGGTATCAGAGTAGGTCAGTTCGTCCGACCAGGTTTTCTTATGATGTGCATGTCATGTTGGTCGATTAGTGTGAGTACACTGTCGATACATTGTTTTCTGACGTTAGTTTCCTATGTGTAGAATGGCTAGAAGAAACGATGTTGAAATTGCTGCTGATTTGCAGGTTGTTGCTCAGGCTGTGCGTTATCAACATAATACTGGCGCGAATGATGGATCCCGTATCTTGGAGACGTTTTAGAGGAACCATCTGCCTACTTTCAAGGATAGGTACGACCCTGATGGAGCACAAACTTGGCTCAAAGAGATTGAACAGATCTTCCGGGTCATGGATTATTTAGAGGAACAGAAGATGTGGTTTGATACACATATGCTGGCAGGGGAAGTCGATGACTGGTGGGTCGTCACCCGTTAGAGACTAGCAGTGGTGGGTGAAGTCGTCATTTGGACTGTGTTCATCAGAGAGTTTATGAGGAAGTACTTTCCCGAGGATGTGCGCGGGAAGAAAGAGACTGAGTTCCTAGAATTTAAACAAGGAAATATGACTGTGACTGAGTATGCTTCCAGGTTTGTGGAACTAGAAAAGTGTTATCCACATTATAGTGAGGTGACTGTTGAATTCTCGAAATGAATCAAGTTTGAGAATGGTTTGTGTCTGGAAATGAAGTGCGCAATTGGATATCAGTAGATTCGTAGGTTTCCAGAGTTGATGAATAGTTAATAAAGAGAATTAGAAGGTTTCTGATGGGAAAAAGATAAGTGGGCGAGGGGCTCCCACTCCTGTCAAGTGTTATAGGTGTTGTGAACAAGGTCACTGTTCTAATGAATGTGAGAATATGGTCCTGAGATATTACAAATGTGGTAAGACGGGTCATCATGCTCCTGAGTGCAAGAATGATGGTCCAACTTGTTTTAATTGTGGAGAACAGGTTCATATTAGTAGCCAGTGTCAGAAGCCAAAGAATAATGTTGTTGATGCCTAGACCAATTGTAAAGTGTTCGCTTTGAGTGGATCAAAGGATTCCAAGAAAGATAACTTAATTCGATGTACTTGTTTTATTAACAATGTTAAATTGGCTTCTATTATTGATACTGGTGCTACTCATTCGTTTGTTTCGCGTGAATGTGCTAATATGTTGGGATTTAAGTTGTCTGATATGAGTGGTAGTATGGTAATAGATACTCTTGCTAGTGGTTCTGTTATTACTACTTTTGTTTGTTCAAGATGTCCTCTGACCATTTATGGTAAGATTTTTGTGATGGATTTGGTGTGTCTACCCTTACACCAAATTGATGTTATACTTGGTATGAATTGGTTGAAATTCAACTATGTTCACATTTATTGTTATAATAATACTTTTAGATTCCCTAACTTTAGTGATAATGGAGAACTGATGTTGTTGTCTGCTAAGCAAGTGAATGAACTCCTGGAAGATGAAGCTTTGATGTTTGCAATGTTTACATCATTGCAAGTTGATCGTGAAGCTGCAAGCATTGAATTACCCATTATCTGTGAATTTTAAGAGGTGTTCCCAGATGATATAAGTGATTTACCTCTAGAACATGAAGTGGAGTTTTCTATAGAATTGGTTCCAGGTACAAGTCTGGTGTCAATGGCTCCTTACAGAATGCCAACTTCCGAGCTGAGTGAGTTGAAGAAACAACTGGAAGAGATGCTTGAGAAAAAGTTTGTTCGACCAAGTGTTTCTTTGTGGGATGCACATATGTTGTTAGTTAAGAAGAAATATGGAAGTATGATATTGTGTGTGGACTACAAGCAGTTGAATAAAAGGACTATTAAAAATAAGTATCCACTTCTGAGGATTAATGATTTGATGGATTAGTTGGTGGGTGCTTACGTTTTTAGCAAGATTAATTTGAGGTCATGTTATCATCAGATTCGTGTTAAACCAGATGATATTCCGAAGAAGGATTTTCGAATAAGGTATGGTCATTATGAGTACATTGTGATGCCATTTGGTGTATCTAATGCACTAGGTGTTTTCATGAAGTATATGAATTGAACATTTCATTCATATTTGGATAAGTTTGTGGTGGTTTTCATTGATGATATTTTGATATATTCTAAATCAGAAGAAGAACATGCGGAACATTTGCAAATTGTGTTGCAAGTTGTCGCGGTGAAAAATCGAGGAGACAAATCTATTGAGAAACTTGACTCACAATGACTTAAGAAGTCTCCGCCAAACTTTATTGTTTCCAAGGAAAAGGGAAAAGGTCGAAACCCTATTGTTTAAAATGAAATGTAATAAGTAAAGACTAAAAGCAAAGCATAAGGAAGAGATCTAAGGTACGGGGGTTGGTTATACAAAGGAAATGTATTAGCATCCTATGTATCTATAGTACTCTATAGGAACCACTTATAATATCTATTTTTTTGGTTTAAAATTGTTTGTTTGTTAAATGAGTGTGGAGATGGGGAAATAAAATATTTTTATTATAATTTTGTTTGGAAAGACATAGTCTTATACCTACCTACCAATTAAGGATCAAAACCTTGTAGTTCATGGTAAAGATGACAAAGGGGGTTTGTTGTTGTTGATTTTATGAGAAGAGATATTTCATCATCTTTTAGAGAGAAAACTCAACTAATACCACCACAAGTATGAGAAGATGGATCTTACATCATCATGAAGGAAGGGCTACTAACTTGGATATAAAGATCAACAAGTTTTCAACTAACGTCTTCATGTTGAAAGAATCACATTTACTTCAACAATTGTTATGGGGATAGGAGAATAATATCTCAACTATAAAGAGGATTTATATTTAATCTCTTTGAGAAAAGTTTTAAATTGAAAAGTCAAGTGGTAAAAAGTTATGGGTGAGGTTAAGTCACTTTGTCTTTTGAAATTGTTTTGATAAGCTTAAGTATATTAAATCATTTGTTTAAAAATAAAGTTTGAAAATGCAATGACACAAGGTCAAAGTTTTTACATGAAAGTTGTGAAGGTTTGAAAAATGATTTTTTAGAGTTTAAAAGTTTCTTTAGAGTATATGAAGATACATAGGGTGATTATTCACAAGATTTTTTATACAAAGGGGAATGCACATGCTTATGACTATAAAATCAACAATACTATCCTTTTCCTTGGAATTTGGGGGGATAAGTGTAATAAGATATTAAATTACTAACATGGTACCAAACATACATCACAAATCTCGAGCATAAGGGTGAAGGTTAAAATGATTATCAAGTAAAAGCTGTGATAAAAGATAGAATAAACAAACATGTAAACAAACAAGCATGGTATCACTTTGGTTTAAAGGAGTTTATGAAGGAAATACATCCTTAAAGGGGAAGTAAGCTCAAGGCACATGGATAAACAAACAAGTTAAGATTAAACATCAAAAATTCAAGTCTTAAACCTATATAACAATCAAATTCTTCATGATATAAATATGTACAAGGGTCATGTTATCAAACAACATTCATTAAAGACAAAGCATGGTTATTTATCATGGGTTTATTCAAGAGATTTAACAAAAGAAAATCAAAGAAAAGGTTTTAAAATAAGTAAAAAGGACTTGTTTTGAATTAAATAAAAAAGGTTAAATAAATAATATATTTGGTATTTTTTTCACATATTCATATAATAGGGTAGATAAATAAGGAGTGTCAAAATGAGTTATTTTGATAGATGAAAATAATTGTTGAAGTTTGACGAAAAAAGATGACGTAAACAAGTAACAAAAAATTAGGGAAGGGGATGGCAAGGCTTGAACCCACGCCCAGAGGTTCATTGGCTAAAATCTTGTCACTGAGCCATGCGCTCAATGGTGATAACTAACACAACCATGCAATAGTATTTGAAAGCAAGTGTATAAACATGTTAAAAATATATTATAAAAGGTCTAGGATGAAGGGGATTTGAACCATATATCTAAAGGTGAAATGCGTGCACTCTAACCACTGGGGTGGTGATACATCCATTAATTTTAATGTAATCATAAAAAAAATAATAAAATAAGTTCATGAATTAAAAAAATGGAGCTACCTTCTTCTTCTTCACCATTGTCGCTACAATAATTTAGTTTTTCTTAAAAAATTATAACTTTCTCATTTATCAACCAAATTCAAAAATATAAAAATCAAACTTGTTTGAAATTTCACAGGGAATTTAAAAATGTAATTAACTTAAGCTAAGACTCAAAGATGAACACAAATTTTTATCAGTACCAAAATAAAAATCTAACTTTTCAGAGACACGATTCTCCTTACACAAGCAAAATCAATAAAAACTAATTACATGGTTAGCTTCAGGACAATCATATGTACATTTTTCATTTAGAAATCAAACACAAATGATGCATGTAGGATACTACAGTTTGAGTTTTTTACCTCTTTGGAGAAAATTTTAAAGCTTCTTATATGGCTTTCCAATGCAAAGTGATAATCCTATGAGATTGCTGGGACCTCAAGGATTCTATTCCAATTCATACTTTATTTTGAAAGTTGCTGAAATGCTCCACATAAATCAAGTTGTAAGCTTTGGTTATGGAGTTTGAAGGATGGTGGTGATGATGTTTCTGAAGTGTAACATGGGTGTGGATGAGTTTAATATGATGTTTATGAAGTGTTTGGGTGATTATTTTGCAAGGATATGGAAAGATTTTTGTGTTTCAAATTTACAGTGTGAAGAATGTAACAATGGAGTTTTTTGTATGCAAACTTGGTGTGTTTAGACTTGAGGCTGGATCCTATATATATATATATATATATATATATATATATATATATATATATATATATATATATATATATATTGTAAATGAATTATGTAACTTGCAGAAACTTGTCTTGATTCAGTTTGAATGGTAGTTTGATCAATTGGTTAGAAAATGTACAAAATACCAAGTTTACTTCATGATGAAGAAAGGAGTGAATCAAGGGACTTTGAGCCATGTTTCTTGTACTTGGGAGGTTGTTTATAAGTTAATTAATAAAGTGTGATCAGAGATAACAATGGATGGGCTCAAGGAGGACTTTGTGCAAAAAGTGGCTTTATGAAAATGGAAGTGTTCACTTTATGCCAAAAATAGAAAAGCTTAAGTACAAAGGTTTGAACAACTTGGACAAAGCCTTAATGATCTGTGTACAACTCAATTTTTCGTGTGATTTAGAAGAAACATGGCCTGAAAAGCAGGATTGTATGGGGATATCTTGAGATTTCCAAAGAGTCCAAGATCACCTTCATATGATAAAAATTGAGTGAGATATGATTTGTGCAAGCTGGGCAATTTTGACAAAATGCATAAAATTCAAATTAAGAAAATTTGAATTTTTGGGCTAATGGGCCTATATTTTAAGGTCCAAACGTGTTCCTGACCTCAAAATAGACTCCTAAATCCATTCATTTGTTTTTGTGGTTTTTATTTCTTTTGATTTTAATTTTATTCAAATAAAAGCAAAATAAATCAAATAAAATACCAAGTGAATGAATCAAGATATGAAGATTTATTTTTGAATCAAATCATAAGTCTAAAAAGCTGGTGACAACTTGCAAAAAATGTGTAAAGATTGATTGGTACATGATTGACCTAAAAAAGAAATATTTTATGCAAAACTTCAATCAAAGATTTGATCATGAAATACAAAAGATTGATTCCACTTTTGTTTACCTTAATCTTCCATTATAAATAGAGAACATATTCAGACAAAAAAATAGGCAAGGCTGCTCAAGAAACAAGGGTTTTGAGATTGAAATTTGCAAGGAAAAGGTTGAACTCGAAATTCAGCTTTCAGCCATCCTCGGGACTAGGTGACCATTCAAATCAATTCCCGAGGTATCATAAAGTAAGTTTCAATCGTTCTTGATGATCAAAGGTGCCTAAAACATGCATTCCAAATATCGTCGTTTTACATATGTTGTGAAATTCATATTTTGATATTTATGAGGCTTTGATTTAAACTAACAGTTTCAATGTGTTCTTGAGACAAAATAGTGCAGGTTTTATTCTTTGCATGAGGCCCATGATGCCAGAATACTCCATCACCATTATTGCACTGTGTTACTTTGTTTTGATTGTATCTCACTGTACAGGTTGAATTAGTCAAAACGAATGTCATCATTGGATTTACAAGGGTCAAATTACGTGGATAAGATCCTTCTTAATCTCTAACACACATTATTTTTGCAGGCTGAAGAATGACCTCACCCGAGAAGACGATCGGAGCTAGGGCTCTGACGCTTCTCCGATTCACTTGTTTATAATATATTTATTGGTTTGTCTTGTATAAAAGAATTGAAGCGCATCGCAGTTGGTTGAGACGGAGGCATGTAACGTGAAGGGCGTGATTCGATCCCCGCGTATCACAATATTTTTTTTTTCAAACTAACGAGCAGGTTTCATATATATTATTCAATTCCTATTTTCAAACACTAACAGGCGTTTGACCTAGTGGCAAGCAGTGCTGTTTGTGAAACCAGGGGACGTGGGTTCAACACTCACCCCATGTAGTTTTTTTACCCTATTTTTATAACCTAACTTTTTCTATTTTCTTTCTTAATTATTCCTTAATTATTTTTTAATTAACAATTAACCAACATAATCTTTTTTCTTAATAACTAACAAATTAGGATTATAGTTTTAGTTAGTAATTAATTTTCTTATATTTTTTATTTACTAATTAATTAAGTTGGCTTTTTTTCTTAACATTAAAATAAATTAGAATTTAGGTTTTAATTACTATTATTAGCTTAAATTATTTTCTACAAAAAAAAGTCATAAAACATTTTAACATTCTTTTTTCTATTTTCTTTCTTCTTGCTATTTAATTTTCATAGAAAATTGTATAGGTTGCATTCTTTACTTGTAATAGCGTATATTTATTTTCTCGCGTTTTTTCCTAATTATGTAACTGCTCACAGGATGTAATAACGTAGGTTTACTTTCTCGCGAATTTTTATACTTATGTACCTCTCCCAAAGCCATGTAATAGCTTAAGACTTTACATTCCATATTTTATTTTTCTATACATATTTAACTGCTAGTAACTAGGGTTTGCGTGGCAAGACTAGAATTAATCTAGAAAATCCTAATATTCAAGATAAATAATTGAATCAATGCACTTCGCACACTTGCACCTCTAGGATAACCTCTCTTGTTGCCTTATGATATTTATCACGTCCATCGAAAGTGGGGATATTTTAGCAAAAGACCCTCGATCAAATCATCATGTCTTTTTCGAATAAAGATCATAATCCTTCGATGATACTTTGAGCTTCTTACAAAATGATCTAGTCCCTTCAAGTTGCCTACAAGACTTTAGTGGGTAAGAAACTCTTAATTGCTTGCTCACAACTTTTCTCAAAACTTTTTTTCATACTACACTTTCAAATAAATATTTTCAAAAATAACACTTTATATACATTCTTGAGGACTGATACAAGAATCATTACAAAGTCAGCCTTACATTGGCGATTTCAAAATATTTTCAAACAAATCACACACACAAAGCAAGATTTTCAAAAGTGAGCTAAGCAATTAAGAGCCCTTAGATAACTACGGATGAAAAGGGTGTTAACCCTTCCCTTTTCATAACTTACCCTCCGAACTCAAAATCTATCAAAGGTCTTTCCTGTTATTTTCACCTTTCCTAAATATTGGATAAAAGAAAAGTCAGTGGCGACTCTAGCTATCCGCACATTTGGATAAAACCAAAAAAAGCAGTTCTCCCACCGTATTACAACATGTAATGCATTTTAAAGCCTGTAGATTTTGTAAGTCTTAGGCCGACACATGCATGATTCAGGTCGACACATACTGAAACTTTTTTGAAAATTGCAGAAATTCTTATTTTATGTGTCGACACATTCATTTTTTAGGTCGACACATTTTCTATCGTTTTAAAGCCTGTAGCTTTTGTAGTTCTTCGGTCGACACATGATCTTTTATAGGTCGACACATTCGGTTCAAAAACCATGTATGTGTCAACACATACTTTTTTAAGTTGGTCAATTTTTTAAATTCTTTTATTCCAAATTTATCCATCTTTTCCCTAAAAGTTCCAAGACTATAAATACTCTTTCATGCATCATTCAAACTTGTTGAAAACTATAAAATTAGTTTATTTCTCTCTTCATCTTCAACCTCCAATCTATGCATACACACTGACATTACATTGTAACGATGTTCCGTTGGGGTGCGATCTAGACGAGGATTACTAGTGTCAAATTGTGTATTGGGTGGAGTTCTATAGGGGTTTTCATCAAGAAAAAACCTTGGGTTTGTCTTCCAAGACCATTGGTTAATTTTGGGGTTTTCGTGAAATACGTTCGAGAGGTAATTGCGGTAAAGTAAACAACCTTGGAGTGCTTAAAATCTTTGCAAGGAACCTTGGAGCGTTTGAAATATTTGTGAGGAAGTAACTTGGAGTACCGGATAGAATCGAAGTCTTGTGTTGCAATAGTTTGAAATTGACGGTGCGCGAAATCTTTGGAGATAAAGAACACAAAGGAGTAGCAAGATCTAGATAGTCATTCTTCATCTATTGTGGTTTTAGGTCTCTCTCAAGATCAAAAGTGGAGAAGGGGTTGAATCAACAACAAGCTTAGGGTTTATGGAGTTGCTCTTGAACACTTTTCTTCTATCAACAATTTTGCATGGTAAGAATTATCCTAATTTCATTGAAACTAGTGGGGTACACGTGTGTTCGCACGGGTACCAGTATGGTACGCGCATTTGTTCTTAAAATATAATTTAAAAAACGATTTTTTTTTAAAAGAGATAATAAATTGGTGCCTATAATTATTTCAATATATAAAAATATTTGAATCAATAATTTATAGATATTTTATATAAATATTATATTTGTTTTAGAATTATTCTCAAAAATATTTACACCAATAGTAAAGTTGTTCTATTATTATTCAATATTTTTATCAGTATTTTCATGTTCACGTTATTATTCAATATTTTTATCAGTAATTTTATGTTTATGTTATTATTCAATATTTTGAGCAGTACGATGATGTTGCGGTTAATATTCAAAAAGATTATCAATAATTTCATGTTCCCGTTTATATTCAATATTTTGATAAGTAATTTAATATTTATGTTAAAATTAAATATTTTAATCAGTAACTTTTTCGTTAAAATTCAATATCTCGAATAATAACTTCTTATTCCCGTTATTATTCAATATTTCAATTGATAACATTATTTCTCGTTAATATTCAATATTTTTATCAGTAATTTTATATTCCCGTTAATAATAAAGATTTTTATTTGTAGTTTTAATGTACCCAAATATACATTGAAAGCAATATATATGAATATTTTCTTGTGTAGATCTAACACGTTGTTTCCCTTGGCATTTTTAAAAATAAATCTTGTAATCAAAATCGCGACTATACGGTCAATATTGTGAAAGTCTAAAAGTGACTACAAAAGGACATATCAAATTCAACTTTCAACTTATAAATGAGAGAAATAAATATGTAAATTATGTTGGTTATAAATTAGTACATAACATATTATTTCATATACTTTTAACTTATAATGTGTAAATTGATTTAAATGCTAAAATATTTGCAAGTACCGCATTTCCGTCTCATCAACCAAATTAGAAACCTAATAACTACTTTTTAGTCCCTGCTTAGTTTTAATCTATCCTAACAATTTTTTAATAACTATTGTTAAAATGATATGTTTAGAAAATTATAAACAATAACTTACTTAAAATTAAAACTTTTTAACTTGTAATAAATTTTAGAAAGCTCTTATTTTATAAGAATTAAAAATATATTTAACTTTAATATTAAATAGATAATAGAATTGAAAAATCATTAATTAATTCTATACTGGAAATAAATAATAAGTTTTTGCAATCGATCACATGAACAAATTTGCAACCAATACTTGCTTTTCTTTATTTGACTTGTATGCTTTACGTTTTGGGTCCTTGTTTGGGTTACTGTTAAAAATCCTACACCCAAATTTGGGGACACCTTTTAGGTAAGTAGCAATAAACTATGAGGGAACTGTGCGGGGTATATCGACACAGTTGAAGCAGTAGCTATGTTGATGTGGAACTTTGGTTGGTACTGGTAACCCTTGAGTCAATCAGGGAGAGTACGGGGCTGCCGCGTGGTGTCGTGAAGCATCAACTGACCTTAGAATCTTTAATTGCACAACTTGGCCAGTAGGACATAGCGAGGTGGCCGGCCTTGGTGTATTCCCAAGGTCGACAGATACTCGATGCTACACTCATTGAGGTTTGACTCTTGAGCTTTGTTTGGTTGCGAGTCAATCGCCTATCGAACGAAGCTGGGGGAAAGATCGGTGATATTGAGATCCCTTAGAACCCGGTTACCTTTTATAGGACAGGTTGAACCAATCCAACTTCGAGAGGGTATGACCTTAAAACTCACGCAAGCCTTAACCCTAAGGACTTGGTGTGACTTGTTTGTTGTTTGCTATACCTGTGATTTTCTAGCATAATCATGACATCATAAAGCATGGCATATCATGACTAACCATTTCAAGGATTTCCTAGGGCTCAGTTTTGCTCAGTTTTGTAGGACATGGCATCCGCCCACAGAAACACTATCCAGATTAACCTTGTGAAAGTGCCTCTCCAACTAAAGGATTTGGCATTAAGGATCCCTGAAAGCTCTCCCCTCACTGAAAAGCATGGCCAGTTGCTCAATTTGGTCACTGCAAAACCTGATGAAGAATTATTAAAAGTTTTGTTCCAGTTCTTCGATCATGTGCACCATTGTTTCACCTTCCCGGATTACTAGCTAGTACCTACTATGGAGGAATTTTCTCAGTTATTAGAGGTACCTATTCTTGACCAGTTACCTTTCAACAGTACTGAAGAACATCCAAAGCCTGAAGAGATTGCTAGAGCTCTGTCCTTACAACGGTCCAACATAGTGACAAATTGGGAGACTAGAGGGAGTGTCAAAGGAATTCCGGTTAAGTTTCTGTTCGAGAAGACTCACCATTTTTGGGATACCTTAGATTTACAAGCTTTTGAAGAGGTGCTGGAACTTCTCTTTTACGGGACGGTACTTTTCCCTAATGCAGATCAACTCGTAGATGTGAGCACTATTAAGGTTTTTCTGTCTCATAATCTAGTGCCTACATTACTCGGGGATATTCTGCACTCTCTGCATGCACGCACTCCAAAGAGAAGGGGGACCCTTCTATGTTGCACTCCTCTATTGGCTAAGTGGTTTATTTTGCACCTACCCAGGTCTGTTTTGAATAACGAGCAGGGTTTGAAATGGTCTTGTAGGCTGATGTCCCTTAAGCATTCGGACATTCGTTGGTGTTCACGGTTCTCGGAAGATATCACCATTATCGATCGCTGTGGTGAATTCTCTAATGTCCCTCTCTTAGGCATTAGGGGAGGAATCACGTACAACCCTTGTTTGGCCTTGCGTCAGTTTGGTTATGCAAAGAGAGATGGTCCTCGTGATACGCTTATCCAAAGAATCTCCTTCAACTATGAGAATGATGCTCAGGGATACCACAAAAGGTTCATAAAAGCTTGGGGCATGGTGCATAAAATTGACAGCAAGACACTGAGGCGCAAGAATTAAATCCCTCTTGAGCCCTATCTCCGATGGGTACGAGCCCGCACTCAAAGTCTTATGATGCCTTACCATGCTGTCCTACCAATAATTATGGAACCAGTGGCTGAGGGAGATACTACTTCCCTTGGTCATCATCCTGACATGCCAACTGATCATGACGAGTTACAGAAGTCCTGGGTTCAACTTAAAGAGGAGCGGGACACATTTGAAGCTCAGTTTTATGCCAACGAGAAGAAGGTCCTGGAGCTCACTAGGCTACTTCATGAAGAAAGAAACATAAACGCCTACATTGCACCAAAGAGGATGCGCTCCTGGGAAACCTAGTTTCTTTTTGCTTTGAGTTTTGTTTTGTTTAAACTGTAAGCCTAAAGGGCATTTTTTGTAACAATTCAAACTCATTAATACAATTAATGTGTGTTTCTTTTTTGGTTAAGCAAATTTGAGTTTTTAAGAATCCTTGAAATCATTGCATACCATCCATGACATTGCATAAGCAGGCACTGTTACAGGTTTCTCATCTCCTCCGCTGTTTATTTCAGCAGATATGTCTTCTGAACAAAGCATCAAAGATATTCAGGCACAAAATGCCCAATTTCAACAGTTGTTCATAACTCTGGCAAAAGGACAGGAGGATCTGAAGGCCCTCATCCTGAAAGAGAAAGAGGAGAAGAAGAAGAAAAAGAAGAAGCGTGTCGGTGCCCTCAATATGGGCAGAAGATTCGAGGGGCCACTAAAGCAATTAGTTGATGTGACTTCCTCATCCAAAGAAGGGGAAAATCAAGAGGGGCAGACAAGGGAAGAGGACCCCAGTCCTGAAGTCTCTAACAATGATACCGACTATAATGATGAGCAGTATCCTCCCACGGAGGATAGGTACAAGCAGTTAGAGGATCGGTTAAGTGCTATGGAGATCCAGAGAATACCAGGGCTAGATTTTGAAGAACTGGGGTTGATGTCCGGGGTAGTCATCCCACAAAAATTTAAGGCTCCAGTTTTTGCAAAGTATGATGGGGTGTCTTGCCCAAAGCTCCATCTCCGTTCCTATGTGAGGAAGATCCAGCCCCACACCGTTGATAGAAACTTATGGGTTCACTTCTTTCAAGACAGCCTGTCAGGGACCCAGCTTGAATGGTTCTACCAATTGGAGGGAACCAATGTCCGAAACTAGGAGGATTTGGCTGCCTATTTTTATAAGCAGTATAAATACAATGCCGACCTGGCCCCTACTGATACTCAACTCCAGAGTATGTCCATGGGCGCAGGTGAAGGCTTTAAGGACTATGCACAGAAGTGGAGAGACTTGGCTGGGAGAGTTCAACCCCCTTTATCTGACAGGGAGTTGGTTGACATGTTTCTTGGGACACTGTCTGGTCCATTCTTCAACCATTTGATTGGTAGCTTATCAGCTGGTTTTACTGAGCTGATATTAACTGGAGAGAGGGTAGAAGCTGGGATTCGGAGCGGTAAAATATAGAAAGATACCTCGTCAAGTTTAGCAAAGAAACCTTTCACTGGTAAGAAGGAGGCCAATGCCATTTATAGCTCGAGAGATCATAGTAGAGCGGGATACCGTCCAACGGTAAGTGCTGTAATAATACCAAGTCATGCGGCTGCCCCATAACGCAACAATCAGCAAAGGGTAGAAAGACCAGAAAGGAATTTCACCTGGATTAACATGACATTGACAGAGGTTCTACCCCATCTGCTGAGATCTAACCTGGCAACTTTAAATGAGGCTCCCAAGAATCCTAATACCTCCTCTCCTCGATATAATCCGAACGCTCGGTGCGCCTATCATTATGAGAGTCCTCGTCATGACACAAATGACTGTTAGGCTCTAAGAAATAAAGTACAAGACTTGATTGAAGCCAAGGAGATTGAGTTCGAAGCTCCAGAGAATCCCAATGTCATAACTGCTCCCATGCCTAAGAACAACCATGGAGTTAACGCCATTAATACTGATCTATTCGTAACCTTAGTGGATGAAGTTTCTACTCCTCTTATGAATGTTAAGAAGAATTTGTTGTTGGCCGGTTTATTTCCGGGTTATGGTGAAGGTTGCCATATGTGTTCTTTTCTACCTTCTGGTTGTCATTTGTTGAGGTCAGGTGTTCAACGCCTGATAGACAGCAGAGAAATTTTGTTCGAAAAGACTTTGATTCCAACTGCTCTGTGTGAAGATATTGCTATTATAACCATTTCCGTGAGTCCTTCCAAGGCTTCCTCGAGAAAACCTGTTAGGATTACACCCACTACGAGAATCACTATGTTGATAATCACATGTCCTGGTCCTGTCCCGTACACCTCGGACAAAGCTGTCCCTTGGCATTATGCCGCCGATGTTTAATATCATGGCGTTAAATAAATCTTGAAGACCAAAGAAGCTGATCCTGATGTCGGTAACATCGTCGGGACCGGCAAAATTACTAGAAGTGGAAGGGTTTTCTCTCCTGAGATCTCCCTAAAGACTGCCACTAAGCCTGTCATTATTTCATCTTCTACTCCCGCTAGTACTTCAGTTACTATTCATGTTCTTACTCCAGCTGTTACCCCTTCCGATAAGTCATCTGGAACTCGAGGCAAAGAAGCTGTAGGTGAGCCTGCCCGTACAGAGGCACCTAGAAAAATTGTTGTGGAAGCCTCTAAGCAAGAGATAGAGGAAATTTTGAAAATAATTAAAAAGAGTGACTACAATATGGTCGAGCAGCTGGGACAGACCCCCTCAAAGATATCCCTGTTATCCCTGCTGTTGTGCTTTGAGGCCCATGCGAAGGCTTTGATTTCATTCCTCAAAACTGCGCATGTGCCGCAAGAGACTTCAGCTGATCAATTTAAATATTGCATGGCTAGCCTGACTACTGACAATGGGTTGGGTTTTTTAGATGCAGACTTGACACCGAAGGGAAGAAAGCATAATGATGCTCTGCATGTCTCGATTGAATGCAGGGGCACCACTATGGCTCATGTGTTGGTGGATACTGGGTCTTCGCTGAATGTTCTGCCCAAGAAGGCGTTGGACCAGTTGGATTGTGAGGGTTTGACTTTAAAGCCTAGTAACATTGTGGTAAGGGCTTTTGACGGGTCGAAAAGAATGGTGCATGGGGAACTGAACATCCTTGTCAAGGTAGGCTCTCAGACTTTCGAGTCCACCTTCTATATGATGGACATCAGGCCATCATACTCTTGTTTGTTGGGTCGTCCTTGGATCCACGAAGTTGGGGCTGTTACTTCTACACTACACCAAATGTTGAAGTATCCGGTGAAGGGGAAGATAGTCACTATGCATGGCGAAGAGGAGTATATGGTGAGCCACCTGAACTCCTTCAGGTACGTAGTGATGGACGAAGAATTTATAGAGACTCCTTGTCAAAACTTTGAAGAGGTTCCCCAGATTTTGGTGTCGACTGAGACCACTACCAGCACCAAACCTCCTCTGAAGATGGCTTCTCTCAAAGACGCTAGAGCAGTAGTTGAAGAAGGTAGGAGTACCAATTGGGGACAACTTCCTGAGTTTATTCACAAAACTGACAAGTTTGGCTTGGGCTTTAATTTAGGGGCTCAGAAGGTTGTTCGACGCGCTCGAGTTGGAGCACCTCCCCTATGCATCAGCAATCGAGGGGTCAATGCTATTGAAGATAGTGAGGAAGACTTTGATATTGACAGCTGAATTTACCCGACTACCAACGGTGGACCGAGTAATTGTACGACCCGAGATTTTATACCAGTTTCTTTTATTCCGCAGTAATTGCCTTATTTGTTTTCTAAGTTTGTAATGAACAATTTAAACTTTATGGCCTTGTGTCTTACCCGAGTCACAATGGTTCTATCTGTGAGGGTTATTATATGTCATCTCATATATCATCAATGAAGCATTAGACGTTCTTTGCATAAAAATTTTGCACTCTCTGGTTTTTTTTCTTTTCTGCCTTTGCTTTATCAATATAGTTATACTCTTACGCATACTCACGTATCAAACTGTAGATCCATATCCACTCTGGACCCCATTGATAACAATTATGCTATTGTCAGTTATGACTTCGAAAATCCGATCAACCAAGCCGAGGACGAAGGTAAGGACGATTGTGAGGTACCTAGAGAGCTTGCTAGACTGCTACAACAGGAAGAGAGGGCTATTCAACCTTATGAAGAGCCATTCGAGACAATAAACTTGGGTACGGAGATGGACAGAAAAGAAGTCAAGATCGACACAAATTTGGAGACTAAGATCAAACAGCGACTGATACAAATGTTGCACGACTACGTTGGGATCTTCGCCTAGTCATATGAAGACATGCCTGGTTTAGACACTGACATCGTGGTGCACCGTCTGCCAACTAAAGAGGATTGTCCTCCGGTTAAACAGAAGGTCCGCCGTATGCACCCTGCAATGTTAGAGAAGATCAAGGCAGAGGTCATGAAGCAGTTCGATGCAGGGTTCTTAGTTGTCACCTCTTATCCGCAGTGGGTTGCTAACGTTGTTCCAGTACCTAAGAAGGACGGCAAGGTACAGATGTGTATGGATTACAGAGACCTGAATAGGGCAAGCCCCAAGGATGACTTCCCGCTTCCTCACATTGATGTTCTGGTTGACAACACCGCGCAACATAAAATCTTCTCCTTCATGGACGGTTTCTCTGGCTACAATCAGATCAAGATGGCTCCCGAAGACATGGAGAAGACAACCTTCGTCATACAGTGGGGCACTTTCTGTTACAAGGTGGTGCCTTTTGGGTTGAAGAATGCTGGGGCAACCTATTAGCGAGCCATGGTCGCTTTGTTCCACGACATGATTCACCATGAGATCGAAGTTTATGTTAATGACATGATAGCCAGGTCTCAAATTGAGGAAGAACACCTTGATCATCTACAAAAGTTATTCGACAGGTTGAAGATATACAAGCCGAGGTTGAATCCGAACAAGTGCACCTTCGAGGTAAGGTCTGGTAAGCTTCTGGATTTCATTGTCAGCGACAAAGGCATCCAAGTAGACCATGCAAAGGAAAGGTCCATACAAGAAATGTCAGCTCCCCATACAGAGAAGGAAGTTAGAGGTTTCTTGGGACGCTTGAATTATATTGCCAGGTTCATTTCACATCTGACTGCTACTTGTGAGCCCATCTTCAAGCTCCTGAAGAAAGATCAAGTGGTAAAGTGGAATGATGAATGCCAAACCGCTTTCGAAAGAATCAAAGAATACCTTCAAGAACCGCCAAATCTGATGCCTCTGGTTGAAGGAAGACCTTTGATATTGTACTTAACAGTGCTAGACAATTCAATGGGGTGTGTGTTGGGGCAGCATGATGAGTCTGGTCGAAAAGAGCACGCAATTTACCACCTTAGCAAAAAGTTTACCGACAGTGAGACAAGATACTCGCTGCTCGAGAAAACTTGTTGTGCTTTGGAATGGGCTGCTCGCCGACTAAGACAGTACATGTTGACCCACACTACTCTACTGATATCCAAGATGGATCCGATCAAATACATCTTCGAGAAACCCACTCTCTCCGGAAGAATAGCGAGATGGCAAATGATCTTAACTGAGTATGAGATACAATATACAACCCAGAAAGCAATTAAGGGGAGTGTATTGGCTGATCATTTGGCTCATCAGGCCGTGGATGACTACCAGTCCATGAATTTTGAGTTCCCGGACGAGAACATTATGCTGATGACTGACTACAAAGAACCCATACCAGATGAAGGACCTGAAGAAGGATCCCGATGGACTATGGTATTTGATGGAGCCTCGAACGCACTTGGTAATGGCGTCGGCGCTGTAATCATATCCCCTGAGGGTTGTCACACTCCTTTCACTGCCCAATTATGTTTCAACTGCACTAACAACATGGCGGAGTATGAAGCCTGCATCCTTGGTCTCAAAGCCGCTATTGACCTCAGGATCAAGTTCCTCAATGTCTTCGGGGATTTAGCCTTGGTGATAAGTCAGATCAAAGGCGAATGGGATACGAAGCATCCGAATCTCATCCCATACAAAGAGCACGTACTGACATTACTCCCACACTTTGAGGAGGTAGCCTTTGAACATTTCCCACGGGAGAAGAATCAGTTAGCGGACGCGCTAGCTACCATGTCTTCTATGTTCAAAGTTAGGTGGGACAACGAAGCTCCCCGAATCACCATTGAAAGGTTGGATGAACCAGCGTTCTGCTGTGAGATTGATACTGAGGAGGTGACAGACAAACCCTGGTTTCACGAAGTCAAGAGGTATCTTGAGGCTCAAGAGTATCCCGAAGGGGCATCTGTCAATGATAAGAAGTTTCTGAGAAGGTTCGCTGCGAAATTCTTCCTCAATAATGGAATCCTCTACAAGCGCAATCATGACTCTACCTTACTGCGGTGTGTAGACAAGAGAGAAGCAGAGAGGATTATGACAGATCTACATGAAGGTACCTTTAGAACCCATTCCAGTGGACATACCATGGCTAAGAAAATCCTACGGGAAGGATACTACTGGTCCACTATGGAAGCAGACTGTTATCAACACTCCCGAACCTGTCATAAATGCCAAATTTATGCTGATAAAGTGCATGTGCCTCCGGTTCCTTTGAATGTCTTGACAGCTCCATGGCCCTTTGCAATGTGGGGCATTGACATGATCAGAGAACTCAGTCCCACCACTTCCAATGGGCATCGCTTCATCCTAGTGGCCATCGATTATTTCACAAAATGGGTTGAGGTGGCCTCCTTTGCTACTGTTACCAAGAATGTTGTGGCGCAGTTTATCAAGCATAACCTGATATGTCGGTATGGTGTGCCAGAGAGAATTATCACCGATAATGGTACGAATCTCAATAACACAATGATCACCGAACTCTATAAGCACTTCAAGATACATCATCATAACTCTTCTCTCTACCTGCCGAAGATGAATGGCGTTGTTGAAGCGGCTAACAAGAACATCAAGAAAATTGAACAGAAGATGACAGTGACATATAAAGACTGGCATGAGATGTTACCATTTGCTCTTCATGGGTACCGTACCTCAGCACGGACATCGACAGGGGCAACACCCTACTCTCTGGTATATGGCATGGAGGCAGTTCTACCCATTGAGGTTCAGATTCCTTCCCTAAGGATTATGAAAGATGTAGGCTTAAATGAAGACGACTGGATCCAAACTCAACTTGATCAACTGAATTTGATCGATGAGAAGAGACTTACTGCTGTCTGTCATGGTCAAACGTATCAAAAATGAATGATTAAGGCTTTTAACAAGAAGGTCAGATGCCAAGAGTATCAAGTCGGGGATTTAGTGAAAAAACGCATCATACTGCCGCAAAGTGACCCCAGAGGCAAATGGACTCCCACATACGAAGGGCCATTTATGGTTAAAAACATTTTCTCGGGTGGAGCCATGATTCTGACCACCATGGACGATGACGACCTTCCTCACCCTATCAATGCGGACATAGTGAAAAGATACTAAGCATGATAAAAGACCCACTAGGTCGACTGGCCTAGGCAAAAATAAGGGCTTCCCAGCGAACCAAAAGGGTTCGGGAAAAAATAAGGGATGAAAATGAAGAAAAAAAATATGTACACCCGGTAAGTCAAAAACCTGAAAAGGCGGCTTGGGCAAGAAAGGGTATCCCGGTGGACTGAAAACCGGAATGGGCAGTCCAGGAAAAAGTCAGGGATGAAAAGCGTATCACTATGTCCCATTGGATCATCCTGCGATCTGACCTCAGTATCAACTATCAAACTCAAACGACATCAATCAATCTAATAAACTTCGGACAAGCAGTGAAGTGAGGAGACGCTCGAAGGCATAGTGGCAATAGCAGATTTGAAACCCAATAGGATTGTTGCACATAGCTGTTTTCTTTTCGTTGTACACAGTACTGTAGATCCTTCATTTTTACGACGACATTCTCTAACTAGAGCGTCAGCTTCCTTGTACAAAACGCCTGTTATAGGCCAACTTCAAAATTAATACAAGCCATTTTTACAAAACAGTTTGTTTTTCTTTTTCTGTTTTGTATTGCAAGAACGTCCAATGATTTATTCTTGACATATGCACTTGAATATGATTGTTGTTCACAAATATTTGCATAGGAAAAGAAAGACAATTGCTCATAACTTAAGAAACAGGGACAAAAACTAGAATGTAAAAATCCAACAGTTACCCTGCCCAACAGGTACCGGGGCAGAGACAACTTTGGAGGCATAGTCATCAGTACATGTAACCATGTAACGTCTGTATTCCCCACAGAGTGAAGGTAATCAGAGCATTAATATTAGTTATCTTAAAACAAGAAGCAATCTCCCTATCCAGGGTCGTCCAGAAACCTGACATCTATATCCCCCAGCCAAATAATCGCGAGCGAATCATCATAAATTTTTAACTCCCCAACCAGAGTTTATTTCTCTGGATACAGAAGCTCAATCCCTGACAGAGCCCTTTACTTCGGCTATGGAAATTCATCTTCCAAGGTGTTCCCTGCAGAGTTCTTCTCAAACAGAATCTCTCCCTGATAGAAGTACAATCACTTTCATTCACCATTCCCAGCGGAAGTATAAGATCCATGATTCTCTACAACAATCAGGAATACTATACCCTCCAGTGGCAATCAGGGATTTACTTTCCCAGGCTCGGGCATGTCACAACTAACGTCTCATACTCATACAACATCACATACACATACATATCACATGCAACATAGTATCGTTTATTTTGAGAACATCATCTCACAACGCATTTCATGCATCACATAACCCTGTTATCTTTTCAGGAAAGACAATGATCACTAACAATTCTAGCAGTAATACGTGTCATATCTGCAGACAACTAACGAAAAATCAGTTCCCGAAACTAAACGGGTCAACTATTCTACATGATCAAGCGAGGTAACCCTATTATTCAGGTTCCTTTCCACAAGCCCTACTACCCAGGCTTTCATTTTGAAGTAACCCTATTATCCAGGTTCCTTCCTACAAGCCCTACTACCCAGGATTTCATTTCGAAGTAACCCTACTATCCAGGTTCCTTCCCACAAGCCCTACTACCCAAACTTTCATTTTGAAGCAACCCTACTATCCAGGTTCCTTCCCACAAGCCCTACTACCCAGGCTTTCATTTTGAAGCAACCCTATTATCCAAGTTCCTTCCCACAAGCCCTACTACACAGACTTTCATTTTGAAGCAACCCTACTATCCAGGCTCCTTCCCACAAGCTCTACTACCCAGGCTTTCATTTCTAAGTAACCCTACTATCCAGGTTCCTTCCCACAAGCCCTACTATCCAGGCTTTTATTTCGAAGTAACCCTACTATCCAGGTTCCTTCCCATAAAGCCCTACTACCCAGGCTTTCATTTCGAAGTAACCCTAATATCCAGGTTCCTTCCTACAAGCCCTACTACCCATGCTTTCATTTCGAAGCAACCCTACTATCCAGGTTCCTTCCCACAAACCCTACTACCCAAGCTTAACTTCGAAGCAACCCTGCTGTGATACAGTGGGAGAACTGACTTGGTGTTTTGCGTTTCGATTGCATTTGTGCGGATAGCAAGAGTCGCCACCGAATTTTATTTTATCCAAAAGGAAAGGTAAAAAAGCACAAGAAAGACCTTTCGAGATTATTTCTCGGGTTCGGGGGGTAGATTATGAAAAGGGAAGGTATTAGCACCCTTTTCATCCATGGTTTTCCATGGGCTCTTAGTTACTCGTTTAGATCACTTTCTTTTATTTGACAATGTGCTTGTGGTGTGGGCTTTGAAAGTATTTTGGAAAATCTCTTTGTAATGGTTCTCGTTTCTATAAGAACGCGTACAAAGTTTTTATTTCGAAAAGTGGTTCAAATATGTGTTTGTGGATTATGTTTTAGAAAATGTTTTGAAAATATGTTTTGCAATGGTTCTCGTCTCTATAAGAACGTATACAGAACATTTTATCTTTTGAAAGTGTTTTGAGATGAAAGTGTAGGTGCAAGAATGTTTTTGTCGTGAGCAAGCGAGTAACTAGGAGCGAATCTACCCAATCGAAGGTCTTAAATGTTCTTTTCTTTCTCCTTTAGATGTTGCTATCTTACCATTGATTTGGTAAGAAGCCCCATCGTTGGATGTGAAGGGACAGGCGCGGGTCAATTTTACAGTCATCGAAAGCAACTTATGAGACGCTTTAGCAATTTTCGTAAGGGACGAGATCGTTTTATTAAAGGCAACGTCGAGGGTCATCGAGGGACTACGATCTTTTATTGAAGGGTCATTGCTAAAGCGCCCCATATTCAAGGGACATGACTGTATTTTTTAGAAGGCAACGAGCGAGGTTACCCTAGAGGTGCACGTGTGAAAAACGTGTTTGATTCAAGTTAATTTTTCTTTGATTAGTGTTATCTAGCGTTTGATTTAGATCTTATCATACACGCTTAATTACTATACAGTATAAGGAAATGCGATAAAGTGCGAAAAATAAAGTTCTACGCTATTACAGAGGTTTTGGGAATGGGGAGTACAAATTTACAAATGGGGATGGATCGAATCGACAATTAAAAGTGTAAATAGACAATCAACCAAATCTAATTAAAAAATAAACAGTTATTAGACTAAGACAAACTATTAAAGTAAAACTAATAGGCAAAATAATATTTTTGGTGTTTTTGTTTGTAAGAAATTTGGAAAGAAAATATAGAATCTATTCTAAAAATTAATACTAAAGATTAAATCTAAACTAAAGTTATTAAAATAATATTAAATTAACTTAACGTTCTAAGTAATTAAATTAAACCTAAGCTATACTAATTCTAAGGTCATAAAAATTGCTCTAAGATTATTAAGGTCTAAACCAAATAGAAAATTCTAAGATTAGTAAAATTAATCTAAATCAAAATTCTAAAATGATTAAATTACTAAATTATATCTAAACTAATTCAAACGTAAATTAAATTAAGATTCTAAAATTACTAAGTTAGATCTAAATAAAATTAAAAATTCTAAAAATTAATCGACTAAATTGAAATTACTATAATAACTCTAAATTTAAACTAATTAATTATAATTTTTTTTATGAAAAAAAAGAAATTAGAAGTTTAAAATAATAATAAAAAAAAGAATGAAATTTTAATTCTAAGGAACCTCAGTGGGGTGTAGAAACGAAAGATGGTTTCAGACCCAATTGAAAAATGCAACTGAAACCCTAAAACAACATGGAGGCAGCCGCTAACTCACTATCACCCTATTTGCAATTCTAAATCCCCTGTCTCATATACTTCCTCTGCAAAGCCATCATTCTCATATGAACAATTTATAATTTCTTTGAAAAATCTCTATATCGACCAAACCCTTTCCTAATTCCCTTTATCTATGGCCTCAACAAAACTCATATCCTCCTTCTAGCTTCTTCTTTGCTAACAGCAACAACAACAATGTAAACTTACGGCTAAATTCTCTCTTCCTCACTCGAACCCTCTCGCTGATTCTCATCCATCGTCACATCTATTCTTTTTTTTTTATTTTAAAAAAACCTAACAGATGAACTGAAACAAACTCATTCAACCCATCCCGATTCGTATTTCAATAGGTTCATGGATTACAAATGCAAGGTTGTATTAAAACAGAAAAAATATGCAAAGCCGAGGCTCAAAAGACTACCTCGCGTGTTCAGGTTTGTTCTGAAATCTCGGTTGGCTCCTTTCGTCCTTTTTTTTGTATTTGAAGTTGTCCCTAATTTTCTCCCTCTATTTTTTTGTGTATTGTTGAATGTTGAATGCAGTCTGTGATAGCTACTGAGTTGTTGTGTGGAGTTGAGGTCGATTGATTTTTTGAGTGATTTGAGGGTAACGAAAATATTATGCTGAGATGATGAATGTTGAAGATAGGTAAGCTACAGTGAGGTTTGACAGAGGTCAGTTTTAAGATTTTTTTCATTTTTCTGCCCTCATGCTTGTTGAGTTTCTTTTTGGTTAACAAATAGCAAAATGAGAAGAAGGCTGTGATCGGTGGGAATAGAACTGACTGTTTAAAGCTGGATCGCGTATGTCGCGGTAAGCAAGAGTCGCCACCGTCTTTTATGTTCTCCAACATGGAAAGGACAAAAGCACAACAAAATTCCTTATTGAGAATGTCTCTCGGTTCGGGAGGTAGATTTATAGAAAGGGAAGGTGTTAGCACCCTTTCTATCCGTGGTTATCCACGGGCTCTTAGGTACTTGCTCTTATGTTTTCAAAAAATGTTTGCTTTTCAAATGTGAGTGGGTTTTGAAAAAGTTTCATTGAAAGATTTCTGAGTGACCCTTGTATCTGTCCTCAAGAGTGTTTGAAAAATTTGTTTTGAAAGCTTTTGAAAGTGTCAGTGTGAAAAGATTTTTGATTTGTTTTTGAAGAGAGCAAGTACCCATGAGTCATCTACCTACCCTAAGGAATTAGGCTGTGTAAAAATCCTTAAGGTAGTGCCATCCCACCATTGAGAGGTAGGTAGCACCACCGTTGGAGGTGTTCGGGTCAATTCGATTGTAGGGACAGTGTGGTCACCGAAGCAATAGTAGGACACCTTAGAAGTAACCCTAATGTCCTAGATCCTTTTTAATCCGAGGCAACCGTTTCGAGGCAACTGGATCTTAGACATAAGAGCGACTGCTAAAACACCCTATATTTGACGACCACTTTCGAGGCAACGAGTGAGGCGTACCCTAAAAGTGGCATGTGCATTGTGTGTTGTTTCCAGGTTAACGTTTATCTTTGACCATGCGATCGTGAGCTACGAGTTATTTTTAATTATCATACATTCTTTCATGCAATTTAGCAGTTAGGAGTGCGGAAAATAAAAGACGGAAAGGTAAAAGCTACGCTATTACAAGGCGCGAGTCTATACATCGCCAAAAAACAAAGACCCGTTTTTGATAAAAGTGCGGAAAGTAAATAAAAGCGGTAAACCTAATTACTATTATATTCCGGAAACAGTTACATAATAATCAAATAAGAAAATAATGCGTAAATAGAAATTAAACTGGACGTCCGAGGATTTTGGACCCTTTTGAGAGATTAAGAGCATTTTTGTCCTTTGTTTGAAATTAACATTAAACCTAATTATTAATTTAATTAATTATTTACAAGAAAGATATTTTTTTGTGTTTTTTGCATTTAATGAAAATAAAGAAATTAAAATCAAAAGAAAACCCTAGTTCTAAGTTTATTTTAATTATTAATAAAAATGTTAAAGTAAACCTAATTTAAGCTAATTAATTAATTTTCATGTTATTTACAAAAATAATAATTAATAAATAGTAATTACGATGATTAATAAAATATGATTAAAAATGTCAAAACCTAATTCTATGCAACTTTTATTTATTTAAGAAAAAAAGATTAAAATTAAAACCTAAATTAAACTAAGTTAATTATTTAGTATTTATTTACAAAAATAAGTTAATGGTGAAATTAATAAATAATTAAAATATATTTACAATTTTGTGATTTCTGATTTTTATTAGGAAAAAATAAATTTGTGGTGAATTAATAAAATTAATTAAAACAATGAAAAGAAATTAAGAGAAAAGAAAATTAAATATGCAAACCAAAGGGGGGTGTGATGGCCCATATGGAGGTAAGCTGCAGCAATTCTGGCCCAAGAAACACAAAGCCTCGTTGACTTTTTGGCATCACGTGCTTGCTGGCTGACTAGGGTGTACCATGGACTCCATCTCTTGACCTTCAGATTGTTCATCAAGGCCATTTGGCAAGCTGACGCATGAGGCTTATGGTGGGACATTTGAGAGGCGTTGCACCTGAAAGCCTTAAGAAAAAAAATGAAGAAATATATGGGGGACCTGGGAATCGAACTCAGGTCCTAGCGTTTGCCAAGCGTGTCACCAGCCATCTGAACCATGCAGCGCTTTTGTAATATTAATGGGTGATGAATATTATATAAAAAACAAACATTATGACATGCAAAACAAAAATAACGCGCGCTGAGTTTGAATCACCCAGTCACACGTTGCCACCTATTGTCTTCTTCGTTTTTACCTACAAACATAAACAAGATAGCGGGGGTTTTAAACCCCCACAAACCAAAAGTCCCAATAATAGCGATTAGCAGCATAGATCACATAAATTGAGCGCGAGGGTTTGGTTGAATTCGTCTGGCCTTGACGAATTCAACTATAGTCATGATGTGGTCCAATTTTTCCTTATGCATAAAGCCCTAATTGAGAGCTTCAGAAACCCTAGATTTCGTTCATGGTGGATTTTGATTCAGAAGGCTATAACTCAATTGGATTATACCAATCGCTTCAGAAGGTCCCTATTAGCATAAATCAAACAAGAAAATAGATTAAAAACGCATGAATCATGTTATGCAATTTTGAAAAACAAGACAAACCGAGTGGCTCGTGTTCTTTGATTCTTTGCGTATTAGTACTGGTTTTTGATGGCAATGGATTTCTGGAGACTCAGGCAATATGTTTGAATCAGAAAGAAGCTTTGAATTGCGCTGCAAATAGGAAATCAGTTTCACCACTTTCTTGAGTTTTTGCAATTTGGTTATATGGTTTCAGCAGCAATTGTATGTTTTTTAGGAATAGGGTTTCACTCAGCATTTGTATTGGAACAAAATTAGGTTAAAACCTTGGCCCAAAAGTCCATGAATTAATGTTTTCAATCCTTGATTTTCAATCATATAATTTCCAATCTTTTTTGAATGAAAACCTTGCCAAATTGGGAGATCTTGTCCCCTTGAGTGATACACGAGATCTTCAGCATATATGGAGTGTATTTGCTTCATAAAAAGATTTGACAACCATGTTTAGATATTTTCCTACAATTAAAACTAATTAAATGAATTATTATTAATATAAATTCAATTAATTAATTAAAAATAAGAAAATAAATCAAATCAAGTTCAATGGGTCGTTCATAAGCCTTTGGTAAAGATTCAAGAAAGAATTTGAGGCCCATTAGCAAAAATGAAGTGTTTTAGGCAAAGTTGACTTTTGAAAGTTCCCAAAAATTTCCCAACTTCTCCAATGCATATCTTGCTCAATTTTGAAGCTATGAACATGTTCTTGGACATCTTGGAAAAGGTCTTGAAGTCCTATAACCAATGCCTTTGGTCCCATGTCATTTTGATTTACCAATCTCAAGTTATGGTCTTTGACTTAAAGTTCCTTTTTGTTGACTTTTGAAAATGACCTATAATGTTGAAATTGATAACTTTTTGTGAGAGCATTTCTTGGACTTGGAGTGTGAAGATGAGTTGTAGGAAATTTCATCCCCTTCAAAATGAGCATTGGATGGGATTTTTCTGATGAACCATGAAAAAGTTATGCCCTGGTCAAATTGCAGTTGACTTTTCAGCTGTCCAAAAATAGAAACTTTTGATTCTTGAGACTTTTTGAGCCATGCTTGAGGAATCATGATCAAGAATTGATCAAATGATGATTGTGGCTTCAAAATAAGATGTTGACCAAAATTTTTGACTTTTGACTGTCAAATGACCATTTTACCCCTATAGTTGATTGTGAAGCAATTAAGGTTTTTTGACTGTGCAACTTGACCTTGTGAGCCTTGAAACTTGACATGTAGGTGCTTGACAATGGATATAGGCATATGGGACTTGATTGGACCCTTGGAAACCTCAATTTCTTTGCAAGAACCAAAACCCTAATTTTGACTGTGTTAGGAGGCAATTGGACTGTGCAATCCTTAATCTATTTGAAGCTTGATCTTGCCAAATCTTGAAGAATATGGGAGGGAAAATTTTGGGGTACAACAGTTGCCCCTGTTCAATCTTCTTAGACCTGAGGATGTAGATTGGCTGGCGTGCCTTTCGTAATCCGAAGGTGGAAGATGATTGAACACTAAAGTGCCCAGAAATTTGCACTCACATAGTAGAATGTTAGCAGTGTGATGTAGGGAATGGGCTTACAGATGCCATTTGGAGAGATGATGGATAGGAGGATGGGCTTATAGATGCCATCTAGAGATGTGACAGAATCTTGTCGGGAATGGGCTTATGGATGCCATTTGGAGACTGTTGGTATGTGGATGGGCTTATAGATGCCATCTAGGTGTCGATCGCATAAGAGATTTCTTTAGCGAGAACTTGCGTACTTGGGAAAGAAAAATAATTACCTGGCCTTTTACAGGGGTTGATCTTCAAACTCTTTATGTAGACATGCCCTGGCTAGATACATGAATCAAATCTTCAAACTCTTCAGACGTGCCCTGGCAGGATACAGGAATCGAGTCCGGAATTAGTCGTCAACAGATATGCCCTGGCCGGATACAGGAATCGAATCTTCAAACTCTTCAGACGTGCCCTGGCAGGATACAGGAATCGAGTCTGGAATTAGTTGTCAACAGATATGCCCTGGCTTGATACAGGAATCGAATCTTCAAACTCTTCAGACGTGCCCTGGCAGGATATAGGAATCGAGTCTGGAAATAGTCGTCAACAGATATGCCCTGGCCGAATATAGGAATCGAATCTTCAAACTCTTCAGACGTGCCCTGGAAGGATACAGGAATCGAGTCTAGAAATAGTCGTCAACAGATATGCCCTGGCCGGATACAGGAATCGAATCTTCAAACTCTTCAGACGTGCCCTGGCAGGATACAGGAATCGAGTCTGGAATTAGTTGTCAACAAATATACCCTGGCTTGATACAGGAATCGAATCTTCAAACTCTTCAGACGTGCCCTGGCAGGATACAGGAATCGAGTCTGGAAATAGTCGTCAACAGATATGCCCTGGCCGGATACAGGAATCGAATCTTCAAACTCTTCAGACGTGCCCTGGAAGGATACAGGAATCGAGTCCGGAAATAGTCGTCAACAGATATTCCCTGGCCGGATACATGAATCGAATCTTCAAACTCTTCAGACGTGCCCTGGCAGGATACAGGAATCGAGTCTGGAAATAGTCGTCAACAGATATGCCCTGGCCGGATACAGGAATCGAATCTTCAAACTCTTCAGACGTGCCCTGGCAGGATATAGGAATCGAGTCTGGAATTAGTTGTCAACAGATATGCCCTGGCTTGATACAGGAATCGAATCTTCAAACTCTTCAGACGTGCCCTGGCAGGATACAGGAATCGAGTCTGGAAATAGTCGTCAACAGATATGCCCTGGCCGGATACAGGAATCAAATCTTCAAACTCTTCGGACGTGCCCTGGCAGGATACAGGAATCGAGTCTGGAATTAGTCGTCAACAGATATGCCCTGGCCGGATACAGGAATCGAACCTTCAAACTCTTCAGACGTGCCTTGGCAGGATACAAGAATCGAGTCTGGAATTAGTCGTCAACAGATATGCCCTGGCCGGATACAGGAATCGAATCTTCAAACTCTTCAGACGTGCCCTGGCAGGATACAGGAATCGAGTCTGGAAATAGTCGTCAACAGATATGCCCTGGTCGGATACAGGAATCGAATCTTCAAACTCTTCAGACGTGCCCTGGCAGGATACAGGAATCGAGTCTGGAATTAGCGACAGTTGATAGCAATCATCTTTGTATTGACCTTTGTCCTGAAAAGACAAAACATTAGTTGTATGCAATGTCATGATGTATGAAGTGCATAGTGTCATGATGTTCTCAGGGAGAAATGAGATTGTGTGATATGATGCGTATGCGCACGCATCGTGTATGTAAGCAGGATGTATGAAAATGTGATATGTTTATGAATGTGTTTTCGTCTAGGAAAATAAATCCTTGACGGATGCCGAGAAGTCAAATCCTGGGCTGATGTTTGAAGAGTATGATTCTTTGTTTCCGCTGGGGATGATGGTTGCGAGAATAAACCCGTAGGAGAAGATGACTCCGTTGAGGGATAAACTTTGTTGAGGGGATTACTCTGCGGGGAATGCTCTGTGGGAAGAGATACTTTGCTGAGGTTTGATGATAACTCCGCTAGGGATTCCGTTGATAATCTCTGTTGGAAGATGAACTTCGCTGGGGAATAGGAAGAACTTCGCCGAGGACGATCTTCCTGTGGCAATTGGCTGAGGATAACCCAGTTATAAGCTCTGGTGAGGAGTAATCTTCTGAATAAAGCCGGGAAAAGGCGTTCGTACTCTGCAGGTGATAAGCTTCCAGAATCTACTGGGGATAAGCTTCCTACTGGGGAGATTGATTCAACTTTCCTGGGGAGACTTTTGAACCGTACTGGGGAATGGCTCCACTGGGGTGTCTGGTATTCCGCCGGGGAACAATCTTATACTTCCGTCGAGGAATATTAAGACTGCTGGGGATGCTTGTTTAGGAATGTCTGTATACTCCATTGGGGAATATTGAGATCTTCTGGGGGTAATCCAACTTCCTTAAGGCTGACAGTAGACTAACTCTGTTCGGGGAGAGTGTTGCTGACTTGCTAGGGGTACTGTGCCTTGTTAGGGGCTGCTGGGAGACCAACTCTGCTTGGGGAGAATTGTTAAATCTTATCTTACTCGGCGGGGAGTGAAGGTATCTGGGTTACATTCTTCAGCCGAACTTACCTTGGTACCTTGGTGGACAAACCAATTAGATCGCTTAGACAACTCATTATTGCCCCTGTTTCTGATGTCACTTGTAATTAGTCCTTTGTTTCGTATGCAAATATTTATGAGTTAGCAATTAGTGTCAAATGCATATATCAAAAATGAACATTGGACGTTCTTTGCACAACAAAACAGAAAAAGGAAAATAATTGGCAATTTATCTGAAAAGTGAATTTGTATTGATTTTTGAATTTGCCTGTGAATAGGCGTTTATGTACAAGAGGCTGACGTCCCAGTAAGAGGATGCCGCTGAACAACCAGAGTTTATACAATTTTGTGAAAAGGAAAACAAAACAGCTATGTGAAAGGGATAATCCCACTGGGTTCCAACTCTGCTATCGCCTTTATATCTTCGAGCGTCTCATCACTTTGCTGCTCAGTTGAAGATGAAGCTGACTGATCGATGTTGTCTGAACCTGATGTTTGATACCAGATTCTGGATGCAAGGTGATTCAATGAGACATAGTATTACGCTTTAATCCCTAACTTTTGCCTGGACCGCCCTTTCGGGTTTTCAGTCCACCGGGATACCCATTTTTGCCCAAGCCGCCTTTTCAGGTTTTCGACTTGCCGGGTATACAGATTTTTTCATTTCATCCCTTATTTTTGCCCGAACCCTTTTGGTTCGCCGGGAAGCCCTTATTTTTGCCTAGGTGTGTCAACCTAGCGGGTCTTTTATCATGCGTAGTATCTTTTTACTATGTCTGCATTGGCGGGGTGAGGAAGGTCGTCACCATCCATGGTGGTTAGAATCATGGCTCCTCCTGAGAAGACATGTTTAACCATAAATGGCCCTTCGTACATAGGGGTCCATTTGCCCCTGGGATCACTTTGAGGAAGAATGATGTGTTTGATTACCAGGTCTCCGACTTGATACTCTTGTGGTCTGACTTTCTTGTTAAATGCCCTGATCATCCGTTTTTGATACGTTTGACCATGACAAATAGCAGCGAGTCTCTTTTCGTCAATTAGGTTTAATTGATCAAGTCGAGTCTGGATCCAGTCATCTTCGCTCAAGCCTGCATCCTTCATTATCCAGAGAGAGGGTATCTGGACTTCAATAGGCAAGACTGCCTCCATGCCGTAGACCAAGGAAAAGGGGGTTGCCCTGGTTGACGTTCTTGCTGAGGTACGATACCCATGAAGAGCAAACGGTAACATCTCGTGCCAATCTTTATAGGTCACTGTCATCTTCTGCACAATCTTTTTGATATTCTTATTAGCTGCTTCTACAGCCCCATTCATCTTCGGCCGATAAGGAGAAGAGTTGTGGTGCTGTATCTTGAATTGCTCGCAGAGCTCAGTGATCATTTTGTTATTAAGATTGGTACCATTGTCCGTAATGATCCTTTCCGGGACGCCGTATCGACAGATCAAGTTGTGTCGAATGAACCGTGCCACGACGTTCTTGGTTACGGTAGCGTAGGAAGCTGCTTCAACCCACTTTGTAAAGTAATCAATCGCTACCAGGATGAAGCGATGCCCGTTGGATGCCGTAGGTTTGATCTCGCCGATCATACCAATGCCCCACATTGCAAAGGGCCAAGGTGCAGTCACGACATTCAGAGGGACTGGAGGAACGTGCACCTTATCAGCATAGATTTGGCACTTGTGACATGTCCGAGAATGTTAGTAACAGTCGGCTTCCATTGTGGACCAGAAATATCCTGCCCGAAGGATTTTCTTTGCCATGGTGTGTCCACTGGAATGCGTTCCGAAGGTACCTTCATGCAGCTCTTCCATGATCTTTTCTGCTTCAATCTTATCCACACAACGCAGTAAGGTTGAATCATGGTTTCGTTTGTAGAGAATGCAGTTACTGAGGAAGAACTTTGTAGCGAACCTTCTCAGGAAATTCTTGTCGTTGACAGATGCACCCTCGGGGTATTCTTGAGCTTCCAGATACCTCTTCACTTCATGATACCAAGGTTTTTCAGTTACTTCTTCAGCCTCAAGCTCACAGCAATATGCAGGTTCATCCAATTTCCAGATAATGATCCGGGGAGCTTCGTTGTCCCATTTGACCTTGAACATAGAAGACATCGTAGCCAGCGCGTCCGCCAACTGATTCTCCTCTCTCGGGAAGTGTTCAAAAGTTATCTCCGTGAAATGGGGGATCAATGTCAACACACATTCTTTGTAAGGAATAAGGTTTGGGTGTTTCGTATCCCACTCGCCTTTGATATGATTGATCACGAGAGCGGAATCTCTGAAGACACTCAGAAACTTGATCCTTAGGTCAATTGCAGCTTGAAGACCCATGATGCATGCCTCATACTCTTCCATATTGTTGGTGCAGTTGAAACATAGCCGGGCAGTAAGTGGAGTATGAGTTCCATTTAGGGATAAGATCACAGCGCCGATACCGTTACCCAAAGCGTTTGAGGCTCCATCAAAGTGCATAGACCACCGGGATCCTTCCTCAGGTCCTTCATCCGGTCCAGGTACTTCACAATCAGTCACTACCATGATGTTCTCGTCAGGAAATTCAAAGTTCATTGACTGGTAATTGTCTACTGCCTGGTGTGCCAAATGGTCTGCCAATACACTTCCCTTGATTGCTTTCTGAGTCGTGTACTGGATGTCGTATTCTGTCAAGATCATCTGCCATCTTGCTATTCTTCCAGACAGAGCAGGATTTTCGAATATGTACTTTATTGGATCCAATTTTGAAATCAACAGAGTAGTGTGAGTCAGCATATACTGTCTCAGCCGGCGAGCAGCCCATACCAAACCGCAGCAAGTTTTCTCGAGCAGTGAGTATTAGGTCTCACAGTCGGTAAACTTTTTGCTAAGGTAATAAATGGCATGCTCTTTTCGGCCAGACTCATCATGCTGCCCCAGCACACACCCCATTGAGCTGTCAAGTACTGTCAAGTATAGTATTAGAGGTCTCCCTTCAACTGGTGGCATAAGAATGGGTGGTTCTTGGAGATACTCTTTGATTCTGTCGAAAGCGGCCTGACATTCATCATTCCAACGTACTATTTGATCTTTCTTCAGTAGCTTGAAGATTGGTTCACAGGTAGCAGTTAGATGCGAGATGAATCGGGCAATATAATTCAGACGTCCTAGAAAGCCTCTGAATTCTTTCTCTGTCTTGGGAACTGGCATCTCTTGTATGGCTTTAACCTTGGCAGGGTCCACTTGAATACCTTTGTCGCTTACGACGAAGCCTAGTAGTTTTCCAGATCTTACCCTGAAGGTGCACTTGTTCGGGTTCAACCTCAGCTTGTACAACTTCAGACGGTCAAACAGCTTCTGCAGATGGTCAAGGTGTTCCTCCTCAGTTTGAGACCTTGCAATCATATCATCGACGTATACTTCAATCTCATGGTGGATCATGTCATGAAATAAAGCAACCATGGCGCGCTGGTAGGTTTCCCCAGCATTTTTCAACCCAAAAGGCATGACCTTGTAGCAGAAGGTGCCCCACTGAGTAACAAAGGTAGTCTTTTCCATGTCTTCAGGAGCCATCTTAATCTGATTATAACCTGAAAAGCCGTCCATGAAGGAGAACACCTTGTGCTGAGCAGTATTGTCAACCAGAACGTCGATGTGAGGCAGAGGGAAGTCATCCTTGGGGCTCGCCCTGTTCAAATCCCTATAGTCAACACACATTCTGACCTTACCATCTTTCTTCGGCACTGGAACCACATTGGCAACCCACTGAGGGTAAGAAGTCACTTCTAGAAACCCGACATCAAATTGTTTCATAACCTCAGCTTTGATTTTCTCGGACATATCTGGACGCATATGGTGGACCTTCTGTTTTACCGGAGGGCAGTCTTCCTTGGTAGGCAGGTGATGAACCACAATGTTGGTATCCAACCCAGGCATGTCTTCGTAAGACCAGGCAAAGATTTCCACATAATCATGCAACATTTGAATCAACCGCTGTTTCACACTGAGCTCTAGATTGGCACCAATTTTGACTTCCTTTCTGTCTGTCTCAGTACCTAGATTTACCGTTTCCACTGGCTCTTCATGTGGCTGAATGGCCCTCTCTTCCTGGAGTAGAAGTCTTGCAAGCTCACCAGGCACTTCACAATCATCTTCACCTTCGTCTTTGGCTAAGTTGATCGGATTTTCGAAGTCATAACTGGCAATAACAGAGTCGTTACCAGTGAGATCCAGAGTGGATTGAAACCTGTATAAGTGAGTGTGTGTAAATATAGTTGTTTTGCAATATATAAAGAAAGAAAGGGAGCACAAGATCTGAAATGCGAAAAACGTCCAATGTTTTATTCATGATATATGGAAATGACAAGTAATAAGCCCTCACAAATGAAGCCACGGTGCCCCGGGTAAGACACCGGGCCATAAAGTTTCACATTATTGTTCGTTACAAATTTAAAAAACAAAGGAGTTCATTACTGAGTAACAAAAGTAACAGGTATGAAATCTTTTGCAGTCCAGTTGTTCAGTCCACCGTCGGCCGTTGGGTAGATCCAGCTGTTGAACTCAGATTCCTCCACTTCGCCTTCAATAGCATTCACTCCCGGGTTGGTGATGAATACGGGAGGTCTTCCAATCCTTGCTTTACGTACAGTCTTCTGAGCCTCTGCAGTGAAACCCAGCCCAAACTTGTCAGTCTTTGGAGTAAAATCAGGGAGCCTGCCCCAGTTTGCACATTCACCTTTCTCAATCACAGCCCGGGCGTCCTTCAAGGAAGCCATCTTCAAGGGAGAGTCTTCTTCAATCACTGTCTCTGCTGACGCCAATGTTGGAGGCACCTCCTCAAAGTGTTGAAAGGGGGTCTCAATGAATTCCCCGTCCATCTCTATATATCGAAACGAGTTAAGATGACTAACCATGTATTCTTCCTCCCCCTGCACTGTAACTATCTTCCCTTTGACCGAGTACTTGAGCTTTTGGTGTAGAGTGGAGGTCACAGCTCCAGCCTTGTGGATCCAAGGGCGACCCAGCAAACAAGAATAGGATGGACGAATGTCCATCACATAGAACGTTGAGTCAAAGACTTGAGAACCAACCCGGATCAGAATATCTACTTCACCGTGTACCATCCTCTTCGACCCGTCAAAGGCCCGGACAACAATGTTACTAGGCTTCAACTCCAAACCCTCACAATCCAACCTGTCTAAGGCCTTTTTGGGCAATACGTTCAGTGAAGAACAGATGTCTACCAACACATGGGTGAGAGTAGTGCCCCTGCATTCAATGGAGACATGCAGGGCATCATTATGGTTCTTTCCCTTAGCGGTCAGATCAGCATCAGAGAAACCCAACCCATTGTCAGCGGTCAAGTTGGCCACACAATCAGTAAACTGATCAGCCGACGTCTCTTGTGGCACATGGGCCGTCTTTAGGAAGGAAATTAGGGCCTTGGCATGGGCCCCGGAACAGTAATGATGATAGGTGCAACATACATGATTTTGACGGGCTTCCTCGGGGGAGCCTTGGTAGGATTATTGAAAATGGTGACAACAGATACTTCTTCAGTAGGAACAAAAGGAACAACGGTCTTCTTGAACAAGATCTCTTTGCTATCCATCAGGTTTTGGACGCCTGACTTCAGCAACGGACAACCAGTAGGTGAAACAGCACATAGAAGGCAACCCTTGCTACAACCCGGAAATAAACCGGCTAGCAACATGTTCTTCTTGACAGTCAATAAAGGAGTAACAATCTCATCCACAAAGCCTACATATAGATCTTCCTCAATAGCATTTACTCCATGCTGGGGCATAGGAGCAGTCACAACGTTGGGCCTTTCGGGCGCCTCAAACTGTATTTCCTTGGCATCGATAAGGTCCTGGACCTTATTCCTCAGGGCCCAGCAATCATCAGTAGAATGCCCCGGGCTATCAGAGTGATAAGCACAGCGGGCGTTGGGATTATACTTCGGAGAGGTTGTGTTTACCACCTTCGGAGCTTCTCTGACGGTTACCAAATTGGTTGATAGCAGTTGCGACAAGATCTGCGACAAGGTCATACTAAGCCGAGTGTATTCTCTTCTGGGTCTCTCACCCCTTGGTTGGTTAGGTTGCCGAGGAGCGATAGCAGGCTTTGAAATCACCACCGCGTTGACAGCTTGGCGGCGTTTTGGTTTATTTTGTCTCCTGGGACCATACACATCACTGACTTCCTTCTTGAAAGGCTTCTTTTCAGAACTTGAGGATGCACCTTTCTGTATCTTCCCTGATTTCATACCAGCTTCTATCCTCTCACCAGTCAGAATGAGGTCTGTAAACCCTGCAGAAGAATTACCAATCAGGTGGTTGAAGAACGGCCCAGACAGGGTTCCCAAGAACATGTCCACGAGTTCACGGTCAGTCAACAGTGGCTGCACCCTGCCAGCCAGGTCTCTCCATTTTTGTGCGTACTCTTTGAAACCTTCTCCCGATCCTAGCGACATACCCTGGAGTTGGGTACGTGTAGGAGCGAGGTCAGCATTGTACTGATACTGCTTGTAAAAAGCAGTAGCCAAGTCCTCCCAGTTACAAATGTTGGTTCCATCCAGCTGATAGAACCATTCGAGATGAGTCCCTGAAAGACTCTCCTGGAAGAAATGGATCCATAAGTTCTTGTTCACAGTATACGGTTGGATCTTCCGCACATAAGATCTGAGATGTAGTTTAGGGCAGGAATCCCCTTCATACTTCTCAAAAGATGGTGCCTTGAACTTGTGTGGGATCACCACCCCAGAAGATAAACCCAGATCTCCAAAATCTAACCCAGGAACCTGTTGAATTTCCATGGCACTCAGACGATCCTCTAACTGCTTGTACCTGTCTTCAGCGGGAGGGTACTGCTCTTCATTGAAATCAGTTTCGTTGTCAGAGACCACAGGACTAGGAACCCTTCCCCTTTGGGGACTGCCTTTCCCTACAGAAGAACCAGCTTGATCAGCCTCATTCTGCAGTGTATTGCCAAACCTCCGGCCAGTGTTGAATAGTACAGTTCTCTTCTTCTTCTTCTTGACCAGCAGAGCCTTCAATTCTTCTTGACCTTGGGCTAAACTCATGATCAATTCTTGGAACTGGGCGTTCTGAGCCTGGAGGGCCTTGATGGATTGCTCAGTAGATGATTCAGGGTTCATGATGACTGCTGAAATAAACAGTGAAGAACATTAAGCAACCTGAAAAGAAGAGTACCTGTGATGCACATGATGAATGGAATGCGTATGATTTATGTTTTCAAAGACAATCGGGATTCAACTTTGTAAACAAAAAGGAACACACTTTATTAGATTTAAACTTTGGAATTTAAATTGTTCAACAGATTGCCCTTAGGCGTTACATAAAATGGAAATACTGAAAAGGGAAATAAAAACTGCAAAAGAACATCCAAAGCTCATCAGTGATCCCAGGGTCTCTTTTTCTCAGTACGGATGTAGTCATTCAAGGCCCGCTCGTTCTCCAACTGCTTTGTCAGCTTCTGGATCTTCAATTCCTGCTCGTTGAACTTTTCCCGATAAGAATCCCGTTCTTCTTGTAGTTGCGCCCAAGACCTCTTTAGTGTATCAACATCAGTAGGTATCTGAGGAGGGAGAACAGGTGGGGGAACCCCGTCTCTATCAGGATATTCAAGGATGACAGGTCTGACAGCTTCGTAGGGCATACCTAACTTCTGAGCACGGATGCAGACCCATCTGTAGTAGGGTTCCATAGGTAGAGAAGTCTTCGGTCCCAACTCATGTGGGTCAGCTTTATGAATTCTGTCCCAAGCCTTGATGAATCTACGACGCAGCTTGTCACTATCTACCTGAAACTCAAAACTGATGTGAGGCACCAACATCTCATGAGGTCCTGCTCTTCTGGCTCTTCCAAACTGACGGAGAGCTAGACATGGATTATAAGAGATTCCTCCTTGGGTACCAATCAAAGGAATATTAGGATATTCTCCGCAACTATCAATAACAGCTACCTCATCCAAACCTCTGAGAGTCCAAATGATGTCATTATCAGTGAGAGACATTAACCTATGAGCCCAGCCTCTTCCTTCTTTGTTCTTCAGCACGAACTTAGGGAGGTGAGAAATAAACCACCTCACTAACAAAGGAGTACAACACCATAGAGTTCCTCGTCTTCGGGCAGTACGAGCATAGAGTTGTTGCAGGATATCACCCAAGAGAGTGGGCACAGGGTTCCGAGATATGAAGATCATTATGGCATTGACACTAACAAAGTTATCAGGATTTGGAAATAGAACCAGACCATAGATTAAGAGAGCCAGAGTATCTTCATACGCCCTGAAGTCCAAGTCATTCCAGAAACTGTTAGCTTTACCAATCAGAAACTTGGCCAAGAAATCCTTCACTCTGCTTCTAGCCACCCAGTTGTCCATTACCTCTTTGTGGGTCAAGGGAAGGGCTGCAGCAATCTCCTCAAGCCTAAGAGTCTTTTCCCAACCAGTGAAGGGAGTCTGATCCAAGATAGGGATACCAAGTAAATCATAGAATTCTTCCAGGGTAGGGACCAGCTGGAAGTCTTGAAAGGTGAAGCAATTGTACAAGGGATCATAAAACTGGGTCAAGACACTCATCAGTTGTTGGTCCCACTTTGCAGTGACTAAACCGAGAAGAGAACCATGCCTCTGGATGAAGGAAGTGGTGTTTGGAATTCTGCTAACCAACTCTTCAAGCAACTCAGGTGGGTGAACAAAATTAAGCCAGATAGTGTTCCTTCGCACAGGCATCATGATGTCCTACAAAACAGAGCAAAGGTGAAACCCTCTTGTCTTTTAAATAGGCCAGTCCTTATGCAGGATGCATGCAATGTCTATGATGGTATGATGTCATGATAAAGCACACCACAAGTATTCACAAAGGCAAACATGATAAGGCACACAAGTCACACAAGATAGCCCTTAAAGTTTAGGCCAGCATGAAGTTCAGGTACTACCCTCTTTCAGTTTGTTGGTTAAGACCTGTCCTATCAAAAGTAACCGGGTTCTAGAGGATCCCAATATCACTGACTACCCTTAATCGGTCATAACTCCAGCGTCACAATCTTTTCTTGCGGCCAGAACCATCGCGAGAGTTTAGCCTCAATGGGTGTAGCATACTGCTACTGTTCTATGGCCAAGTTGGGTCAAATTAGGGTTCTAAGGTCGGTTGGTGCTTAATGACTCCTCAGAAGACCCATATTCTCCTCGTTGCGACACAAGGGATATCGGTACAGACCAAGGTGCCACACCAACGTAGCCACTGCTTCACCCGTGTCGGTCTACGCCGGACAGGTCCCTCACAGCTTATGCTACCTAAAAGGGTATCCCCAGATCCGGGTTAGGATCTATGAAACTCCAAGACAATGCCCACAATAATAAATCAATCAAAACATTCAATTGAAAACACAAGTATGATCTATCCTAAGGTACACCTCACTTTTAAAATATCCCCAGCAGAGTCGCCAGTTCTGTGATCGGTGGGAATAGAACTGACTGTTTAAAGCTGGATCGCGTATGTCGCGGTAAGCAAGAGTCACCACCGTCTTTTATGTTCTCCAACATGGAAAGGACAAAAGCACAGCAAAATTCCTTATTGAGAATGTCTCTCGGTTCGGGAGGTAGATTTATAGAAAGGGAAGGTGTTAGCACCCTTTCTATCCGTGGTTATCCACGGGCTCTTAGGTACTTGCTCTTATGTTTTCAAAAAATGTTTGCTTTTCAAATGTGAGTGGGTTTTGAAAAAGTTTCATTGAAAGATTTCTGAGTGACTCTTGTATCTGTCCTCAAGAGTGTTTGAAAAATTTGTTTTGAAAGCTTTTGAAAGTGTCAGTGTGAAAAGATTTTTGATTTGTTTTTGAAGAGAGCAAGTACCCATGAGTCATCTACCTAACCTAAGGAATTAGGCTGTGTAAAAGTCCTTAAGGTAGTGCCATCCCACCATTGAGAGGTAGGTAGCACCACCGTTGGAGGTGTTCGGGTCAATTCGATTGTAGGGACAGTGTGGTCACCGAAGCAATAGTAGGACACCTTAGAAGTAACCCTAATGTCCTAGATCCTTTTTAATCCGAGGCAACCGTTTCGAGGCAACTGGATCTTAGACATAAGAGCGACCGCTAAAACACCCTATACTTGACGACCACTTTCGAGGCAACGAGTGAGGCGTACCCTAGAAGTGGCATGTGCATTGTGTGTTGTTTTCAGGTTAACGTTTATCTTTGACCATGCGATCGTGAGCTACGAGTTATTTTTAATTATCATACATTCTTTCATGCAATTTAGCAGTTAGGAGTGCGGAAAATAAAAGACGGAAAGGTCAAAGCTACGCTATTACAAGGCGCGGGTCTATACATCGCCAAAAAACAAAGACCCGTTTTTGATAAAAGTGCGGAAAGTAAATAAAAGCGGTAAACCTAATTACTATTACATTCCGGAAACAGTTACATAATAATCAAATAAGAAAATAATGCGTAAATAGAAATTAAACTGGACGTCCGAGGGTTTTGGACCCTTTTGAGAGATTAAGAGCTTTTTTGTCCTTTGTTTGAAATTAACATTAAACCTAATTATTAATTTAATTAATTATTTACAAGAAAGATATTTTTTGTGTTTTTTGTATTTAATGAAAATAAAGAAATTAAAATCAAAAGAAAACCCTAGTTCTAAGTTTATTTTAATTATTAATAAAAATGTTAAAGTAAACCTAATTTAAGCTAATTAATTAATTTTCATGTTATTTACAAAAATAATAATTAATAAATAGTAATAACGATGATTAATAAAATATGATTAAAAAATGTCAAAACCTAATTCTATGCAACTTTTATTTATTTAAGAAAAAAAGATTAAAATTAAAACCTAAATTAAACTAAGTTAATTATTTAGTATTTATTTACAAAAATAAGTTAATGGTGAAATTAATAAATAATTAAAATATATTTACAATTTTGTGATTTCTGATTTTTATTAGGAAAAAATAAATTTGTGGTGAATTAATAAAATTAATTAAAATAATGAAAAGAAATTAAGAGAAAAGAAAATTAAATATGCAAACCAAAGGGGGGTGTGATGACCCATATGGAGGTAAGCTGCAGCAATTCTGGCCCAAGAAACACAAAGCCTCGTTGACTTTTTGGCATCACGTGCTTGCTGGCTGACTAGGGTGTACCATGGACTCCATCTCTTGACCTTCAGATTGTTCATCAAGGCCATTTGGCAAGCTGACGCGTGAGGCTTATGGTGGGACATTTGAGAGGCGCTGCACCTGAAAGCCCTAAGAAAAAAAATGAAGAAATATATGGGGGACCTGGGAATCGAACCCAGGTCCCAGCGTTTGCCAAGCGTGTCACCAGCCATCTGAACCATGCAGCGCTTTTGTAATATTAATGGGTGATGAATATTATATAAAAAACAAACATTATGACATGCAAAACAAAAATAACGCACGCTGAGTTTGAATCACCCAGTCACACGTTGCCACCTATTGTCTTCTTCGTTTTTACCTGCAAACATAAACAAGATAGCGGGGGTTTTAAACCCCCACAAACCAAAAGTCCCAATAATAGCGATTAGCAGCATAGATCACATAAATTGAGCGCGAGGGTTTGGTTGAATTCGTCTGGCCTTGACGAATTCAACCATAGTCATGATGTGGTCCAATTTTTCCTTATGCATAAAGCCCTAATTGAGAGCTTCAGAAACCCTAGATTTCGTTCATGGTGGATTTTGATTCAGAAGGCTATAACTCAATTGGATTATACCAATCGCTTCAGAAGGTCCCTATTAGCATAAATCAAACAAGAAAATAGATTAAAAACGCATGAATCATGTTATGCAATTTTGAAAAACAAGACAAACCGAGTGGCTCGTGTTCTTTGATTCTTTGCGTATTAGTACTGGTTTTTGATGGCAATGGCTTCCTAGAGACTCAGGCAATATGTTTGAATCATAAAGAAGCTTTGAATTGCGCTGCAAATAGGAAATCAGTTTCACCACTTTCTTGAGTTTTTGCAATTTGGTTATATGGTTTCAGCAGCAATTGTACGTTTTTTAGGAATAGGGTTTCACTCAACATTTGTATTGGAACAGAATTAGGTTAAAACCTTGGCCCAAAAGTCCATGAATGAATGTTTTCAATCCTTGATTTTCAATCATATAATTTCCAATCTTTTTTGAATGAAAACCTTGCCAAATTGGGAGATCTTGTCCCCTTGAGTGATACACGAGATCTTCAGCATATATGGAGTGTATTTGCTTCATAAAAAGATTTGACAACCATGTTTAGATATTTTCCTACAATTAAAACTAATTAAATGAATTATTATTAATATAAATTCAATTAATTAATTAAAAATAAGAAAATAAATCAAATTAAGTTCAATGGGTCGTGCATAAGCCTTGGGTAAAGATTCAAGAAAGAATTTGAGGCCCATTAGCAAAAATGAAGTGTTTTAGGCAAAGTTGACTTTTGAAAGTTCCAAAAAATTTCCCAACTTCTCCAATGCATATCTTGCTCAATTTGGAAGATATGAACATGTTCTTGGACATTTTGGAAAGGTCTTGAAGTCCTCTAACTAATGCCTTTGGTCCCATGTCATTTTGATTTACCAATATCAAGTTATTGTCTTTGACTTAAAGTGCCTTTTTGTTAACTTTTGAAAATGACCTATAATGTTGAAATTGATAACTTTTTGTGAGAGCATTTCTTGGACTTGGAGTGTGAATATGAGTTGTAGGAAATGTCATCCCCTTCAAAATGAGCATTGGATGGGATTTTTCTGATGAAACATGAAAAAGTTATGACCTGGTCAAATTGTAGTTGACTTTTCAGCTGTCCAAAAATAGAAACTTTTGATTCTTGAGACTTTTTGAGCCATGCTTGAGGAATCATGATCAAGAATTGATCAAATGATGATTGTGGCTTCAAAATAAGATGTTGACCAAAATTTTTGACTTTTGACTGTCAAATGACCATTTTACCCCTACAGTTGATTGTGAAGCAATTAGGGTTTTTTGACTGTGCAACTTGACCTTGTGAGCCTTGAAACTTGACATGTAGGTGCTTGACAATGGATATAGGCATATGGGACTTGATTGGACCCTTGGAAACCTCAATTTCTTTGCAAGAACCAAAACCCTAATTTTGACTGTGTTAGGAGGCAATTGGACTGTGCAATCCTTAATCTATTTGAAGCTTGATCTTGCCAAATCTTGAAGAATATGGGAGGGAAAATTTTGGGGTACAACAAAGGCTATTGTTAAAAAAAACAGTATAAGTGAAAGGGAGGGTTTTTTTGTTGATTTGAGACAAAGAGTTTGTGTGAGCTTTTCTGTTATGTGTTGTTTTTTTGTATATTCTCTTGCTGGCTGTTTTGGTCGGTACTTGCTAGCTTGACTGTTTGGTTTCTTTTATCCTCTCTTGACCCCCTCGTTTTATGGAACAGTGGCTTTGTTATATTGAGAATCAGGGTTCAAAGTGGGGGGGAAAATTTGAGGGTTTTGAACAAATTGTGGTATGCTGACCTTATGGTTTTTTGAGCACAGGTTTCATATTTTCTATTTGTGTGCAAACCTTAGGCTGTCAACAACAGGTTTGACACAACTGACTTTGGCATATTGCAGGATTTTGGACTATTGCTAGGTGATATCTCTCTAACTTGTCCCTATCTTCTTTCCTCTTTTATTTTTCAATGAAATAAAGCAACTTGCTTTTTACTCCAAATTCTGAAGGGTTTTGCAACATAGGGAAAATGATGATTCTAGCTTATATGTCATCTGATTTTGCAGCCTATCCTTGCTACTATATTGCTGCTATTTGAGCAGCTTTAGACTTGCTTGCTATGCTTTTCTTGCAGGTTTTAGTCTGCATTCTTTTGCAGCCTGAGTAGCTTGCTTGCTGCATTGTTTTTGTGATGATGTTTTGTGCTATTTTGTGCTGTTTTGTATGCTATTGCAGCCTGGGTAGCTTGCTTGCTGCATTATTTTTTGTTGCAGGTTTTTGCTTGCATGCTTTTGCAGCCTGCTGCCTGCTGTCTCTTATGCTTTATCTTATGCTGCCCTGTTTTTGTGATGCTGTGTCCTATTTTGTGCTGGGCAGTTTGACTTGTACATTTATTTCCTTTCTTGTGAACCAAGAAAGGCAACTTTCTTGTGATTTGCAATTGGGAAATGGATTGTGATGAAAGACAAACAAGTATTCTGATTCCAAGTTGCAAAACCCTAATGATGAACTCATTTTTGCTTGAATTTCTCAATGCTTATTGTTTGCTAACTTCTTCTTTTTTCTTTTGTTGCATGAACATGAGGCGTGAATAGCAAGTGAGGATGGGAATGGTCACTTGAAGATGAGACAACAGTGATTTGAAGAAACAAAATAAATGTTCTTTCATTGTAGACAAAAACCTGTAGTTCTTTGTAACAAAAACTTGTAAATCAAACCATTTGTAATATAATAAATAGAGGCTTTGAATAAATTTGTTGTAATGAATTTTATTGTTCAAGACTTGAGTTTAAATTTGCAATGCTCAAATGAATGTTTTAGACTAAAACATCTTAATTTGGTAACTTGGATTTTAAGCAAACACAAATGATCGAATAATCAATATGTCTCATATTCCAATCAAACTACTAAAAAAAATAAATGTTTAAAAATTCTAACTTGGTTAACTTAATCCCAAAACCATGGTCATCTAAATGATAGTCCTAACCTTCGCCTTTTGTCCACACCTAATTCTCATTCAAAATGAAACTCGCACGCCATGCTTGATAATAGTGGGACTTTATTGCTAAACAATCATTCTTTGAGAACCCTCATCAACCTTTACAAGTTCCAAGATTAATGATGATTAAGAACATTTTGAAAATAAACAAATGACTTGCGACGATTTGATAACTTTCAAAGTCTTCCAAATGCAATTTTCCTTCAATTATTTGAAGATAAACCCATGAGCGACATCACACATGACCATGAGCATAAATAAACGTCTCAAGGTCTTGTAATTTGAAGAAATCACAATTCTAGAAATCAGACGACTGTTATTTGAAATTAGGTCAAAAATTCATGAAGTGACTTCCAACGCATTCGAATTTTTGGTGATTTTCTACGTGTAATCAGTTCTTGATTTGTGAAGAGAAATTTGAGATGACATCAAGGAAAATCATACGCAAGAAAAACCATTCAAAAATTTTGAATAATGAAGAAGTTACGATCATTTGAATTTGTTCTTGCAAAAGGGCAATTTTCAAGTCAATGTAGTCGTTTTCAGTTATCTGGACCATTGATTGAGCAAGTTTGCAATGCGAGGTTTGAAAACTGATTTAAACAACCTTGAGGAGACATGAAGACCTATGAAGACCATTTGAAACCCTGAAGACTCAATTTTCTTTGAGAAACGTCGAACCCTAATTGTTAACTTACTGCCTAGGAAGAGAATCTGTCTGATCAACTTCTGAGCCAAATTAGGTATTCGAGAAACCCTTGGATAGTATCTTGAATGAAAAATAGCAGGGAAAATTTTGGGGTACAACAACTGCCCCTGTTCAATCTTCTTAAACATGAAAATCTAGGTTGACGCGTTTGTCGTTCGCGGCTTGAAAGTAGAAGATGATTGAACACTAGAGTGCCCAGAAATTTGTGCTTGATGATACGCTGGTCGATTGCATAAGGAAATGGGCTTAAAGATGCCATTTGGAGAAGCAAAGAAGAATTGTCGGAGATGGGCTTATAGATGCCATCCAAAGACGATTATTAACGGAAAGTTTGAACTTGATCTCTTTTTTTTAACATAAAATGAATCATAATAAACCGTTGAGAGATTTATCTGAACCAGTGAAAATCTGGAGACGAATCAGAATAAACCGTTGAGAGATTTATCTGAAACAGTGAAAATTTGGAGATGAATCAGAATAAACCGTTGAGAGATTTATCTGAACCAGTGAAATAATCTGGAGACGAATCAGAATAAACCGTTGAGAGATTTATCTGAACTAGTGAAATAATTTAGAGACGAATCAGAATAAACCGTTGAGAGATTTATCTGAACCAGTCAAAATCTGGAGATGAATCAGAATAAACCGTTGAGAGATTTATCTCAACCAGTGAAATAATCTGGAGACGAATCAGAATAAACCGTTGAGAGATTTATCTGAACCTGTGAAATAATCTGGAGACGAATCAGAATAAACAGTTGAGAGATTTATCTGAACCAATGAAATAATCTAGAGACGAATCAAAATAAACCGTTGAGAGATTTATCTGAACCAGTGAAAATAATCTGGAGACGAATCAGAATAAACCGTTGAGAGATTTATCTGAACCAGTGAAAATCTGGAGACGAATCAGAATAAACCATTGAGAGATTTCTCTGAACCAGTGAAATAATCTGGAGACGAATCAGAATAAACCGTTGAAAGATTTATCTGAACCAGTGAAATAATCTGGAGATGAATCAGAATAAACCGTTGAGAGATTTATCTGAACCAGTAAAAATTTGGAGATGAATCAGAATAAACCGTTGAGAGATTTATCTGAACCAGTTAAATAATCTGGACACCAATCAGAATAAACCATTGAGAGATTTATTTGAACCAGTGAAGTAATCTGGAGATGAATCAGAATAAACCGTTGAGAGATTTATCTGAACCAGTGAAAATCTGGAGATGAATCAGAATAAACCGTTGAGAGATTTATCTGAACCAGTGAAATAATCTGGAGACGAATCAGAATAAATCGTTGAGAGATTTATTTGAACCAGTGAAATAATCTAGAGACGAATCAGAATAAACTGTTGAGAGATTTATCTGAAGCAGTGAAAATAATCTGGAGATGAATCAAAATAAACCGTTGAGAGATTTATCTGAACCAGTGAAAATCTGGAGACGAATCAGAATAAACCGTTGATAGATTTATTTAAACCAGTGAAATAATCTAGAGACGAATCAGAATAAATCGTTGAGAGATTTATCTGAACCAGTGAAATAATCTGGAGATGAATCAGAATAAACCGTTGAGAAATTTATCTGAACCAGTAAAAATCTGGAGATGAATCAGAATAAACCGTTGAGAGATTTATTTGAACCAGTGAAATAATCTGGAGATGAATCAAAATAAACCTTTAAGAGATTTATCTGAACCAGTGAAAATCTGGAGATGAATCAGGATAAACTGTTGAAAGGTTTATCTGAACCAGTGAAAATCTGGAGATGAATCAGAATAAACTGTTGAAAGGTTTATCTGAACCAGTAAGAGTCTGGAAGAAATATTTTGTTATGTAGATGGTCGACCAGTCTTTTCTTGTTGAAAATCTTGGTCTATTGGAAATTTGTTGTTGATGATTTTCTGTCAAATGACTCTTTCCTGCAAAAGGTGAAGAGTTAATTGTATGCAATGTTATGATGTATGCGATGCATGGGGTGATATTTGCCTCTCAAAATGAATGAGATTGCACAGTATGTACTTGAGTTGTCAATGTTATGACGTATGGGTGCAAATGTATGTAATTAAAGATTGTTTATGTCGTAGCGTTGCTGGAAGCGAGGAAAATAAATCCCTTCTGAAGCACTGATGGGTGAGTTTCCAAATGTAAACTCTATTATAGAAGGGAAAAGGCAGACATCGCTTGTAGACTTCGTGAAATTCTGCTGGGGAAATCTGAGAAGCTAGGCAACTTACTGGAGAACCTCTGAAGCGGTAGTTGGAAGTTTTTTTGCTCTGTCAGGAATATGAGACCGCTTGATACCAACAGGCTGCATACTGGGATATGTTAACGATTCCGTAGTAGGATGTATTCGCTTTCGCTCCTGCTGGAGAAGGTGCCTGCGGGGATCTTATGGAATGGCTTATAGATATTATCCTATTTCTTAAAGTAATTAGTAATTGTCTTTCCGTTTTTTTGTTTATTTGTAACAATAATCACGTTCAAATGCATATGCTCCAAAATAAATCATTGGACATTTTTGTAAACAAGACACAGAAACACAGAAAAATAGATGGTTTTGTACTTTCAAAAGGGATATCTTTGTATTAACTTGAATAAGTATTTTTTGTACAATGAGACGAGCATTCTAGCGAGAGAATGTCGTCGTAAAAAATGAAAATTGATACAAAGAAAAGATAGCTATGTGAAATAATCCCATGGGGTTCCCATTCTGCTATAGTCTTCATGTCTCTGAATGTCTTATCCACTTGTTGCCTCGGCGAAGTCGATTGGATTAATTTAGAGCCGTTTGAGTTGATTGGTCGACGCTGAAGATTGTCTGCCAGATGATTCAACGAGACATAGTCATACGCTTCAATCCCTAACTTTTGCCTGGACCGCCCTCTCGGGTTTTCAGTCCACCGGGATACCCCTTTTTTCCCAAGCCGCCCTTTCGAGTTTTCGACTTGCCGGGTGTACAGATTTTTTTTAAATTTCCATCCCTTATTTTTGCCCAAACCCTTTTGGTTCGCCGGGAAATCCTTATTTTTACCTAGGCCAGTCAACCTAGCGGGTCTTTTATCATGCGTAGTATCTTTTAACTATGTCCGTATTTACAGGGTGTGGGAGGTCGTCACCATCCATAGTGGTCAAGATCATTGCTCCACCAGAGAAAATGCTTTTGATTACAAATGGCCCTTCATATGTAGGAGTCCATTTGCCTCTGGGATCACCTTGTGGAAAAATGATACGCTTGATTACCAAGTCACCGACCTGATATACCTGACGTTTGACCTTTTTATTAAAAGCTTTGATCATACGTTTTTGATACATCTGACCATGACAGATAGCTGTAAGCCTTTTCTCATCAATCAAATTTAGTTGGTCAAACTGAGTTCAGATCCAATTTTCTTCATTCAAACCAGCATCCTTCATGATTCTTAGAGAGGGGATCTGGACCTCAATAGGCAAGACAGCCTCCATGCCGTATACCAGAGAATATGGTGTTTCCCCAGTTAATGTGCGAGCTGTGGTACGATACCCGTGGAGAGCAAACGGTAGCATCTCATGCCAGTCTTTGTATGTGACTGTCATTTTCTGTATGATCTTCTTAATGTTTTTGTTAGCAGCTTCTACATCACCATTCATCTTTGGTCGGTAAGGGGAAGAATTGTGATGCTGAATCTTGAATTGCTCGCACAAGACGGTGATCATAGTGTTGTTTAGATTCGTACCATTATCAGTGAGGATTCTCTCTAGGATACCGTACCGACATATGAGATTTTGTTTGATGAACCGAGCGACCACATTATTTATAACGGAGGCGAAGGAAGCTGCCTCAACCCACTTTGTAAAATAGTCGATGGCCACTAAGATGAAGCGGTGTCCATTGGAGGCCGTTGGCTTGATTTCCACAATCACATCGATTCCCCACATAGCAAAGGGCCAAGGAGCCGTCAAGATGTTCAGAGGAACCAGAGGTACGTGCACTTTATCCGCATAAATCTGACACTTATGGCAAGTCCGAGAGTGTTGGTAGCAATCTGCTTCCATGGTAGACCAATAATAGCCTTCCCGTAGGATTTTCTTTGCCATTGTATGCCCACTGGAATGGGTACCAAAAGTGCCTCCGTGTAATTCAACCATGATCCTTTCAGCCTCAACCTTGTCTACGCACCGAAGTAGAACAGAGTCATGACTGCGTTTGTACAAAATGCCGTTACTAAGGAAGAATTTAGCCGACAATCTTCTTAGGAACTTCTTGTCATTCACCGAAGCTCCTTCTGGATATTCCTGAGACTCGAGATACCTTTTAACTTTGTGGAACCAAGGTCGATCCACTACTTCTTCAGTACCGACCTCATGGCAGTAGGCTGGTTCATCCATCCGCTCAATGGTGATTTGAGGAGCCTCGTTATCCCAATTAAGTTTAAACATAGATGACATTGTAGCTAATGCGTTTTCTAGCTGATTTTCTTCTCGCGGGAAATGCTCGAAGGTAATATTCTCAAAATGCGACAACAACGTCAACACATGTTCTTTGTAAGGGATAAGATTGGGGTGTTTGGTGTCCCATTCCCCTTTGACCTGACTGATGACCAAAGTTGAATCTCCAAATACATCCAAGTATTTGATCCCCAAGTCTATAGTAGCTTTGAGACCGAAGATGCATGCTTCGTATTCGGCCATGTTGTTTGTACAGTTGAAGCAAAGTCTGACAGTGAAGGGAGTATGACATCCTTCTGGAGATATGAGTACGGCACCAATACCATTGCCAAGTGCATTGGATGCCCCATCAAAGAACAAGGTCCATCGGGATCCTTGTTTAGGTCCGTCATATGGCCTGATTTCTTCACAGTTGCCTAATGTCATGATGTCTTCATCTGGGAACTCGAACTTCATGGCCTGATAGTCTTCCACAACTTGGTGAGCAAGGTGGTCAGCCAATACACTACCCTTTATAGCTTTCTGGGGTATACTATATGTCATATTCCGTCAGGATCATCTGCCATCTCACTATTCTCCCAGAAAGAGCGGGCTTCTCGAAGATGTACTTTATCATATCCATTTTAGATATCAACAGAGTAGTGTGGGTCAGCATATACTGTCTCAGCCGGCGAGCAGCCCATGTCAGAGCGCAAAAAGTTTTCTCGAGCAGTGAATATCTTGTTTCATAGTCGGTAAACTTTTTGCTCAGGTAATAAATAGCATGCTCTTTTCGGCCAGACTCCTCATGCTGCCCCAGCACACACCCCATTGAGTTTTCTAAAACAGTTAGATATAAGATCAATGGCCTTCCCTCGACAGGTGGCAACAACACAGGAGGCTCTTGCAGATATTCTTTTATTTTGTCAAAAGCAACTTGGAATTCGTCATTCCATTTGATTACTTGATCTTTCTTCAAGAGCTTCAAGATTGGCTCACAAGTAGCTGTCAAGTGAGAAATGAACCTGGCGATGTAATTCAAACGTCCCAAAAATCCTTTGACTTCCTTTTCAGTACGAGGAGATGGCATTTCTTGTATCGCTTTAACCTTGGCAAGATCAACTTCGATACCCTTGTTGCTGACGACAAAGCCTAAGAGTTTACCAGACCGTACTCCCAACGTGCACTTGTTTGGATTCAATCTCAACTTGTATTTCTTCATCCTCTCAAACAACTTCTGTAAGTGATCAAGGTGCTCTTCTTCCGTCTGCGATCTGGCTATCATATCGTCTACGTAGACTTCTATCTCATGATGTATCATGTTATGAAATAAAGCTACCATGGCGCGTTGATAAGTTACCCCAACATTCTTCAGTACGAATGGTATGACCTTATAACAGAAAGTGCCCCACTGTGTAACAAAGGTTGTTTTCTCCATATCTTCAGGCGCCATTTTGATTTGGTTGTAGCCTGAGAAACCGTCCATGAAGGAAAACACTTTGTGTTGCACCGTATTGTCAACTAGGATGTCGATGTGGGGGAGTGGGAAATCATCTTTGGGGCTTGCCCTGTTTAAGTCTTTGTAGTCCACACACATCCGCACTTTACCGTCTTTCTTGGGTACAGGAACAACATTGGCCACCCATTGGGGATAAGAGGTGACAGCCAAAAATCCGGCATTGAATTGCTTCATGACTTCTGCTTTGATCTTTTCCGACATGTCGGGCCTCACGCGACGAACCTTTTGCTTTACTGGGGTACAATCTTCCTTTGTAGGCAGACGATGTACCATAATGTCTGCGTCAAGTCCCGGCATGTCTTTGTACGACCAGGCAAAGATCTCAACATAGTCGTGTAATAACTGAATCAGGCGCTCCATGACACTGGATTCAAAATTGGCACCCACCTTGACCTCCTTCTTGTCTTCCTCCGTTCCCAAGTTAACTGTTTCGACCGGATCTTCGTGTGGCTGAATGGTCCTTTCTTCCTGTTGCAACAACCTGGCCAACTCCCCTGGCACTTCATAATCTTCCTCACCTTCGTCATCGGCTTGGTAGATCGGATTTTCAAAGTCACAATTGGCCATAGCAGAACTGTTACCCATGGGATCCTGAGTGGCTGTAGATCTGCATTTTTAATATGTGAGTGTGTGTAAGAGCATAGCTACCTTTGAAAGAAATAAAATGTAAGAAAGAAAAGACGAAGAAAACAAAATTTGATGCAAAAATGTCCATGATTCATTAATGACATATGAGAATGAAGTGACAACCCTCACAAATGGACCGTTGTGCCTCCGGTAAGACACAAGGTTTTAAAAAGTCTAAATTGTTTAAATATTACAAGCCTGAAAATATTAAAAGACAATTACTCTTGAATAAAAGTAATAGGAATGAAATCTTTGGCCTCCCAATTGTCGAGCCCTCCGCCGACGGTTGGAAAAATCCATTCGTCCATGTCACAACAGCCATCAATGTCTTCTATTACATTGACTCCTTGATTGCTGATACGCAGAGGTGGTCCCCCAGCGCGAGAACGTCGAACATCTCTTTGGGCCTCTGAAGTGAACCCCAACCCAAATTTGTCGGACTTGTAGGGAATATCCGGAAGCTGACCCCAGATAGTACATCCTTCCTCTTCAACTACTGCTCGAGAATATTTCAACAAGGCCATCTTCAGTGGAGGTATGGTAATCTTCGGGACCTTTGGAGTAGACTTGGCTGCCGCGACCGTTGCTGGAACCTCCTCAAAATTCTGACAGGGAGTCTCTATGAATTCACCATCCATTTCAACATATCTAAAAGAGTTCAGATGGCTAACCATGTACTCCTCCTCTCCGTGAACTGTGACAATCTTTCCTCTGATCGGGTACTTTAGCATTTGGTGTAGGGTAGAAGTGACGGCACCAGCGCCATGGATCCAGGGTCGACCCAACAGACAAGAGTATGAAGGGTGGATGTCAATCACATAGAAAATTGAACCAAAAGTCTGAGTCCCAATTTTTATGGGGATATTAACTTCTCCGTGTACTGTCCTTTTGGAGCCATCAAAGGCCCTTACTATGATGTTGCTAGGTTTCAAGATGAGCCCCTCGAAATTCAGTCGATCGAGAGCATTTTTGGGCAAGACATTCAATGATGAGCCAGTATCCACCAGAACGTGGGCAAGTTTGGTACCCCTGCATTCAATGGAAATATGTAAGGCATCGTTGTGCTTCCTTCCCTTAGAGGTTAAATCAGCATCGGAAAAGCCCAATCCGGTATCAGCAGTTAGACTGGCCACACAATTTTCAAATTGGTCGATGGAAGTCTCTTGGGGCACGTGGGCGGTCTTAAGTAACTTTACCAAGGCTTTGGCGTGAGTTTCAGAACACAAAAGTAAGGACAACAATGATATCTTCGAGGGGGTCTGCCCCAATTGTTCTACAATGTTGTAGTCACTTTTCTTAATTATCTTCAGGATCTCTTCTATTTCTTTTCTGGAAGCTTCAAGGATGACCTCGGGACGTTCTCTTGCTTGGGCATGCTCAATCAAAGCCTCTTTGCCCCTTGTGTCGGTAACAAGGATAAAAGTAGGAGTATCACGGGGGGTGTCGGTAGGAGTGGCATTAGTAAAGATCACAGGAGTAGCAACGGTCTTTGGAGAAATCTCAGGTGAGAAGACTCTTCCACTTCTTGTTATTTTGATGGTCCCAGTGATGTTACCGATACCGAGATCAATATCTCTTGCAACTTCGTTTTTGACAGCCAACTGATCTTGCTTGACGCTATAGTAATAAACGTCATCCCCATAACTCCAGGGAACAGCTTTATCTAAGGATTATGATATTGGTCTTGGCATAGTGATGATTAAAGGTGCAGATCTTGGAACAGATGTAATCCTGACGGGTCTTTTGGTGGAGACCCTGGGAGGATTGTCGGAAATGGTGATTATCGAAACATCTTGATAAGAACTTTTAATAAGAGGTAGCTTTTCAAATAGGATTTCTTTGCTAGTCATCATGCGCTGTACGCCTATCTTTAGTAACAAACAGCCGTTCGGTAGAGACTTGCATAAGTGACAATCTTCATCGCAGCCTGGGAACAGACCGGCTCGCAATAGATTCTGTTTAATGGTCAACAGAGGAGTAACTAAATCATTCACAGAGGAAACAAAACGATCATCGTCAATGGCGTTGATACCTTGGCCATGTCTGGGAATTGGCGTTGTTATTACATTAGGCGTTTCTGGGGGATCAAATTCAATATCTTTCGCACCGATAAGGTCTTGCACCTTATTCTTTAAGGCCCAACAGTTATTTGTATCGTGCCCCAGGATTTCAGAATGATAGGCACATCGGGCGTTCGGGTTGTAGCAAGGAGAAGCAGTATTGGGATTCTTGGGAGCTTCCTTTAAAGTTTCCAGATTGGTCTTTAGAAGGTGTGGCAAAACTTGAGACATGGTCATGTTAATCCGGGTAAATTGTCTCATGGGCGCTTCTGGTTTGTGCTAATAAATTCGCTGTTGATTTGGCACAGGGTTAGAAATCATGACAGCCCCTACTGTCGGGCGATGGTCAATTTTGTTTTGATTTCTATAATCATATGCAACACTGACCTCTTTCTTTCCAACAAAGGGCTTCTTCACCATACTCGAGGATGCATCTCTTTGAATTTTGCCGCTTTTTATACCGGCCTCAACCCGCTCACCAGTCATAATTAATTCAGTAAACCCAGCTGAGGAACTCCCAATCAGGTGATTGAAAAATGGTCCTGACAAGGTGCCTAGGAACATATCCACCAATTCTCTGTCGGATAGAGGGGGATGGACCCTGCCTGTGAGATCCCTCCATTTTTGAGCATAAGTTTTGAAACCTTCACCCGTTCCCATAGACATGCTTTGTAATTGCGTCCTAGTCTGAGCCAAATCAGCATTATACTGATATTGTTTGTAGAAAGCGGCGGCCAACTCTTCCCAGTTGCGAACATTGGTCCCTTCCAATTGGTAGAACCAATCCAACTGAGTCCCATATAAACTCTCCTGGAAGAAATGCACCCACATATTCTTGTCAGCCGTGTGGGGTTGAATCTTTCTGACATATGACCTTAGATGTAGCTTCGGGCAAGAGACACCATCGTACTTGGCGAAAGTTGGGACCTTGAATTTTTGTGGTATGACAACTCCCGAGATGAGTCCTAATTATTCAAAGTCCAAACCGGGTACCCTCTGAATCTCCATAGCATTCAAATGATCCTCTAGTTGTTTGTATTTGTCATCAGCAGGAGGATATTGTTCCTCAGAGTAATCAGGCTCTTCCTCTCCTTCGGATGCTGGGTCATTGTTCACTTCTTGGGTTTGATTATCTCCTTCGCCTAACGATGTTGCAAAGTCTAAAGTTCACCTGGTCTGTCCTTTAAACCTTCTTCCCATGATTACAACACCGGTTGGTTTCTTCATTTTCTTCTTCTTCTCTTTGGCCAGCAGAGTCTTCAACTCCTCTTGTCCTTTTGTCAGATCCATGAGCATTTCTTGAATCTGGGCATTCTGCGCCTGAAGATCTTTCACAGTCTGTTCAATATCCATCTCACTGAAATAAACAGTAGAAGGATAAGGCGACCTGTTATGAGAAACCTGTATGATGTTATGATGAATGAAGATGCAATATGCAAATGATTTCAAGGAAATTTAGAGATTTAAACTTGTTCAAACCAAAAAAGGAACACACGTCATATTAAATAAAACCAAGTTTGAATACATCATGCCTCCTTGGGCTTACAAAGAAAGAAACAAAATACAGCAAAAAATCCTAAGACAAAAAGACAAAACGCATCCTCTTTGGAGCAATGTAGGTATTCAGGTTTTTCTCTTCATGAAGCAGTTTGGTGAGCTCCAGAACCTTCTTCTCACTGGCGTAATACTGGGTTTCAAAGGTGTCTCGTTCTTCCTTCAACTGTACCCAAGCTTTCTGCAGGTCTTCGAGAGAGGTAGGCATGTCAGGATGAAGAACGGTGTATGGGACGTCTCCTTCAATAACAGGCTCAATGATGACAGGAAGGATGGAAGGGTAAGGCATCAAGAGACTCTGGGCACGAGCCCGTACCCACTTAAGGTAAGGTTCGAGAGGGATAGAGTTTTTATGTCCCAAAGTCCTACCGTCCACCTTGTTCACCATTCCCCAAGCACGTGTAAACCTCTGGCGGTAACCTTGGTCTTCTTTGTCGTAGTCGGACACCAGACCTTGGATGAGCATCTCATGAGGGCCGTCTCTTCGGGCATACCCAAACTGCCGAAGAGCTAAGCATGGGTTGTAGGTGATACCCCCCCTAATACCAAGCAGAGGTACATTAGGGAACTCCCCACAGTGGTTAATGATAGAGATATCTTCCAAGGATCTCGAGCACCAACGAATATCAGAGTGGGTGAGAGACATCAATCTTTGAGACCAAGTCAGTCTTTGCTCGTTCTTCAATGCTGATTGAGGCAGGTGTAAAGTGAACCACTTAGCGAGTAGGGGGATACAACACAAAAGGGTGCCTATTTTCTTCATGGTGCAGGTATGAAGGCAATGCAAGATGTCTCCTAGTAAGGTAGGTATAGGATTGCGAGGGAGAAAATTTTTGATGGCATTAATGTATATGAATTGGTCTGAATTGGGAAACAGAACCAAACCATAAATGAGGAGAGCTAGTATGTCTTCGAAATCTTGGAAATCCATGTCATCCCAGAATGAACGAGCTTTTTCCAATAGAAACTTAGCTAGAAAGCCTTTAACCCCACATCTTGTCTCCCAATTGGCTATGACATCGGCCCTCTTCGCATGTAAAGCTTCGGTGATGACTTCAGGTTTTGGAATCCCTTCTAAACTGGTGAACGGTATCTGATTAAGCACGGGCACCCCTAAGAGTAGAGAGAACTCTTCCAGTGTAGGTACCAACTGATAGTCTGGGAAAGTGAAACAATGATGTACGGGATCAAAGAATTGGAATAGTACACACATCATCTCTTCTTGGAAGTTGGATGTAGCCAAACTGAGGAGTCGACCATATTTCTTGGTAAAAGGAGAATCCCCGGGCACTCTTGAGGCTAGCTCTTTAAGTTGAGGATGTGCTTTTACAAAGCTGATTCAGATGGTGTTTCTTCAGAGAGAATTCATGTCCTACAAAACAAAAACAAAGATAAATTTCTAAATCCTTGAAATGGTTAGTGAGTATGCATATGATGTTGATGATGTTTATGATGTTTATGTACAAGTAAATATATACACACACAACAAACAAGGCCCTATGTTTTAGGCTTGCATGAGTTTTGTAGGTAAGTACCCTCTTGAAGTTTAGTTGGCTCAACCTGTCCTAGAAATAATGATCGGGTTCTAAAGGATCTCAATATCACTGACCTTTCTTTTAGGCATTATATCAGCACAACAATCATTTCTTGCGGCCGAGATATCCCAAAAGTCTAGCCTCAATGAGTGTAGTATCGAGTATCAACCAATTTTCAGCTTTACACCGAAATCGGCTACCTCACTACGTCCTAATGGCCAAGTTTGTTCAATTAGGGTTCTAAGGTCAATTAGTGCTTCATGACGCCACTCAGCGGCCCCGTATTCTCCTCGATTCACCACGAGGGATACCGGTACCCACAAATGCGTCACACTAACATAGCCATTATTTCAACCATATCGGTCTATGCCGTACAGTCTCCACAATCTATTGCTATTTACCTAAAAAGGTGTCCCAGATCCGGGTGAAGGATCAAAGCAAGCCCAATACAAAGAACTAAATATAAAGCACACAAATCAAATAATGAAAGCGAGTAAAGGTGATCTAACCCTAAGGTAACCCCACTTTTTTTTAGAATTTTTTCCCCAGTAGAGTTGCCAGTTCTGTGATACGGTGGGAGAACTGACTTGGTGTTTTGTGTTTCGATCGCATTTGTGCGGATAGCAAGAGTTGCCACCGACTTTTATTTTATCCAAAAGGAAAGGTAAAAAAGCACAGGAAATACCTTTCGAGATTATTTCTCGGGTTCGGGGGGTAGATTATGAAAAGGGAAGGTATTAGCACCCTTTTCATCCATGGTTTTCCATGGGCTCTTAGTTACTCGTTTAGATCACTTGCTTTTATTTGATAATGTGCTTGTGGTGTAGGCTTTGAAAGTATTTTGTAAAATCTCTTTGTAATGGTTCTCGTTTCTATAAGAACGCGTACAAAGTTTTTATTTCGAAAAGTGGTTCAAAGATGTGTTTGTGGATTGTGTTTCGGAAAATGTTTTGAAAATATGTTTTGCAATGGTTCTCGTCTCTATAAGAACGTATACAGAACATTTTGTCTTTTGGAAGTGTTTTTAGATGAAAGTGTAGGTGCAAGAATGTTTTTATCGTGAGCAAGCGAGTAACTAGGAGCGAATCTACCCACTCGAAAGGTCTTAAATATTCTTTTCTTTCTCCTTAAGACGTTGCTATCTTACCATTGATTTGGTAAGAAGCCCCATCGTTGGATGTGAAGGGACAGGCGCGGGTCAATTTTATAGTCATCGAAAGCAACTTATGAGACGCTTTAGCAATTTTTGAAAGGGACGGGATCGTTTTATTAAAGGCAACGTCGAGGGTCATCCAGGGACTACGATCTTTTATTGAAGGGTCATTGCTAAAGCGCCCCATATTCGAGAGACATGACTGTATTTTTTCGAAGGCAACGAGCGAGGTTACCCTAGAGGTGCGCGTATGAAAAACGTGTTTGATTCAAGTTAATTTGTCTTTGATTAGGGTTATCTAGCGTTTGATTTAGATCTTATCATACACGCCTAATTACTATACAATATAAGGAAATGCGATAAAATGCGGAAAATAAAGTTCTACGCTATTACAGAGTTTTTGGGAATGGGGAGTACAAATTTACAAATGGGGATGGATCGAATCGACAATTAAAAGTGTAAATAGACAATCAACCAAATTGAATTAAAAAATAAACAGTTATTAGACTAAGATAAACTATTAAAGTAAAACTAATAGGCAAAATAATATTTTTGGTGTTTTTGTTTGTAAGAAATTTGGAAAGAAAATAAAGAATCTATTCTAAAATTTAATACTAAAGATTAAATCTAAACTAAAGTTATTAAAATAATATTAAATTAACTTAACGTTCTAAGTAATTAAATTAAACCTAAGCTATACTAATTCTAAGGTCATAAAAATTGCTCTAAGATTATTAAATTAGGTCTAAACCAAATAGAAAATTCTAACATTAGTAAAATTAATCTAAATCAAAATTCTAAAATAATTAAATTACTAAATTATATCTAAACTAATTCAAACGTAAATTAAATTAAGATTCTAAAATTACTAAGTTAGATCTAAATAAAATTAAAAATTCTAAAAATTAACCGACTAAATTGAAATTACTATAATAACTCTAAATTTAAACTAATTAATTATAATTTTTTTATGAAAAAAAAGAAATTAGAAGTTTAAAATAATAATAATAAAAAGAATGAAATTTTAATTCTAATGAACCTCAGTGGGGTGTAGAAATGAAAGATGGTTTCAGACCCAATTGAAAAATGCAACTGAAACCCTAAAACAACATGGAGGCAGCCGCTAACTCACTATCACCCTGTTTTCAATTCTAAATCCCATGTCTCATATACTTCCTCTGCAAAGCCATCATTCTCATCTGAACAATAAATAATTTCTTTGAAAAATCTCTATATCGACCAAACCCTTTCCTAATTCCCTCTATCTATGGCCTCAACAAAACTCATATCCTCCTTCTAGCTTCTTCTTTGCTAACAGCAACAACAACAATGTAAACTTACAGCTAAATTCTCTCTTCCTCACTTGAACCCTCTCGCTGATTCTCATCCATCGTCACATCTATTCTTTTTTTTATTTTTAAAACCTAACAGATGAACTGAAACAAACTCATTCAACCCCATCCCGATTCGTATTTCAACAGGTTCATGGATTACAAATGCAAGGTTGTATTAAAACAGAAAAAATATGCAAAGTCGAGGCTCAAAAGACTACCTTGCGTAATCAGGTTTGTTCTGAAATCTCGGTTGGCTCCTTTCATCCTTTTTTTTTGTATTTGACGTTGTCCCTAATTTTCTCCCTCTGTTTTTTTGTGTATTGTTGAATGTTGAATGCAGGCTGTGATAGCTACTAAGTTGTTGTGTGGAGTTGAGGTCGATTGCTTTTTTGAGTGATTTGAGGGTAACGAAAATATTATGCTGAGATGATTAATGTTAAAGATAGGTAAGCTACAGTGAGGTTTGACAGAGGTCAGTTTTAAGAGTTTTTCATTTCTCTGCCCTTATGCTTGTTGAGTTTCTTTTTAGTTAACAGATAGCAAAATGAGAAGAAGGATATTGTTAAAACAAACAGTATAAGTGAAAGGGAGGGTTTTTTTGTTGATTTGAGATAAAGAGTTTGTGTGAGCTTTTCTGTTCTGTGTTGTTTTTTTTGTATATTCTCTTGCTAGTTGTTTTGGTCGGTACTTGCTAGCTTGACTGTTTGGTTTCTTTTATCCTCTCTTGACCCCCTCGTTTTATGGAACAATGGCTTTGTTATATTGAGAATCAGGGTCCAAAGTGGGGGGAAAATTTGAGGGTTTTGAACAGATTGTGGTATGCTGACCTTGGGGTTTTTTGAGCACAGGTTTCATATTTTCTATTTGTGTTCAAACCTTGGGCTGTCAACAGCAGGTTTGACACAACTGACTTTGGCATATTGCAGGATTTTGGACTATTGCTAGGTGATATCTCTCTAACTTGTCCCTATCTTCTTTCCTCTTTTATTTTTCAATAAAATAAAGCAACTTGCTTTTTACTCCAAATTCTGAAGGGTTTTGCAACATAGGGAAAATGATGATGCTAGCTTGTATGTCATCTGATTTTGCAGCCTATCCTTGCTACTATATTGCTGCTATTTGAGCAACTTTAGACTTGCTTGCTATGCTTTTCTTGCAGGTTTTAGTCTCCATTTTTTTTGCAGCCTGAGTAGCTTGCTTGCTGCATTGTTTTTGTGATGCTGTTTTGTGTTGTTTTGTGCTGTTTTGTATGCTATTGCAGCCTGGGTAGCTTGCTTGCTGCATTGTTTTTTGTTGCAGGTTTTTGCTTGCATGCTATTGCCGCCTGCTGCCTGCTGTCTCTTATACTTTGCCTTATGTTGCCCTGTTTCTATGATGTTGTGTCCTGTTTTGTGCTGGGCAGTTTGACTTGTACATTTGTTTCCTTTGTTGTGAACCAAGAAAGGAAACTTTCTTGTGATTTGCAATTGGGAAATGGATTGTGATGAAAGACAAACAAATATTCTGATTCCAAGTTGCAAAACCCTAATGATGAACTCATTTTTGCTTGAATTTCTCAATGCTTATTATTTGCTAACTTCTTCTTTTTTCTTTTGTTGCATGAACATGAGGCGTGAATAGCAAGCGAGGATGGGAATGGTCACTTGAAGATGAAACAACAGTGATTTGAAGAAACAAATAAATGTTCTTTCTTTGTAGACAAAAACCTGTAGTTCTTTGTAACAAAAACTTGTAAATCAAACCATTTGTAATATAATAAAATGAGGCTTTGAATAAATTTGTTGTAATGAATTTTATTGTTCAAGACTTGAATTTAAATTTGCAATGCTCGAACGAATGTTTTAGACTAAAACATCTTGATTTAATAACTTGGATTTTAAGCAAACACAAATGATCGAATAATAAATATGTCTCGTATTCCAATCAAACTTCTAAACAAAATAAATGTTTAAAAATTCTAACTTGGTTAACTTAATCCCAAAGCCATGGTCATCTAAATGATAGTCCTAACCTTAGCCTTTTGTCCACACCGAATTATCATTCAAAATGAAACTCACACGCTGTGATACGGTGGGAGAACTGACTTGAGGTTTTGCATTTGTGTTCGCACTTGTGCGGTTTAGCAAGAGTCGCCACCGACTTTTTATTTTATCCAAAGGAAAGGTCAAAAAGCACAGGAAAGACCTTTGAGATGTTTTCTTGGGTTCGGGGGGTAGATTATGAAAAGGGAAGGTGCTATCACCCTTTTCATCCATGGTTATCCATGGGCTCTTAGTTACTTGTTTAGATCACTTGCTTTTGCTTTTCAATTGTTTGAAATGGTGCTTTGTGTGTGGTTTTGAAAATATTTTGAAAAGAGGCCCTGTCTATGCAACCTTTGTAATGATTCTTGTTTGAATATATACAAAGGTGTTTGTCTTTTGAAAAGATGTTTAATGTTTGAAACTTTGTTTTGGGAAATGTTTTGAAATTGTATGGTGATGTGTTTTTGAAAATAGCAAGGATCTTTTTGCAAGTTTTGATCAAGTAACTAAGAGTTGTCTACCCTATCTACTCAAGAGTCTTTCCTACACATTTTTAACCCTTTTGAAAGTGTTGTTTTACCATTGTATTTGGTAAACAACCTTGTGTTTGGATGTTAAACGGGACAGGCGCGGGTCATCGTATACAATCATTGAAAGCAACTTGTGAGACGCTCTAGCAATTTTGTAAGGGACAACATCGTTTTATTGAAGGCAACCTCGAGGGTCATCGAGGGACTACGATCTTTGTTTATCGAAGGGTCATTTGCTAGAGTGTCGCATATTCGAGGGACATGATTGTATTTCTGAGGCAACAAGCGAGGTTACCCTAGAGGTGCACGTGTGAGAAGTGTGTTGATTTCAAGTTATTTATTCTTGGATTAGGTCATCTAGCGATTGATTTTTGAATCTTTCCATACATGCCTAATTACTACACAGTATATCGAAAGTGATAAATTGCGGGAATTAAAAGTCAAAGTTATTACAAAAGTATTTGGGAATGGGGGTACAATTATTACAAATGGGGATGAATCTCATAAGAATAGCAAAGTCTAAATATTACAATCAAATCGAATTGTCGCGATTCAATACAAAGCTATGACAAAATAAAATCAACAAAGCATGAAATGTATGTATTTACTTGGAAAGAAATAAATAAAAATCTATTCTAAAAAATATAAAAAAACTATATTATTATTATTATTCTATGTATTTTATTAATCATGTAAATAAAAAAGGAAAAAATAAACTAACTTAAATGTTTTTGGTATTTTATCAAATGAAACAAGATTAATTAATAAAAGAAGAAAATGATTAAAATAAAACTAATTAAGAAAATCAAAGTAATTTACCAAAATAAAGTTTTAACATATTATTAGTGTATTATTAACTAAGAGAAAAGAAAACAAATTAAAAAAAAGGTGGGCTTAAGAGGATATGGTAAAGTGCTAGGCCCAAACAAAATAAAAGAAGAAATAAGGTTAGAAAGGAGGGGGGTGCGAGCCAGCAATTATGTGTATGGGCTTTGCAATGGGAGCCCAACGCTTAAGCTGTTTAATTCTGATTAGGGTTTTTTTTGGTTAAGGGAAATGGATTAGGGTTTGTAGGTTCGTACAGAGGCGCTGTACCCTTCGTCCTCCCTTCATCTCTTTCACTCTATTACTCACAAAATCTTAAGTTTAATGGTCGAAGCAAACTAATCTCTCCTCATCTCACCATAACTCGCGTTTTCTATGAAAATCTACAGTCAAAATCAAGCTCGAAGAGCTCTCTCTGATCTTCCCTTCCCCTCAAGCCGCCGGAGCACTCTCTCCTTCTCTCACCTCCTCACAATGATCAATGGTTTTGCTTAAATGGTATGGTTCAGTTTTTTTTTATTTAACAGTTTCATTGTTTATGTTTTGTTCATGTTTAGTTTGTTAATCCATTTTATTGCTTATTGAGGTGCAGAAAAGGGTTTGAAAGGAGACGTACCGTTGGGGTTTTTGCGAACTGGAAAAGGACAGTGAGATTTGAGCTGGGTGATCCTTGGTGGCCAGAAGCAGGAAGGGTAGAAATGATGATGGTGAGGCGTGAGCTTCCGGTAACTTCTTTTTTTATCTTCTATGATGATGATGCTTCTGAAACTTGGTTTGGTTGATGATGATGATTTCTGAAACTTCATTTTGTTGGTAGTTTTTGTTGATGATGATAGTTTGTTCTGAAACTTTGTTTGTTGGTTTAGATTGTATGCTAGCTTGAGGATGATTGTTGGAACTTTGTTTGTTGGTTTATATTGTATGCTAGCTTGAGGATGATTGTTAGTTTGGGTTAGTGAAGGTTGTTTGAACTGAGTTTGGAATGTTGGGACTTTGTGATTTTTTTCTGTTTCTCTTTATTTTGGATAGTTTGGTGAGTTTTTGCTAGCTTATTGGCTTTTGCAGGTTTTTTTTTTTTTGAAATGTTTTTGTTGACAGTTGAAAATGGATTTTGGGTTGATGGTTTGTTACAGTTTTTGTTGTAACTGTTTGGTCTTGGGTTATTTTGCAGCTTGGTTCTGCAAGTTTGAAATGTTTGGCAGGTTTTTGAGGTTGAAGGATTTGAGTTACATGTTTGGAGATTGTTATGTTTGGTTTGTTGGCTTTGAGAACTTGGTTTGACTCTTTTGCAATTTTTCTGCAAGTTTTGGGTTTGATAACAGGTTTTGAGGTTTGTGTAGTTTTTTGTATATTTGTTGCAGTTTTGAAGGCCTTTGAACTGATTGTGCAGTTTGGTTTTGAATACTGAGTTTGAACTGTTAACATGTTTTGAGATTTTTGTTCTTGTAGTTTGGTTCTGCAGGCTTTGGAAGTTTGTAAAATGTTTTTTTTTACTTTGAACTTGCAGTTTTGAAGGTTGTTTTGAAGAGAGTTTCCAGCCCTTTTTTATGCTTGACCAACCTGTCTCCTCCTTCTTGCAGTTTTTTTTATGGTAATATATCTAGTTGCTTTTGTTTTGTAACTTGTGACAGATTAGCCAAACTGTACAATCCCAACAAAAAGGTGATATCTTTTCTCTCTCTCCTCTCTCCATGATAAAAGCAAAAATGCTTTTCTCTGCTTTTCTGAAAAGTTTGCCCATTTTTTAGGAAAATGATGAAAAAGGCTATATGCAATAAGTTTTGCTTATGATTTGGTTTACCATACTGCATTCTTCTTTCTGCCTGCTGTTTGTACTTTCTACCTGCTGTTTGTACTTTCTGCCTGCTGTTTTGCTTAGTTGCCTTGTATGCTGCATTGTCCAAATTAGTTTGGCTTTGTTTAGTTCAGTTTGGCGCCTTGTTTGTGATGTTTGGACAACATGTTGTAGTTTGGAATATGTTTTCAGTTTGCCTTGTTGCATTTGCGCGCCTGCTGTGTTACTTGCTTGTTTGGACTTGTTGCATTCAGTTTGGCCTTGTTACATTCAGTTTGGCGCCTTGTTTGCATTTGAATAAATTGCTTTGCATTCTTGTTTTTCTTTTTGTGAACCAAGAAGAGCAATCTTCTTATGATTTGCAAAGAGAAAAATGAAAACATGATGAAATGAAAATAGCCCCTCTGATTCCAAACGGCAAACTTTAATGATGAACATTTTTCTTTCTTCTTTTTTTTTTGAAATTCTTATTTATGTTCAATTAAACTGTACTAATTTTTTCTGTCTTTCTTTCATGTGAGCGCAAGTTGGATGGTGGCAAAGCAGAGGAAGCAAGAAATTCTTTGTGGCGAGCATGGGAGCAATGGAAGCTTAGGCTTAGATTTGTAACTTAGAGAGATTTTCCATTAGTTGTAATAATTTATTTTTTTCAAGTACTATAAGTTGTAAAACCTACAGCATTCGAATAATAAATTATTTTTGTAACAACATCTGAAATAAATGAAGAAAGTCTTTATGAGATCATCTGATATCCAATAAAAGTCCATTACTGTTAGCAATTTGTAATTCTCTCTTTGCATCTTCACTAATCCTTTAAGATTCCCTGATCAAAATAATTGAACTGCATTCCAATAATTCCAATCCAGATAACTTAAACTCCAAGTAATCCAAAAACTCTGTAATCTTGTAACCTTGCAACAGTATTCCAATCCAAACACGCACTGTGTATTCCAATAAACAAGCAAACGTTTATTCCCTAAACGAGAAAATGTTGCATTCCATTAACAAGCAAATGTCTTAACAGACGCACATTATCTGGTTAACCTGGATCATACAAAACCTGAATGTTCCAAATGATAGTCTCAGCTCCCATTTCTTATCCCAGATAAACAGGCCTTGAGAACAACCAGTAACCTTTCAGTAAACTTAAAAAAGCATGAAAACATGTGACAGTTAATTGAATTTTTGAGAATTCAGTTTCTTCTGAGAAATGCGAGAAAAACCCTAATTCCTGATTTACTGCCATAGGAGAAAATCTGTCTGATTGATTCCTGAGCCAATCTTGAGTATCTGAGAAAACCCTAGGGTTGTGATTTCTTGTAAAAAATGGGAGGGCAAATTTTGGGGTACAACACACGCCATTCTTGATAACAGTGGGACTTTATTGCTAAACAATCATGCTTTGAGAACCCTCATCAACCTTTACAAGTTCCAAGATTAATGATGATTAAGAACATTTTGAAAACAAACAAATGACTTGCGACGATTTGATAACTTTCAAAGTCTTCCAAACGCATTTTTCCTTCAATTCTTTGAAGATAAACCCATGAGCAACATCACACATGACCATGAGCAGAAATAAAGGTCTCAAGGTCTTGTAATTTGAAGAAATTACAATTCTAGAAATCAGACGACTGTTATTTGAAATTAGGTCAAAAATTCATGAAGTGACTTCCAACGCATTCGAATTTTTGGTGATTTTCTACGTGTAATCAGTTCTTGATTTGTGAAGATAAATTTGAGATGACATCAAGGAAAATCATACGCAAGAAAAACCATTCAAAATTTTTGAATAATGAAGAAGTTACGATCATTTGAATTTGTTCTCGCAAAAGGGCAATTTTCAAGTCAATGTAGTCGTTTTCAGTTATCTGGACCATTGATTGAGCAAGTTTGCAATGCGAGGTTTGAAAACTGATTTAAACAACCTTGAGGAGACATGAAGACCTATGAAGACCATTTGAAACCCTGAAGACTCAATTTTCTTTAAGAAACGTCGAACCCTAATTGTTGACTTACTGCCTAAGAAGAGAATCTGTCTGATCAACTTCTGAGCCAAATTAGGTATTCGAGAAACCCTTGGATAGTATCTTGAATGAAAAATAGGAGGGAAAATTTTGGGGTACAACACCTACTATCCAGGTTCCTTCCCACAAGCCCTACTACCCAAGCTTCCATTTCGAAGTAACCCTACTATCCAGGTTCCTTCCCACAAGCCCTACTACCCAGGCTTTCATCTTGAAGTAACCCTATGTTGTACCCCAAAATTTGCCCTCCCATTTCACCAACATTTTCTCATCACAAGACCCTTGGAACTGAAGATCAAGCTAGGGTTTGCTCTGCTCAAGACACTTCCTTGCACTGTTGACCTAAATTAGGGTTTGAGTTTGCACAGGGATATTTTGACCTACAATTCCCAAAGTGATTTTCATATTCCATGTTGGACCCACAAGTTTGTCCATATCAAGTTTCAAGCCTTTATTCAAATTTTTGCCCAGTCAATTGGACAGTTGACTTAGAAATCAACTATATTGGGGAAAAAGTCAACTGTGGCCAATTGACAGTCAAACCTCATGAAATTTGACCCACATCAACATAATGAACTCATATAGGTCATTTGATCAAGATTGGATCACAATTCCACAAGAAATTTGATTAGATCACCAAAAGGGCAAAATGGTCATTTTTAGGGTTTTGACTGCACAAAGGCAATTTTTGACTGTTTGACTTAACCAATGGCAAACCAAGATCACATATGGACTCAAGGACTCAATGACATTGTCTTTACCCATTCAACAAGTTCAAAAGACCTCAAAAGCCTAGGATTGACAGATGAATTTTTCAGTCAACTGATCAAAATTTGATTGTACACTGAAAAGTCAAACTTTGACTTTTTGGTAAAAATCAAGTGCCAAGAGTTATTTTTCATCAAGACATGTCAAATTATGAAACTTGTTCATCAAGAAACCCAAAAATGCAAATTAGGGTTTAAAATGGAAAATTTTCATAACTTAGAAATTTTCTAAGTTATGAAATTTTCTTAATTTTTCCTAACTTTGTCCCATTTTTTCACCAAGATGAAAATGGATTAAAACAAAACTTGCAACATGAAAGTTATAGTCCATCAAAAAGTCTACAACTTTGATTCACAAAGGTTTCTCAAAAGAAGCTTGTATCTCAAGTTATGATTTTTGGAACAAGGGTACCTAAAACTTTTAACTTAGAGAAAATTTACCCTAATCTAGGCAGGATTTTGACCCATCTTCTTGGCCATTTTTCACATAGTTCAACTTGGAGTTTCAAGTTGAATTACAAAGATGGATTGTAGTACATATTCCAAGCTTTCCAAATTGTCCAAGAACTCCTCAAACACCCTTGTGGTTAGAGAGAATCGAATTCCCAAAGTTGGCAAAAACTCACTTTTGTCCATGACCAATGTATGTTCATACAAATTTGCATTTTCAAATCAGCATGTTTGGTGCTAGCTTGCAGGCCTCAAAACCAACTTACACTCCATAATTTAATGCATAGCCATTGAGTTGAGGGATTATCTTGTTCATATGGACATTACCTACAAAATTAAGCCCTAAATAGTAAAAGGTATATTGCCATTTTTGCAAAAGTTGCTTTATGTCAAAACACTAAGCATTGAGCCTTGAACAAAGATATGGGACTGCAAACCAAATCCAGGGATTAGAGGGGCCTAGAGGATTGTGTGCAGCATACAAGATGGCTTGTACAGGCCTGTAAACAGAACTTACACATCTTTGCTTCATATACAAGAAATTTGTCAAAAATACTAGAACAAGAACATCAGATAGAACCAACTTGTGCAAGCATTTGAGACAACTTTTACACATTACATTGAACCTAAAACACGATCCTTTGAGTCCTGAAACCTCCCATAGCTCAAAATCATTTTCATTTGGAAAAATAGGGCACTCTCTGCAGATTGAGTTCCACAACACAATTTGCTCGTGCGTTTTGGCCCAAACCTGTTCAAACACCTTCCATTCCATCCACCTGAACTATCCCAGACCTCCATTGCAAGCTGTAACACCTCTAACACACTTTTCCATTTTCATTTCCAAGCTCTGCAGGTTGAGTTCTACAACATGATTCAAGTAGTTTCAAAGCAAGCCAAGCATTGGAGAAACTTCCTTGGACCTCAGGCAAGCTCAACAAAAGCTCAAACACCGTTGAAGATTGCTGCATTGCCCTACTCGATTCCAACTGAAAGAGGTTTTTCCTCACTTTCTATCTCTCTATTTAGGAACATTTAGCTTTAGGTTTGTGAATGAAAAATGTAGTATTCAATGCCATGAAGCCATACATATGCTCAACTTTCATTTATATTAAGTGTGCTAGGAGAATTTCATCCATGAACATGTGAAAAAAGGTAGGTCATATTTTAGGGCCAGAGAAATTCTCTCTGGTCTTTGAGAATTAGATTTAATGCTTTATATGGTTGGATTCGTGTTTAAATTCTCTACAAGTTTGATGTTGTAAGTTTTGGCAAAAAGTCACGTTTCCAGGATGTTCATAGTTGGAACCAAGCACGCGCGCGTTTGACAGTGGCTGGAGGAAGAAGATGAAGGCTTGGGCTGGGCCTGGCCTTCTTGCTTTTGGAACCCCCCATATTCAGTTTACACCCCCCGGCCCATTTATTTGATATTTATCATTTTTGACTTTTTTTATTTTTGTTCTGACTTTATTGTTTTTCATATGAAATATAAAAAATGCCAAAAAATATTTTTCTATATTTTTCATATTTATTTGATATTTATTTTATTTTGTTAAGTACATATATATAAATAAACTATTTTCTTTTTTTAAAAAAAAACTTAAAAATAATACAAAAGATATATTTATTTTCATTTATTTCATTTATTTATATTTAAAAACATTTTCTTAAAAATATTCATTTTTTTTTGTATATAGTCAATTTCTTTTTATTTTCATGTTTAATATATTTAATATATATACATACATATTTTATTAAATAATTAGGACAAAAAATACCAAAAATAATACATTTTTATTTTTATTAATATTTTATACTAAAAATACCTTTTTTCAATATACTTATATTTTTGTACAAATTAATACATTATTGTATATAAATAATAAATAATACAACTTATTTAAGCAATTAGGGTTTTTGCCCTAAAAGACCAAATAATTAAAATTGACTTTTTATTTATTTATATTTCACACTAAAAATACTTTTTCATACATAAAAAAAACATTTTTTGCATAATACATTTTATTTGATGTTCATTTATTATACAGTTAAATATTGTATCTTGTACATTCGATATGGTTGTAATAATTTAGAATTTATTTTCTTGTCAAATATCCCCAATTCAAATTTGTACCCCCTCCCTATATCATGTTGTAATAGTGTAGCTTTAAAATTCTCGCACATTTAAAGCTTTCAATTATGCCATGATTAGAGAACTAGGGTTTGTATGCAAAATCAATCAACAATTAGTTTGACCTAGTCCAATATAAACATGCATGAAAAACAATCACAATGCACACTTGCACCCCTAGGGTTACAATCCACTTGTTGCCTTCAAAAATGGGCCATGGTTGCATGTCAAGAACTTTGGCAAAACAAAAACAATCAAAATGATCATAGTCCCTCAATGACGCTATCGGAGTTGCCTAAACAAAATGATCAAGTCCCTTAAGGAAAATTTCCAAAAACACTTGACACCATTGCTATCATGGTCTGTACGATGACCCGCGCCTGTCCCGTTTAACATCCTAACACAAGGTTGTTCACCAAATACAATGGTGAAACAACACTATTAAAAGGGTTAAAAAACACAAGAAAGACTTTTGAGTAAAATAGGGTAGATAACTCTTAGTTACTTGATCCAACTTGCAAAAACATCCTTTCTATTTTCAAAACACACTTCACAATACAATTTCAAAACCCTACTTTCAAACATTGAAAACTTTTCAAAAGACAAACAACACCTTTGTATACATCCAAAACAAGAATCATTACAAAGGTTGCCACAACAATGGCCTCTTTTCAAAACATCTTTCAAAATCACACAAAGAACCATTTCAAACAATTGAAAAGCACCATTTCAAACAATTGAAAAAACAAAGCAAGTGATCTAAGCAAGTAACTAAGAGCCCATGGATAACCATGGATAGAAAGGGTGTTAATACCTTCCCTTTCTATAATCTACTCCCCGAACCCAAGAAAACATCTCAAAGGTTTTTCCTGTGATTTTTTACCTTTCCTTAGGATAAAATAAAAAGTCGGTGGCGACTCTTGCTAAACCGAAACATTTGCGAACACAAAACGCAAAATCCCAAGTCAGTTCTCCCACCGTATCACAGAATTGGCGACTCTGCTGGGGATTATTTTAAAAGTGGAGTAACCTTAGGGCTTAGATCACCCTTGACATGACTATTGTTTGCTTTGATTGTTTTACATTTTTGTTCTCTTGTTTGGGCTTGAAATCTTACACCCGGATTTGGGAAACATTCATAGATAGCTATACATTATGGAAACTGTGTGGGGTATACCGACACGGTTGAAGCAATAGGTATATTAGTGCAACATATTTGTGAGTACCGGTAGCCTTTGAGTCAATCAAAGAGAATACGGGGCCGCTGAGTGATGTCATAAAGCACTAATGAACTAGAACCTTACTTGACCATCTTGGCCTTTTATTAGGGGTAGTGATATGACCGGCTTTGGTGCAGTCCGAAGTTGGTAGATACTCGATACTACACTCATTGAGGGTCGTTTTCTTGGAATATTTTGGTCGCTAGTTAAGTGGCTAAACCAAAACAATGAACATAGAAAACAATCCAGTGATATTGAGCTCCTTAGAACCCGATTATTATTTATAAGACAGGTTTTGAGCCAACTAAACTCAAGAGGGTACTTACCTATGAAACCTCATGCAAGCCTGAAACTAGGGTTTTGTGTGACTTGCTTGTACATGTGTTTGTGCATACATCATGAACATCATAAAGCATCATATGCATCCACAAACCATTTCAAGGGTTTGGATCTTCATCTTTGTTCTTGTTTTGTAGGTAATGGAATCTCTTCGCAGGAAAACAATTCAAGTCAACCTTGTGAGAATCCCTCCTCAACTCAAGGAGCTTACATCCAGAATTCTAGAGAATTCTCTCTTCAGTGAAATACATGGTAGACTCCTCAGCTTAGTCAACACCAACATTGAAGAAGACATGGTTAAAGTTCTCTTCCAGTTCTTTGACCCCCTACACCACTGTTTCACATTCCCTGACTACCAGTTGGTGCCTACTTTGGAGGAATTTTCTCAACTCCTGAGAATTCCTATTCTTAATCAACTACCCTACAACGGTACGGAAAAAGAACCAAAGCCTGAAGATGTTGCTCAAGCATTACACTTGCAACCATCTGATATCAAGGGGCATTGGGAAACCAGAAGTGGTGTCAAGGGATTCTAGGCAAAGTTTCTGTTTGAGAAGGCACAAGATTGCTGGAATTCTCTTGATCTACAAGCCTATGAAGAAATTGTGGCACTACTCATCTATGGGTTGGTCTTTTTTCCAAACCTTGATCACCTTATAGATGTGAATGCTGTCAAGATTTTCATATCCAGGAATCCTATACCTACATTGCTTAGGGACATCCTACACTCATTTTACACACGAACAATGAGGAAAAGAGGTGTTCCCATGTGTTGTACTCCTCTCCTAGCAAGGTGGTTTATTTCTCACCTTCCACAATCAGTTCTGAAGAATGAGCAGGGTTTAAGGTGGTCACAACGGTTGATGACCCTCACACATTCTGATGTACATTGGTGTTCTCGGTCTAGAGAAAATGTCATCCTCATTGATTATTGTGGTGAATTCCCTAATGTCCCACTACTTGGCATTAGGGGAGGCATCACCTACAACCCATGTCTAGCCTTGAGACAATTTGGATATGCTCGGAGGGATGGCCCTCATGACATGCTGATTCCTGACCTAGTTTTTGACTTCGACAACGATGCACAAGGACTTCGACAAAGGTTCATCAGAGCTTGGAGGATGCCTAACAAGGTGGATAGTAAGACACTGGGGCACAAGAATTCCATCCCCCTTGAGCCTTACCTCAAATGGGTATGAACCCGCTCCCAGAATCTTATGATGCCATATCCTCACATTCTCCCCTTGATCAAAGAGCCTGTTATGGAAGGAGAGGTTCCATACACCATCCTACATCCTGACATGCCAACATCATGGGAGGAAATGAAAAAGAGTTGGATCCAACTCAAGGAAGAACGGGATACTTTTGAAGCCAGCTTCTATGCCAGTGAGAAGAAGGTTTTGGAGCTTACCCGCTGACTTCACGAGGAGGAGACCCTCAACACTTACATCGCACCAAAAAGGATGCGCAATGTCTTTTTACATTAAGAATTTTGTAATATTTCACCCATGGGGCACTTATGTACTAACAAATTTCTTCTTAATATGACGTGCGTTCTTTTTGTCTGCAACAAATTTGAATTTTTAAACCCTTGAATGCATTACATGAATAGCATACCATTCATCATATGCATAAACAGGTCTTCACACCAGGTTTCCTTATCTTTCTGCTGTTTATTTCAGCAAGATGGATTTGGAGCAAACGGTAAAGGATCTGCAGGCACAAAATTCACAGTTTCAGCAACTCCTCATGACCTTGGAAAAGGGTCAGGAGGACCTCAAAGTTTTTTTGGAGAAGAATAAAGAGAAAAAGAAAAAGAGACCTGGAGTGGCTACTTTCGGAAGAAGGTTTGAGAGCAACGCTAGGAAGGTTCTTGAGTTCCCATCAACATCTGACGAAGGGATCGGTAAAGGGAAAGGGGCTGATGTACCTTCTGAATCTGAAGTGGAAGAAGAGGAAGAGGAAGAAGACAAAGACTATTCAGAACAACAGTATCCACCAGCGGACGATAAGTACAAAATCTTGAAGATAGACTGGCAGCCATGGAGTTGCAGAGGGTTCCCGGTTTGGATTTTGAGGAACTAGGGCTAGTGGCTGGGATTGTTATCCCTCCCAAGTTCAAGGTGCCAACATTTTACAAGTACGATGGTCTGTCTTGCCCTAAAATGCATCTGAGATCTTATGTCCGAAAAATCCAACCCCATTCATCCGATAAAGACCTCTGGGTACACTTTTTCCAAGACAGCTTGTCTGGCACTCAGTTAGATTTGTTTTATCAGCTCGAGAGATCAGAAGTTCATAATTGGGAAGACTTGGCAGCTTCTTTCTATCGTCAGTATCAGTACAACGCTGATTTGGCGCCTACCCGTACTCAACTACAAAGTATGGGGATGGCTTCGAATGAAGGGTTTAAGGAGTACGCCCAAAAGTGGCGTGATCTGGCTGGAAGGGTGCAGCCACCGCTATCAGATAGGGAATTAGTTGACATGTTTCTGGGGACCCTATCTGGTCCTTTCTTCAATCATCTAATTGGGAGCTCTTCTGCGGGATTTACTGAACTGATTTTGACCGGCGAAAGGGTGGAGGCCGGTATTAAAAGTGGAAAGATTTAAAAGGACGCTTATGCATCCACAGCTGTTAAAAAACCTTTCCCAGCCAAGAAAGAAGCATCTGCTGTGTATTCTCAAAAGGGGTTGGGAAGAACTGAGCGTCGTCCGACTGTAGGGGCCGTGATGATTCAAAATTCGTCAAATGATCAACCTCGTAACAGTCAGTCAAGACCTAATCAGCAACGGGTAGAACGGCCACAACGGCAGTTCACCCGCATCAACATGACGCCCGCTCAGGTCCTTCCCCATCTGCTGAAGCTGAATCTGACTAGTTTGAAGGAGGCGCCAAAAAACCCTAACACCTTCTCTCCGTACTACCACTCTAATGCTAAGTGTGCTTACCATTCTGATAGTGCTGGACACGATACCAATAATTGCTGGGCACTTAAGAACAAAATTCAGGACCTAATTGACGCCAAAGAGGTTGAATTTGACGCTCCTGAGAAGCCCAATGTTATATCCGCTCCGATGCCCAAGCACGACCATAATGTGCATGTTGTTTTGGAAAATCTCCATGTTACTGATATTGCCGATCTGTTGACTCCATTGTTAGTGATTAAAGAAAATTTGTTGAGAGCCGGGATCTTCCCTGGTTGTGGTAAAGACTGTTATTTTTGTCTGAATATTCAAGGTGATTGTCCAATGTTGAAGTCGGGTGTCCAACGCCTGATGGATACACAAGAGATACTTTTCCAGAAAACCCCTGTTAACACTTTCAATCTGATTACTCCTGATACTTGTGATACTTCAACCAACGATATTGCTATCATAACCATTTCCGACAATCCTCCCAAGGCTTGCAAAAGGCCTGTCAGGATTACACCCAATTCTGAATGTGTACCTTTAAAGATCACCATGTCGGGACCCGTCCCATACCAATCAAGCAAAATGATACCGTGGAACTATGGGGGAGAAATCTTCTACCACGGCATCAAACAAATCGAAATAGTCCAAGAGATTTCTAAAGAAGACCATAATGTAGGGAACATCGCGGGTACAAGCAAGATAACCCGCAGTGGCCGAATCTTTTCTCCGGAGATTGCTCCTCCCCGAGCAGTTTTCGGACCCTTAAAAGCTTCTGCACCTGTTGGACCCTCTGTACAAGGCCCAGTGATTGAAGAAGTGATTGTTCCTGAAGAAAGACCATCCGCTGGTAATACCGACAAGGGTAAGGGGATACTGGAAAAGCCTGTCAGGACGAAGGCTAATGATGTGGTTATCCCTGAAACCACTCAGAAGGAAATGGATGAAATCCTTAAAATAATCAGAAAAAGCGACTACGACGTGGTGGAACAACTGGGGCAGACCCCTTCTAAGATTTCAATGTTAGCCCTCCTGCTCTACTCCGAGGCCCATGCTAAGGCCCTGATCAAATTCTTGAAGGCGGCACATGTTCCCCAAGAGACTTCGGCCGACCAATTTCAGGAATGTGTGGCCAGTCTTACCGCTGACAACGGCCTGGGCTTTTCCGATGCCGACTTAACTCCCAAAGGAAGGAAACATAATGATGCATTACATGTTTCAGTTGAATGTTGAGGAACCACTCTCGCCCATGTCTTGGTTGATACTGGTTCTTCCCTGAATGTGCTGCCAAAGAAGGCCCTAGACCGTTTGGATTGTGAAGGTTTGACCCTCAAACCTAGCAACATCGTCGTTAGAGCTTTCGATGGTTCCAAAAGGATGGTGCATGGAGAGGTTGATATTCCTATCAAGGTAGGAACCGAAGTGTTCAACTCCACCTTCTACGTAATGGACATCCGTCCGTCATACTCATGTTTGCTAGGAAGACCGTGGATTCATTATACCGGGGCAGTTACATCTTCTTTGCACCAGATGCTGAAATATCCTGTTAAGGGTAAAATTATAAAAGTGCATGACGAGGAAGAATATATGATAAGTCATCTCAACTCCTTCCGTTATGTGGAGCTGGATGGCGAGTTCATCGAAACGCCTTTCCAGCATTTTGAGGAAGTTTCTCCCGAGGTAGCAGTTGCGAAGACAATGGTTGGGGCACCCATCGTTCCCAAGCTTGTGCCCAGAATGGCATCTCTCAAGGACACAGAGGCAGTGGTCAAAGAAGGGAAGAGTACAACATGGGGGCAATTGTCAGATTTTCCCCATAAGACGGACAAATTTGGTTTAGGGTTTACAGCTGCAGGACAGAAGGCTATGCGTCGTTCCAAGATTGGAGGACCACCCTTCAAAATTTCTCACCATGGAATTAATGCTGTTGAAGATGAAGATGAAGAGAACGGCTTCGAAGATTGGATCTTTTTTACTGTCGAAGGGGGTCTAAGCAATTGGGAAGCAAAGGATTTTGTTCCTATCACCTTTATCAACCAATAATTTTATCTTTGAAAAATTTCCCATTTTTATGGTCTGTAATAACTAAAACAATTCGCACACTATTTTCACCTCATGCCTTGCCCGGGGCATGTAGGTCCACTTGTAAGGGCTTGATTTTCTTCATAATCATATGCCATGTTTTAATGAATCATTGGACGTTTTTCATCTATAAACTGTTGTGTTCATTTTCTTTCCTTTTGCATTTTTGATTGTTTAAGGATGGCTATCCCTTACACACACCCACACTCACAAATGCAGGTACCCATCCATTCCGGATTCCATGGGCAACTGTTCTGTTTCAGCCTTCGATAACTCTGAGGATTTGTGAAATTCTGGCTGCAGATACTCAATGTCACGTTCAATGTTATGACACCGTATCTGACTTACTATATGACAGTAAATACAAAAGCAATAAAGAACACAGTCAATTGTTTACCCAGTTCAGTGTGCAACAACACCTACTCTGGGGGCTACCAAGCCAGGGAGGAAATCCACTATAAGAGATGTTAATTCAGGAATAAACCAACCAGTTTATCTCCTTCACTTAAGACCTACCCAATGCAATTCCAATCTAAGTACAACTTAAACCTGAGTTCCTACTCACTCCCCCTCAATCACAGCAGTGATACATAAACCAATTTGACTTAAGAATTGATGAAGACACTCTTCAAAAAAAAACACTTGATTAAGCTTCACAGCTTTTTAATCAAGCAATACAATCACTCTTGCTTCACAGCTTTGAGTGATGCACACAACTAACTTGACTCTGCTTCACAGCTTTAGTCAAGGAACATTCAAACACTCTTGCTTCAAAGCTTTGAGTGCTACACAACCCTTACAATTAGAAACCTATTCCAAGTCACTTATCACAATGATAATTGCTTGGAGTACAATAATCAAACCTATACAGATTACAAATGATCTTCTGATCAATAAAAGGGATGCCTTGCAAAACAGCAGCTCTGTTGAATATATAGCAGCTGCAACTTCAGTTAGGGTTTCCACAAAAACCTAGGGTTAATTCCGTTTAACCTAAAGACCAGGTCACAGGACTTTATTAACCTGGTTAGGGTTGAGCTAGGTTACCCCTCAGAAAACGCAGGATTCTGTTCAGGAAAGACTGAGTTATTTTCCTGAAAAAACTCAGACTTATCCAACCTGCAAACCTGTTAGTTCAGAACAGGATGTCATAACATCTGTTATGACATCTGAGAAAACCTGTCTACTGATTTAGCAAAATGTGATCATTTTGCAAAATGCTCAGATACACACTTATAAACATCAGTACTTGAATTACAATATTTTTCTGCAAAGGTACCTAATGAGTCAGTACAAACTAAACTAGAATGTTATGACATCAGTCATGACATTCACACATACACTTGGGTTTTACCAAAAATGCAAGCCAATACCTAAACAACTACAAACTCCCCCTTTGGCAGATTTTTGGCTAAAGACCCTAAGCAATCAGAGATAGATAGCAGCAGAAATAAATGACTGCAGATAAATAGAATGTCTAATTGAGCAAGTACATATTAAGTACCAAAATATTCTCCCCCTCTTTAGCCACAAATGGGCCAAAGATACATGTTCATAATGATTATACAGTTATCCAAAAACAATTAATAAGAGCAGCAGCAGAAAAAAAAGAACTGAACACACTTCCAAACTCCACCAGATATCAGCACTAACCAGCAACACCACCAAACAGCAACCGACCTTCAAGCACTGTCATCAGACTCAGAAGAGCTAGTTTCTTCAATGTTGAGATGACCTTCAGCTTCTACACCTTCTTCCCTTCTATTTTCTTCAGCTTCCTCCTTTTCTAGCCTGGCAATTAGAATTTCTAGGGTCCTTTTTCTAGCATCCAGCTCTTTGCAAGTTTCTTTTAAAACAGCTATGACATCTGATGTCTTGGACTGGGTCTTCACAGACGATGTCTCAGCTGATGTTATGACAATGTCTGGAGCATGAGATCCCTGAAACAGTTTATAGTGCAAGCCAAGGGCAGGAGCTCTTTTGCAGACTGTATCTCTTGCCACAAGGATATCAGGGTATTGTGCAAGGATGATTCCACAAAGGAGGGAGGGAAAGGCAATTGGTCCTTTGACAACATAACTGCCAGCATGCTTTAAAGTTTGTTCAAAGATGTACCTGCCATAGTCAAAAGCAGTCTTGGTTCCCACAGCATAAATAAATCTCCCCAATCCTGTGGAGATAGTTGATTTATGATTTGTAGGCACCCAGTTGGCTGCACCTATTTTATGCAAGATGGCAAATTTCATGCTGAGTTTACTGGCATTCAGCTTGCCTTTCAAGGGCCAGCACTTTACTTGCCTGGCTGTGATGGTTTGACAAAATTCATTGTCAGTTGCCTCCAGATCAGGACAATCCTCATTTGTTCTTCCAAGAAACTTGTTGATTTCTGATGGAGAGAACTTGACCCTTCTTCCTCTAACAAAAACACTTTCAAAGTCAGCTGACCTTCCATCAGCACAATCATTAGACAAGTTCACTACAAACTCCTTGACCAGATTTTCATAACATTTGTTAAATTTTATCACTGTCTTCATTAGTCCAGCATTCTTGATCAGGTCCATGATGTCTTTGCACTCCAAGGCATCATTGTTGAGTTCTCTCTCTAAGGCTATTCTCTTTAAGCAAACATACTTCCATCTGTTTGCATTGTCAGGATGATGAAAAGAGATGTTGTCTGTTGGGACTTCAGGCACTCTAGCAATTTTGCTGGAGGGGAGCTTCCTTATGATAGGAGTTTCTTCAATATCAATCTCAAATTCTGATTCCTCATCAGAATCAGAAGATTCAGGTTCTTTTCTCTTCTTAGAGATTGGTTGTCTAGCAGTATGCACCTGGGCCTTCTTCCCTTTTGTCTGAATACTTTTCTCAGCCATGCCTTCAGCCTTGGATTTCTTAGCATTAGGTTTATCATTCTGACTACTCTTTCTTTTCATCAATCTCCTAGCTATGCTAGGGTTCACATTAGCAATCAGATCATTATCTGAGTAATCCTCATCCACATCAATGATAGGTGGATCAACAGCCTTTTCTGAAGGGTTCTGAATGTTGTCTTTTTGTGTCACAACATTCTCAGTGACATCTACATTCTCAAAAACTTCCACATTTGGACTTTCTGATTGATTTAAAGGGACAGAAATCCCCGGTACAGATTGGTTTCCACTCAGTATACTAGTAACCAGTCTAGCAATAGCTTGATGAACTTGAACTGATCCTTCTCTATTAGGTACAGAAGACGAAGGATGAGAAGAATTACCAGAGGCTGTAGCTTGAGCTCTTCCTGCATGTCTGGTTCTGATCTTTTTGACTTTGGCTGGGTCAGTTGCCATCTCTCTGAGAGGAGTGACCTCAAGAACTTCAGATTCTATGCATGTGGTGATTGCCCTAGAGTCTTGGTCAGATGATGACGATGATGAGGATGACGAAGTCGCCATGGTTGAAGACGATGTCTGAGACATTTTGATTGACTTTGAGTAATGGTAGCAGTTTGAGAAAAATCTTTGATTGAGAGGAGGAAACAGGTTGCAAGGACGAGAGAGGTAGGGGGTAAAAGGGAGTCTTTTCAACTTCTTAAAGATTTTGAAAGAATTGTGAAAGTATATGATTAACCCACTAAAGATAGATTTAATAAAATTAATTCCTTCAACCTTTGTTTTAAGCAAAATTAATTGCTATAATTTCTTATGTTGGTGAATACCCAACCTGCCCCTCAAATTTTCAAGTTTATTTCCAACAAGAGCCTTGGTAGAAGAATCAGTCAGCTGAAGCTTAGAGAAACTATGTTCCAGTTTAAATGACTTCTTCTCTTCAAAGTCAATAGGGTTCAAGGAAATGTTGATTGTTTTCAGATTGTCACAACACAATGTCACAACATCTTGTGTGACATTGTACTCAGGGAGCATCTGTTTTGACCAGATGTTTTGAGAACAGTTTTTCCTAACAACAACTATTTCCGCGCAGAATTGGGAAGGCATTCTTTTGATCATAGTTCTGGTTGATTCTTGAATAATTTTCTGTTTGTCCAGTCCATTTTGATGGAGAGTTATAGGAGAGGAGACTTCAAGCCTCATTTCTTCAGGGAAACAGAATTTATTAGACTTGTCATTTCCAACATTCTTGTCAAGATGACTTATGGTTCTGACAACACATCCTTCTTCAAGTTTATTTGCCACATCACAGATATTATCAACCTGTAGTTTTGGAGTTCTTCTGACTGCTTCCATAGAAATAGCTCTTTTCATTCTTCTTAGATGAAGGGGACCAAGCTTATGCTGCCACAGTTTCATCTCTTTTTCTTCTTTGATAATTGGACACATAGTGGAGATATCAGTGTTCTCAGGCTGCCACAAGTAGCAGTTATCTTTGGATCTGATTCCTCTCATTACAACTTCTAGTTTTTCATTAATTACTAGACATTCAGATCTTGAGAAGTTGACCTTGAATCCTAGATCACATAATTGACTGATACTAATGAGATTAGAAGTCATCCCTTTTACCAGCAGTACTTTATTCAGACTTGGAACTCCAGGGCAGTCCAAATTACCAACTCCTTTGACTTCACCTTTAGCACCATCTCCAAAGGTCACAAAACTGGTGGTGTGAGGCATAACATTATTGAGGAGATTTTTGAATCCAGTCATGTGTCTAGAACATCCACTGTCAAAGTACCAGCCTTCCTTTGCAGACACTCTCAGGGAAGTATGGGCTATCAGGGCAGTAGCCTTTTTCTTCCAATGAGGAGTATGTGGTACCCTTTTTGGCTTAGGTTTAGCACCAAAGTTTTGATTAGGGTATCCATGCAATTTGAAGCAGAAGGGCTTTATGTGTCCATACCTCCCACAATGATGACATCTCCATCTTTGGTATTTTTTCTTCATGTATTTCTGATGTTGAGAGTTGTGTTGAGACATCTGCTTTGACAGTTGTTTAACATGCCTGATCTTCTTGTCTGCACCAGGTTTCTTAGCTTTCACAAATCCTAGACCAGATTTGTTTCCCACATTTTGTCCCACTTGTAGGATCTCTTCCAATTTATCTGATCCATTGGTCAACATCTTGACAGATTTTGTCATTTGGTTCAGTTGTGAGTTCAGTAATTGAACTTCCCCTTCTAGGTGACTTATAGTTTCAAGATCTGCCCTTTTTTCCGCCTCCAGCTTTACAATGAGTTTTGATTGTTTCTCATTCTGCACACAGACTTCAGCACTTCTGACACACAATTTCTTGTAGGTATCAGCCAGTTCTTCAAATGTCACTTCTTCATCACTAGTGTCACTTTCAGAAGTACAAACACTAGTTAGAGCAGTAACTAGTTTGGCAGATTCTTCTTCAGAATTACTTTCTGAATCATAGTCAGACCAAGTAACAGTCATTCCTTTCTTTTGTTTCTTAAGAAAGGTAGGACATCCAGCTCGAATATGTCCATATCCTTCACATCCATGGCATTGAATACCTCTGCCTTGGTTTCCCTTATCTTCTGACCTTGGTCTTCTGCTGGAACTGTCAATGTCAGAGGGAATGTTATGAACATTAGACCTTGACTTTGGATCCATTCTTTTGATGAGCTTGTTGAACTGTCTTCCAAGCATGGCAATAGCTTCTGATATATTTTCTTCTTCATCCTCCTTGTTTTCAACATCAGTGTTGGATACAAGTGTTATGCTTTTGTTCTTCTTGTCACCATTATCAGTGATCCCCATCTCAAAAGTCTGAAGAGACCCAATAAGTTCATCCACTTTCCACTTGCTGATGTCCTGGGCTTCCTCTATGGCAGTTACCTTCATTGCAAATCTTTTAGGCAAGGATCTGAGAATCTTCCTTACCAGTTTTTCTTCTGACATCTTTTCTGCCAGTGCTCCTGAGGTGTTGGCAATCTCCAAGATGTTCATGTGAAACTCATGAATGGTTTCATCTTCCATCATTTTTAGATTCTCAAACTTGGTGGTCAACATCTGAAGCCTTGACATTTTTACTTTGGTAGTGCCCTCATGAGTAGTTTTGAGAGTGTCCCAAACTTCCTTGGCCAGTTCATATTGATGTACTAGTCTGAAAATGTTTCTATCAATTCCATTGAACAAGGCATTTAAAGCTTTTGAATTTCCCAGAGCTAACTCATCTTCTTCTTTACTCCAATCTTCCTCCGGCTTCAGACTGATTGTCCCATCTTTCTCAGTTATGGTGGGATGGATCCATCCTTTGTCAGCAGCTCTCCAAGCCTTTTTGTCCAGAGATTTTAGGAAGGCAATCATACGAGGTTTCCAGTAGTCATAATTAGTTCCATCCAGAATGGGTGGTCTATTTCCAAAAACTCCTTCTTTGTCCATAGTGCCAGAAAGTGATATCCCTAGATCTCACCCAGTAATACAGGCAGGGTGCCTGCTCTGATGCCAATTGAAATTCTGGCTGCAGATACTCAATGTCACGTTCAATGTTATGACACCGTATCTGACTTACTATATGACAGTAAATACAAAAGCAATAAAGAACACAGTCAATTGTTTACCCAGTTCAGTGTGCAACAACACCTACTCTGGGGGCTACCAAGCCAGGGAGGAAATCTACTATAAGAGATGTTAATTCAGGAATAAACCAACCAGTTTATCTCCTTCACTTAAGACCTACCCAATGCAATTCCAATCTAAGTACAACTTAAACCTGAGTTCCTACTCACTCCCCCTCAATCACAGCAGTGATACATAAACCAATTTGACTTAAGAATTGATGAAGACACTCTTCAAAAACAAACACTTGATTAAGCTTCACAGCTTTTTAATCAAGCAATACAATCACTCTTGCTTCACAGCTTTGAGTGATGCACACAGCTAACTTGACTCTGCTTCACAGCTTTAGTCAAGGAACATTCAAACACTCTTGCTTCAAAGCTTTGAGTGCTACACAACCCTTACAATTAGAAACCTATTCCAAGTCACTTATCACAATGATAATTGCTTGGAGTACAATAATCAAACCTATACAGATTACAAATGATCTTCTGATCAATAAAAGGGATGCCTTGCAAAACAGCAGCTCTGTTGAATATATAGCAGCTGCAACTTCAGTTAGGGTTTCCACAAAAACCTAGGGTTAATTCTGTTTAACCTAAAGACCAGGTCACAGGACTTTATTAACCTGGTTAGGGTTGAGCTAGGTTACCCCTCAGAAAACGCAGGATTCTGTTCAGGAAAGACTGAGTTATTTTCCTGAAAAAACTCAGACTTATCCAACCTGCAAACCTGTTAGTTCAGAACAGGATGTCATAACATCTGTTATGACATCTGAGAAAACCTGTCTACTGATTTAGCAAAATGTGATCATTTTGCAAAATGCTCAGATACACACTTATAAACATCAGTACTTGAATTACAATATTTTTCTGCAAAGGTACCTAATGAGTCAGTACAAACTAAACTAGAATGTTATGACATCAGTCATGACATTCACACATACACTTGGGTTTTACCAAAAATGCAAGCCAATACCTCAACAACTACAATTTGGTCAATCACGTTGAGTACGAAGTTGACAAAGATTGTGAAGTGCTGGGAGAGTTGGCCAGACTTTTGCAACAAGAAGAGCGGGCTATTCTACCTCACGAGGAGTTTCTATAAACCATCAACTTGGGGACAGAAGAGGACAGGAAAGAAGTAAAAGTGGGTGCCAACCTGGAACCAGGTATCAAAGAGCGCTTAGTGCAGTTGTTGAATGAATATGTTGAAATCTTCGCTTGGTCTTATGAAGACATGACAGGGCTAGACACAGATATCGTGGTTCACCATCTCCCTACAAGAGAGGATTGTCCACCGGTAAAGCAAAAGGTTCGCCGAATGAGACCTGACATGTCCTAGAAAATCAAGGCTGAAGTGATGAAGCAATTCAACGCTGGCTTTCTGGCTGTTACAACCTATCCATAATAGGTTGCTAACATTGTGCCCGTACCCAAAAAGGACAGCAAGGTCAGAATGTGTATGGACTATCGGGATTTGAACAGGGCCAGCCCTAAAGACGATTTTCCACTACCACATATCGACATTTTGGTTAACAACACAGCTCAACACAAGGTTTTTTCCTTCATGGACAGATTCTCGGGCTACAACCAGATTAAAATGGCCCCCGAGGACATGGAGAAAACTACCTTTGTCACACAATGGGGTACCTTCTGCTACAAAGTGATGCCGTTCGGACTGAAGAACGCAGGGGCAACCTATCAACGCGCCATGGTAGCTTTGTTTCATGATATGATCCATCATGAGATCAAAGTTTACGTAGACAACATGATAGCTCGATCACAGACAGAAGAAGAACACCTTAATCATTTGCAAAAGTTGTTTGCCAGGTTGAAGGAGTATAAACTCAGGCTGAATCCAAGCAAGTGCACTTTTGGAGTTAGGTCTGGTAAACTTCTGGGATTTATTGTCAGCAACAAGGGCATTGAGGTTGATCCAGCTAAAGTAAAGGATATACAAGAAATGCCTGCCCCCCGTACTGAAAAGGAGGTTAGAGGATTCTTGGGACGCTTAAATTATATCGCGAGGTTCATCTCTCACTTGACGTCTACCTTCGAACCAATTTTCAAACTGCTGAAGAAAGATCAGGTAGTTGAATGGAACGAGGATTGTCAAGTTGCTTTTGATAATATCAAGGAGTACTTACTAGAACCTCCTATTCTGATGCCACCCGTCGAAGGAAGGCCATTGATCATGTATCTGACTATTTTGGATAACTCAATGGGGTGTGTACTGGGCCAACATGACGAGTCTGGCCGAAAAGAGCATGCCATTTATTACCTTAGAAAATTTTTTACCGACTGTGAGACTCATTACTCACTGCTCGAGAAAACTTGTTGTGCTTTGGTATGGGCTGCTCGCCGGCTAAGGCAGTATATGTTGACTCATACCACTTTGCTGATTTCCAAGATGGATCCGATCAAGTATATCTTCGAGAAGCCTGCTTTATCTGGAAGAATCGCTAGATGGCAAATGATTCTGACTGAGTATGACATTCAGTATACTACCCAAAAAGCTATAAAAGGGAGTGTACTAGCTGACCATCTAGCTCATCAAGCCGTCGAAGATTATCAGTCTATGAGATTCGACTTCCCTAACGAGGACATCATAACATTGGACAACATTGAAGGAAACGGACCGTATGACGGACCTGAACAAGGATCCCGATGGACCCTATACTTTGATGGTGCTTCAAATGCACTTGGCAACGGTATCGGTGCAGTACTCATTTCTCCCGATGGTTGTCATACACCCTTCACTGCCCGACTCTACTTCAGCTGTACCAACAACATGGCTGAATATGAAGCTTGCATCTTTGGTCTCAAGGCTGCTATAGACTTGGGAATCAAATCTTTGGTCGTATTTGGGGACTCGGCTTTGGTTATCAGTCAAGTCAAAGGAGAGTGGGACACCAAACATCCTAATCTTATCCCATACAAAGAACATGTCTTGACATTGTTGCCTCATTTCAAGCAGATTGCCTTCGAGCATTTCCCGCGAGAAGAAAATCAGTTAGCTGATGCCCTGGCTACAATGTCTTCCATGTTTAAACTCAACTGGGATAACGAGGCTCCCCAAATTACCATCGAGCGAATGGAAGAACCTGCACACTGTCATGAGATTAATACCGAAGAAGTAATGGAACAACCCTGGTTTCATGAAATCAAAAGGTATCTTCAGACCAGAGAATATCCTGAAGGAGATTTCGTCAATGACAAAAAGTTCTTAAGGAGATTTGCTGCCAAGTTCTTCCTGAGCAATGGCATCCTTTATAAGCGCAGTCATGATTGTGTTCTACTTCGTTGTGTGGACAAGGTTGAAGCAGAGTTGATCATGACCGATATACACACTGGCACATTTGGCACCCACTTGAGCGGGCACACAATGGCAAAAAAGATTCTAAGGGCAGGCTACTACTGGTCTACCATGGAAGCTGATTGTCATCAACATTCTCGCACCTGCCACAAATGCCAAGTCTACGTCGACAAGGTACATATTCCTCCTGTTCCTCTCAACGTTCTGACAGCTCCTTGGCCATTCGCAATATGGGGCATTGACATGATTGGGGAGATCAAGCCCACAACATCCAATGGACATCGCTTCATCCTGGTGGCTATTGATTACTTCACCAAATGGGTCGAGGCAACTTCCTATGCCTCAGTTACAAAGAATGTGGTTTCCCGCTTCATCAAGCAGAACCTCATATGCCGGTATGGTATCCCCAACAGGATCATCACAGACAACAGTACAAATTTGAACAATACTATGATCACCGCTCTATGCGAGCAGTTCAAGATTTATTATCACAATTCATCTCCCTACCGGCCGAAGATGAACAATGTTGTTGAAGCCGCAAACAAAAATATTAAGAAGATCATTCAAAAGATGACAGTCACCTACAAGGACTGGCATGAGATGTTACTGTTTGCTCTGCATGGATATCGTACCACGGCACGTACTTCAACAGGGGCAACTCCATTTTCTTTAGCATATGGCATGGAAGTTGTTCTGCCTATGGAAGTTCATATTCCTTCCTTGAGGATTATGAAGGATGCCGGTTTGAGTGAAGACGATTGGATTCAGACCCGGCTTGATCAACTTAACTTGATCGATGAGAAACGACTTACTGTTGTTTGTCATGGTCAGACGTATCAAAAACGGATGATCAAGGCTTTCAACAAAAAGGTTAGGCGTCAGGTATATCAAGTCGGAGATCTTGTAATCAAGCGGATCATCTTACCGCAAAGTGATCCCAGGGGAAAGTGGACTCATACTTACGAAGGACCATTTGTAATCAAGAGCATCTTTTCTGGTGGAGCAATGATTCTGACCACCATGGATGGAGATGACTTGCCGCACCCTGCGAATGCAGACATAGTCAAAAGATACTACGCATAAAACAACCCGACAAGTTGAAAACCCGAAAGGGTAACTTGGGCAAAAATGGGCATCCCGGTGAATCGAAAACCCGAAAGGGCGGTTCAGGCAAAAATTAGGGATAAAACAAAAAAAATCTGTACACCCGGAAAGTTGAAAACCCGAAAGGGCGACTTGGGCAAAAAAGGGTTTCCCGGTGGATCGAAAACCCGAAAGGGTGGTCCAGGCAAAAGTTAGGGAATTAAAAGCGTATGACTATGTCTCGTCGGATCACTTTAAGAACAATCTCTTCACCAATAAGCTCCAAGCTTCTGATCAATCCAATCATCTACGGGAAAAGCAATAAATGGACAGATACTCAGAGTTGTGAAGGCTATAGCGGAATGGGAACCCCATGGAATTGTTGCGCATAGCCATCTTTCTTTTTGTATAAAATTTTCTCAATTTTTACGACAACATTCTCTTACTAGGATGTCTGTCTCCTTTGTACAAAGATACTTACAAAAATCAATACAAATATACTTCAAAGTGAAGAAACTTACTTGCCTTTCTTTTTGTTTTTCACTTATGTTTTATTTGAAAAAAACGTCCAATGTTTTGTTGAATAGGCATATGCATCTGAATATAATCACTGCTTACAAAACAAAATTGGGAAAGGATAGTTACTGATAGTTCGAAGGTATAGGAAGATATCTTTATGAGATCCCCTGCATTACTCAGATCCATCACAAAGCTAAAACCTCGGAGTACATGTCCCCAACGGAGTTAAGCTTCAAAGAAGCCCCAGTAAAGCCAGTACATTCCAAACTGGATTCCCCCAGCCGAGTTAAGTTTCAATGTTCCCATCAGAGCTCAAATTCCCGGTTCCCAGCGGAGCCAGAATAATCTAAACCTCCTTCCCCGGCAAAGTCAAAATTCCAACTGATCAAATTCCCACGACTTCCCCTACAGCTAGGATGATTTCTCCAGTAGATTGGCATACAACCCAAAACTCCTGATTTCACCAGCCGAGTAAACATTCTCCTCACAGGGTCCTTTCTCAACAGATTGAAGATTCTCATTCTCATTTTCTCCAGCATAAGTCTCCCAGGTTTTAATTCCCCAGTAGAGGTCGTCAGAATAAATCTTATTCCCCAGGGAAATCATGAAGAATTCTCATTCCCCGCAGAAGTTGGTGAAGTTTTTGTTAGAATCCCCGCAAGTCACCAAGGATTTTCAATCCCCAGCAGTGGTCCTAAGATTCCTAAACAATCGAAAATCTTTAATCCCCAAGCAGTCAGCAGAGATTTGTCATCTTCATTAATCAAAGATTTTTGGAATCCCCAGCTTCGGTCAAGGATTTACTTTCCCCAACAGCAGTCAAATATTTCATTATCTCTAGCTATCAAGGATTTATTTTCCTCAGCAAGACAACTACTCAGCTTACATGCATAACCATTACATTTCATATATCATAAGCATAGATTACAGTGCATTGCATCATACATATCATGCAATATAACTTCATGTTTTAGCTAACGTTTTACCCTTTTCAGGATAAGATTAAAAGGTTATCATTAACAATTATTCAGATACAGTATGGATACACCCCAGATACGGCGGTCATTCTACTACTCATTCAGACTTCAGCAATCAGATACAGACTAGATACGCTCCAGACACGGCGGCCATTCTATCTCTCATTCAGATTCAACTATCAACTCCAAGTTCAGATATGTTCCAAACACGGATGTCGTTCTGGCCTTTACACCAACAGTTTGATTTCCCCAGTGCAGTCGCCACGGAAGTCATTCTGTCACTTATTTAGATCCCAGTTACAGTGCGGATACACCCCATACACGGCGGTCATTCTACTACTCATACAGATCTCAACTTCAGATGCAGTCCAGATACGCTCCAGATACGGTTGCCATTCTGTCACTCATTCATAGTTCATCCCCGGCACACAGTTGCTCCATACACAGATGTTTCTCTATTACCCCAGATACAATACAGATACACTCCAGACATGGCAGTCATTCTGATATTCATTCAAAGTTCAAATACAGTTACAACTCAGATATGCGCCAGACACGGACGCCATTCTTTTGCTCATACAAACTCAGTCTCCAGATACAGTTCAATGGCATCTCAGACACATATACCATTCTGATACTCATTCTTCTGACCTACAACATTGCAACTCAACAAACATTCTTGGATGGCATCTTTAAGCCCATCTCCAGTAAGATTCTACTATCTCCAAAAGGCATCTTTAAGCCTATTTCCTCTGCTATATTCTGGATGAGTGCAAATTTACGGGCACTCTAGTGTCCAATCCTCTTTTACCTTCGAGTCGCGAAAGGCAAATTTGCCAATCTAACTCTTCAGGTTCAAAAAGATTGAACAGGGGCAACTGTTGTACCCCAAAATTTTCCCTCCCATTTCACCAACATTTTCTCATCACAAGACCCTTGGAACTGAAGATCAAGCTAGGCTTTGCTCTACTCAAGACACTTCCTTGCACTGTTGACCTAAATTAGGGTTTGAGTTTGCACAGGGATATTTTGACCTACAATGCCCAAAGTGATTTTAATATTCCATTTTGGACCCACAAGTTTGTCCATATCAAGTTTCAAGCCTTGATTCAAATTTTTGCCCAGTCAATTGGACAATTGACCTAGAAATCAACTGTATTGGGGAAAAAGTCAACTGTGGCCAATTGACAGTCAAACCTCATGAAATTTGACCCACATCAACATAATGAACTCATATAGGTCATTTGATCAAGATTGTATCACAATTCCACAAGAAATTTGATCAGATCACCAAAAGGGCAAAATGGTCATTTTTAGGGTTTTGACCGCACAAAGGCAATTTTTGACTGTTTGACTTAACCAATGGCAAACCAAACTCACATATGGACTCAAGGACTCAATTACATTGTCTTGACCCATTCAACAAGTTCAAAAGACCTCAAAAGCCTAGGATTGACAAATGAATTTTTCAGTCAACTGATCAAAATTTGATTGTACACTTGTTGGCTGAAGATTTTGATAATGTTATTTAGAATTCAAAAAGAGCTAGAAGTTCTGATCGAAATGGAATTAAAACACCACGCTTCGAAATTGCAGAAGCAGTGTTTCGAATGAGTGTGTCAAAGCTTGAAGCTTCGAACGGTGATCATGGGAGCGTATCCAAAGGGGTCTCGAAACAGCAGCGAAGCTAGGTCTGAGAAGAGCGTTCGAAACAGAGAAACACCAAAGCATTTGAAATTTAAAATGAAAGCGGGACTTTCAAAGTTTGAAAGTTATGTGTTGGAGCATTTGGGGACACGTGGAAAGATGAAAGGAGCATTGTCTTGCATGTTCGAAACGTGGCATGATCTTGTAGCGAGACCGTTAGGGTCGAGTTAGTATAAATAGAAGTCTTAGTGTTAGGATTTCAGGGTGTCATATCTGTTATACAAAATACTCAATAACATTCAAACTACCACATGGCAAGGGAAACGAATGCAAGAGAGATGTATGTATGATAGCACCATGTATTTCTAATTTAATAAAAGCCTTTTTACTATTTCCAGCACTTTCCTTCTTTTTCTTTCTGTCGAATAGCATTTGCAAGTTTCTTTATCTACTGTCCTTTCATTTCAAAGTCTTTTCTTCAAAGTTTTACATTTTACTGCTTTCTTTACATTTCGAAGCACTCTATATTTCAGAGAACTTTCACGCTCTCAATACCTTTACTTTCAAGTATTATTCTTCAAACATGTACTTTCACTTAAAGTCATTTCTAGATTTCTTGCATTAAACGCTTTCTTCACATTTTAAACTTCCACATTCCAGAAACCTTTTGTGTTAAATGTTTTATGGGTCGAAACCAGTTACTTCATTTTCCATACAGTTTTATATGTCTTTTCAATCAGCATTACAATTAGCAATTATTCGTATAACTTAGTTTTCACATACATTTTGACCACATTTTTAAACGCTTAGAGAGAGGGATCGAAATAAACCAAACATTTGTACAATAGCACCCATGAATAATTGTTCGGTTGTGAGAGTAACCTTAATATCCAAGGAGTCCTAGGATCAATCTAGTCGATCCTGTGAGTTACCAAAGAGATTGAGTAGCGTTAATAAAGATTATTCGATAGTTTGGAAGACTAGCGGTTGTTTACCAGAAATCACTGGAAACAAATTGGCACGCCCAGTGGGACCTAAGAAGTTTGCTGTTTTATGAACCTGAGAAGTGGTAAGATAACCAACAGCAACCAACCTTTATCCAGAAGAAAACGTTTGGACAAAATGTCTAATTCAGACAATCAACAGGGGGACCAAGGTGGCCCACAGGCAACAGGCACTAACGCGTCCATTTCGAGCGGAGCATCTAATGCAATCCCTTCGAATGCACAGGCTGTTGCATCTTCAACCAGTAACATGGCCACCAACGGAGTAAGTGGCATATCAACCAACAGTTCGATCTTAGGAAATACTGGAACTATGGGCTACCCTGGGGGATTCGTTCCGCCACCTGGGACACAATCCCATTTCGCCACTCCATCAACTAGACCACCCGGCTTCGATGGGAATAGAATTAGAAGTTCTTCTTACGGAATGCCAACATCTTTTATGGCAGGTTTACACAATTCCACATCGAATTCTTCCCCACAACTAGGATCTGGGTCTGGGGCAAACCAATTTATGTCAAATAACCAAGGGTCAGTGGGTTATAGCACGTTGCCTACCCTAACCACAGATAACCAGTTGGCTTTTAGGCAATTGATGGATGAAAGCAACCACAATATGATAGGGGTGTTAGCGCAAACCATGCAGGAAATATTCGCCCCAATAGTTCAGAATGTGACTGTGACAAACAGGGAAAACGCTGACAATATGAGTCGAATAGCAGATTTCTTTGCTCCCACAGAAAGGCGTAGGCAGAACCAGGCGGGATTTCGAACAAACGTGCCTGTTATAGAACAAATTGCCAACGACCCAATTCATAGACCACCCAGAGAAGAGGTTAACTTAGGGGCCAGAGCACCAAGGTTAGAAGCCCCAATAATTCCGGGCCCACAAAGGGAAGTTATGGAACCAGGGGCAAGGATCGAAAGACCAGAAGCCCCAGAATTTCGAGGAGAACAACCTAGGGGAGTTGTTTTGGTTGGTCGAAACCAAGATGCCGATGCCGTCGTTCATAGGATTCGAAACGATAACATCTTGGCAGAAAATAATCTGACCACCATGATAGAGAGGATCATGACCCAAAACGGCCTCAATATGGGAATGAGGAGGCCAAATTACGCTTCTCCTATATTAGATTGTATAATGCATACTGATTTACCAAGGGGATACAAAGTCCCTAAATTTACAAAGTTCGCTGGGGATACCAACGAGTCAACAGTCGAACACATAGCGAGATATTTAACCGAAGCGGGGGATATAGCCAATAATGAAGATCTCAGAATCAAATATTTCCCAAGTTCCTTGACAAAAAATGCCTTCACTTGGTTTACCACGTTGCCTCCTGGGTCTGTTGACACTTGGACCCTTTTAGAGAGATTATTCCATGAACAATTTTACATGGGACAATCGAAAATAAGTCTGAAGGAATTGGCCAGTGTTAAGAGAAAGTTCACTGAACCCATTGATGACTATTTGAATAGATTTAGGCTGTTAAAATCCAGATGTTACACAGTAGTGCCTGAGCATGAGTTAGTCGAAATGGCCGCTGGGGGATTGGATTACTCTATTCGAAAGAAATTAGATACTCAGCATTTGAGGGATATGGCTCAGTTAGCCGATAGGGTTCGACAGGTCGAAAGACTAAAAGCCGAAAAAGCCCGAGTCTTTAAGAATAGTAAGAAAGAAAGGATTTCCTATGTTGGAACTGAGGAAGTAGAAGAATATCCTGAATTCGAATTCGAAGAGGTCGAAATCGACCTCGCTGAATTAAAACAGGCCCCGCCTTACTCCTGCAAAATGTTAGTTCCTACGAAAGGGAAAGATATTGTTGAAAATGAGAAAAGTGATAAGTTTCCAAAGAAGGTTTACACCTTCGATGTCACTAAATGTGACGAAATCTTTGACTTGCTTGTCAAAGATGGCCAACTAATTGTGCCATCAAATGTCAAAATACCCCCTTTGGACCAGAGAAAGAAAAGGGGATTTTGCAAATATCATAGTTTCCTAGGCCACAAGACCTCACAATGTTTTCTTTTCAGGGATTTGATTCAAAACGCAATCAAAGATGGCAGATTAAAGTTTGCTGATAAGATGAAGATGAAAGTGGACGAAGATCCTTTGGACGTCGCAGACACCAACTACTCCGAGCCTGCATGCATTGGAGAAGTCAACATGGTGGAAATTGATCGAAGCGACACCCTAACTGGAGAGAAGGACATTGGAGTCGAAAACTGGGTGATGGTCGAAGTCAGCGAGGAAGTCATTGAAGGCATCCAGAATACACCAGACACTTCGATTGCTGGACCTGCGGCTGTTGCAGGAGAAACCCAGGCTACTGAAGGCCAAGGGGATCACAACGAAGGATTTACACAAGTCACTGAGGGCTTGAGGTTGGAATTAGAGAAAGTCCAAATTACGCAGCCAGTCCCCTCTCAGAAGGAAATATGGGACACTCTAGGGGAACCCAGTGGAAAATATGACTATCTGGTCAAATATTCTGCCCCAGAAAGTTCGAAGGTCCAGATCGAAGATATAAAGCCCACAGGATGGGGCGATGACGAAACAAAAGAGGGGGATTTGGAAATAAATATGGTGGACATGGAAAGACCCCGTTCTGAGATGAAGGAAGTGGAAAAATACTTAGAAAAAGAAAAGCATAGGATGGGGGACAATCACACTGGAGATGATACTCTCAAAGACTATCTCATGTCATGCCACAAAGGAGATCCAGGCATGATACTGTGCCCTAGGTGCAGCATCCTCTGCAACCAAAGAATTGCTGCAAATTTCGAAAGGGTACAGAGGGCTCGAACTGGCAACAATTGGCGCCAGGATAACCAACTTTTTAGATGCTACCCCAAGGCTGGAGAGAGTTTATTGGAGTTTGTTTTTCGCTGCTACAAGGGGGCAACTAAGTGCTTGGTGTGCCCAAGATGTTCTGCTGTGTATGACCAAAGCATGGCTAGGGCCTTCGAAACGATCCCCTTCGCCCCTTGCTGGAGCCATCAAGAAACTGCCCAGATGGGTCCGCGTTTCGACGGCAGATACAAACAGCGAAGACCTGATAGCCCTCACCCCAAAGTTGCTCGAAGAGTGACTTTCAAACTCCCTGCTGAAGTACCAACCGATAGATGGCTGCAAGCCAGAAATGACAAAGGCAAAGACAAATGGAGGAATGCTGAACGAAATGCACGCCATGCTGTGACATACAGGAGGCAATTCAACACACAAAAAAGGGAGGAAGTCAGATTAGAAAATTACAAAGGAAGGAACCCCATGTCAAGATCCCAGTGGCGCAGACAGCAAAGGATTCGAAAGGCTGAAAGAGAAGCTGTGGCAAACAAAGGGGATACTTCAACAAAGATACAAGGTGAATCGAGCACCAACAAACCAAAAAGTCAGACGGAAGAGAAACCTCCAGTCAACAGAAGGCTTTTTTCTGAAGACCAACAAGACGGACCAAAGGAATACACTCCAGGCCCGGAAGAGGATGAAGATATGATAACAGATAACTTCGAATCGGAGGGGGAGTCTTCATTTAACCTGAACTGTAACGTAGTGTCTGTGCTTCCCTGCGAATTCGGGCAGGAAACCGAAATCAATGAATATGAGGAAGAAGACACCACAGATTTAATGAAACATAGGCCCGTATGCTACTACGTGATGGACAATGGGGCTGTTGAAGAACAAAATGCGTTCTTCGAATGTCCAGAGCCTACAATGAAGAATCATCTCAAGCCACTTTTCATTCGAGCGAAAGTGGGTGTCCATGGTGTGAACAAAGTTCTAGTGGATGGGGGTGCTGCAGTCAATCTGATTCCCCATTTCATGCTAAAAAGGTTGGAAATCCGCGAAGGGGATATCAAGCCCCATAATATGGTTCTATCCAATTATGAAGGAAAAGTGGGTAAAACACTGGGGGTGGTCCAGTTGGAATTGACAATAGGCTCAAGTTGCAGGCCCACCATGTTTATGGTTGTCGAAGCCAAGGCCAACTATAACCTACTGCTAGGAAGAGAGTGGATCCATGGCGTGGGAGCAGTTCCTTCGTCAATGCATCAACGACTAGTCCTGTGGAGAGATGACGGAATCGTGGAAAACATCGAAGCAGACCAGAGTTACTTTATGTCAACTGTCAATTTAGTTGACAAAAGGGATTATGATAAAAATCTGGCAAAGATTGCTCCATGTGTTCCAAATGATGAGATGAATGAAACTAGAAATGCCCACTACTACATGACACTTCGTCATGATGGACTTTATTGGGATAGAACAATAATCAGTAAAGAAGAGGAAGGTGAAGGTGCTATACAAAAACGGCCAGCAGGCTGGGACTTCGACAACCTTAACCATGACTGAGTCTACCTTTTTCGAAAGGATTTCGGCCTATATGGCTGAGAATGAATCGAAAGCGGCCTTAGAGGCTGAAATAAATGAATCATTTGAAAAAACGAATGAAGTTAGTGGGGGGGGGTTCGAAACGCTCACCCAGCGAAGAGTTGGAGATGGATCAAAGGTTGGATGCCATCTATGACAAAGAGCCCTTAGGTTTCGAAAGGGATCCCATAAACTCAGGTGTCAAAATGTTGGCACAGGACCCACTCGAAGAAGTCAACTTAGGGGATGACAAAACGAAAAGAGTAACTTACGTAAGTGCTAAACTTAGCCCAGGCCTCAAGGAAAAAGTGATCGAAATCCTTAAGAAGAACAAAGATTGTTTCGCATGGGATTATGATGAGATGCCTGGTTTAAAGAGGGAGTTGGTCGAACATAGGCTGCCAATCAAAGATGGCAAGAGGCCCATCAAACAAACTCCCAGAAGATTCGCGCCAACGGTTCTCACAAAAATTAAAGCTGAGATCGAAAGGTTGCTGCGTTGCAAATTCATCAGAACAACAAGGTACGTCGAATGGTTAGCAAACATAGTACCTGTTATCAAGAAAAATGGTTCTTTAAGGATTTGCATAGATTTTAGGGATTTAAATACTGCAACCCCTAAGGATGAATATTCCATGCCCGTGGCAGAAATGCTAGTAGATTCTGCTGCAGGATTCGAATACTTGAGCATGTTAGATGGATACTCTGGATATAACCAGATTTTCATTGCTGAAGAAGATGTTGCAAAAACAGCATTTCGTTGCCCAGGAGCCTTAGGCACCTACGAATGGGTGGTGATGCCTTTTGGTTTAAAAAATGCTGGGGCAACTTATCAAAGGGCGATGAATTCAATCTTTCATGACTTTATCGAAACCTTCATGCAGGTGTATATTGATGATATAGTCATCAAATCTATATCTGCAGAAGCACATTTGCATCATTTAAGCCAATCATTCGAGCGAATGAGAAAACATGGCTTAAAAATGAATCCCCTTAAATGTGCATTTTTTGTGCAGGCTGGAGATTTTCTTGGTTTTGTGGTCCACAAGAAAGGAATTGAAATCAACCAGAACAAAACCAAAGCCATAATGGAGACGAAAGCACCTGCGTCAAAAAGGGAGTTGCAATCTCTGCTAGGGAAAGTTAACTTCCTCAGAAGATTCATTTCGAACCTGAGTGGAAGGACCCAAGCTTTCTCTCCGTTACTTCGTCTGAAGCAAGGTCAGGCCTTCGAATGGAACGAAGCTCACCAGGAGGCATTTGACAAAATAAAAGAATATCTTTCCCAGCCTCCTATGTTGTCTCCACCATCATGGGGGAAGCCCATGAGATTGTACATATCTGCCTCTGAAGTTAGCATAGGTAGTATGTTAGCACAAGAGGATAACAATGGCGTCGAAAGAGCCATATACTATCTAAGTAGAGTGCTGAATGATGCTGAGACCAGATATAGCAATTTAGAAAAGCTATGTCTCTGTTTGTATTTCTCCTGTATGAAACTCAAGTATTATATAAAACCTGTTGATGTTTATGTTTCGTCTCACTTCGATGTCATTAAACATATGCTTTCAAAGCCAATAATGCATAGTAGAGTTGGAAAGTGGGCTCTGGCCTTAACAGAATATTCATTGACGTTCATGCCCTTAAAAGCTATGAAAGGTCAAGTGATTTCTGATTTCATTGTGGATCATTCGTTGGTTGAGCAGACAAGCATGAGTTACGTCGAAATGCAACCATGGAAATTGTACTTTGATGGTTCAACCCACAAGAATGGAAGTGGTGTTGGAGTCCTTCTAATTTCTCCTGAAGGAATTCCAACAAAATTCAAGTATAAATTGGATGGTCCTCGTTGTTCGAACAACGAAGCTGAGTATGAAGCGCTCATTGTTGGACTTGAAGCTTTGTTGGAATTGGGGGCAACCAGAGTCGAAATTAAAGGAGATTCTGAGTTGGTGGTCAAACAAATCACAAAAGAATATAAGTGCATAAAGGAAAATCTAATGATATACTTCGTCATAGTCAATAGGCTATTGAGAAAATTTGAATACATGGATATTCAACACATACCAAGGTTAGAAAACCAAGAAGCAAATGACTTACCGCAGTTGGCTTCAGGTTATAGAGTATCTACCAAGAATCTTAAGGATTTGGTCGAAATAAGGGGAAGAGTTATGGCTACTAGATTCACACCATCGGATCTGGAAAGTATGAGATTGGGATATGCCGAGAAACAGGGATTCGAAATTCTAGCCATAAATACTTTGTCAGATACAGATTGGCGAAGTCCATTAAAGAGTTATTTAGCAGATCCAACTCTAAAAGTAGATAGGAAAACAAAATATAGAGCATTGTCATATCTCCTCATGGGGAACGAATTGTTCAAAAAGACCCAAGAAGGTGTTTTATTGAAATGCCTAGGAGAAAGTGAGGCATATTTAGCATTGTCTGAAGTCCATAATGGGGCATGTGGGGCACACCAAGCAGGCCATAAAATGAAATGGTTGCTATTTCGATATGGTTTGTATTGGCCTAGCATGCTCAAAGATTGCATAGACTTTGCGAAAGGATGTGAGGAATGTCAGAAACATGCAGGAATTCAACACGCCCCTGCAAGTGAGCTGCATTCGATCATCAAACCATGGCCATTCAGAGGATGGGCATTGGATCTGATAGGCGAAATAAATCCTGCTTCGTCCAAAGGTCAGAAATATATCTTGGTAGGAGTAGATTATTTTACCAAATGGATCGAAGCTATACCTTTGGTAGTTGCTGATCAAGAGGCAATTATCGAATTTATACAAAAGCACATTATCTATAGGTTTGGATTACCATAAAGTATAACTACAGACCAAGGTTCTGTATTTACTGGTAGAAAGATGCAAGGATTTGCCCAAGAAATGGGGTTTAGATTGCTAACTTCAACACCATATTATGCTCAAGCAAACGGACAAGTCGAAGCGGCAAACAAAGTAATAATAGGATTAATCAAGAAGCATATTGGCAAGAAGCCAAGAAATTGGCACAAAACTCTGGACCAAGTGTTATGGGCTTGTAGAACATCTCCAAAGGAAGCCACTAACACTACTCCTTTCCAACTTACATTCGGCCATGATGCAGTGTTACCAGTAGAAATTCATCTGCAATCAGTTCGAATACAGAAACAAAACGAAATTCCAGCCGCGTTATATTGGGAAATGATGATGAATGAATTAGTTGAATTGGACGAAATCAGATTACATGCGTTGGAGATTTTGATGAGGCAAAAAGAAAGAGTGGCCAGAACATACAATAAGAGGGTGAAGAAAAAAGTATTCGTTATTAATGACTTGGTTTGGAGAGTCATATTGCCTATGGATAAGAAGAACAAAGCATTAGGTAAATGGTCACCTCATTGGGAAGGACCTTTTCGAGTATTAAAAGTTTTCTCAAACAATGCCTACGAAGTCGAAGAACTCTTGGATGATAAACGTGTCCTAAAGGTTAATGGGAAATATTTAAAGAAATATAAACCAAGCCTGCGGGAAATTCGAATAGTAACAACGTAAACAAAATATTATAAAAAAAAAAGCCAAGATGGCAAGATAAGAATGCCAAAATGGCGTTGTTCGAATATTACATTGAAAAGAACCAAAGTTATGGTCAGATAGACCAAAAAATCTAGAAATAAACATTATTTTTCAATCGAGTAAAGGTACTTCGAAATGTTTCAAGTTTCTGCTGAGCAAACCGCCTGGCACCTTCCAAGGTTGCCACTTCTCCTTTAAGTTGTTCTGCAGTCTCCATTTCTGCAAGCCCCCGGTTGAGAAGCTCTTCGAATTGGTTACCTGCAGGATTAGTTTCGAAGGCTAGTTGTTGTTCCTTAGCCTCCTTAACTTTCTGCTGAAGTTCCAGAATCTGCCTTTCCCAAATGAGAATGGACTCAGCTCGAGCCTCATATTCAGTTTTTGCCTGCTTCAGATGCATAGCCTGATCTTCAGCTTCTTGAGAAAGCTTCGAAGCTTGTTCATAGGCGGCATCCATAGCAATGCGTTTCTCGTGAACCTTCTTGGCAGCAGATTCGTCTTGGAGAAGATAGCCAGTTACGTTGTCCAGCAAATTCTGAAGATCAAACAAGAGAGTACTAACTGGCAAAGAGCAGCTGGAAAGATTAACCTTTGTAAGCAGCTCCTTCATAGTATAGCAAGCAGTACTATCTTGCTTAAGCACTTCGAAGATATCCACATTGAGAATAGTTCTCCTAATTTTGTTGAGAAGAACAACTCTTTCATCTGTGGGAAGAGGATAGCTGGTTGAACTTGTGCCAGCCCTAGCGAGTGGGATGTCCCTCTGGGCCAACTTTGCCTTCATGTACCCAATAGGGTCATTTCGCCTCAGAAGTGCCAGTGCCTCGTCAGTCATTCGAGACGGAGAGGATTGGGGGAATTCCACGCGTAGGGGAACCTCGTTTGTTTCAACCTCTGGGTTTTCGTTGATTGTATCACCATCCCCTTCATTTGCTTCGTGCTCTTGGTCTTCTTCATCCTCGTCCAAATCTACCACTTCGATACCATCCTTTTCACCGCTATGTGCATTAGACTCCGTCCCGGCAGTCGAACCATCATTGTCGTTTTCCCCATCATTGGCGTTTTCCTCCTCAGATTCTTCGTCTGCAGATTCTTCGAATCCTTGTCCAGAATCAGCTTTTTCCTCTTCAGTCTGAGTATCCTTTGGATCCTCTTGAAGAGTTTCGAGAGGGGACTTTTGAAGAACCCTTTGTGAATCCTCTGCAGACGTTTGAGGTATGGTTTCGTTCACCTCTTTCAGAGGAATGGAGGTACCTTGGTCATCTGGCTGCTCAGAAGTTCCAGCCAAAACCGCCACGTTGGAAGAACCTTTGTTTTGGACCAAATTGCTGGAATCTCCTTGAGGAGAGGAGTTAAGCGGAACAGCAGCCCTGGACGGTGAGGTCGAAATGGTAGAAGTAGGATTCAGGATGTTCTGCAAGGAGCAGCAAAATGTTAAAGGATGACACTCACCAAGGTAATAAGAAGTTAAACATTTTTTAGAAGGAGTTCGATTTACCTGTGGGCCCTCAGAAGAGAGGTTGCTAGCTATGCGTTCCAACTGTGGGTTGGAGGTCGAAGGTGGATTTTTGGATTGTGGTAAGGGAGCAGCATCCCTGGAGTCGAGTCCAGAGACACTAGTAGGAACAGTACTTTTGGGTGTAGCTTTCTTTAGCTTCTTCTTCGAAGCAGTGTTTGAGTTTCCTCCAGCAGTGAGATCTTCCCCAGTGGTGCTTGGTTTCCGCTTCTTGGGAGTAGTGGGGGGAAGCTTGTTGGTCTGAACGAATTTTAACGAAGTTAGATATAAAAGGATTGAGTGAATTCGAAGCATCAAAAACTAAGTGATTACCGTTGGAATTGGGGCACTTGTTGTTGTTGGCGTTGTCGTTGTTGGTGTAGTTGCAGCAGCAGTAGTCGTTTCGGGTGGATTAGCCTTTTCGGTAGTTTCGATGGAGGCTTGAGAGGCACTCCCTTCCTTCGATTTCGAGGCAGTGGTCTTTATCCTGATAGCTGAAAATCAAAACATTTAAAGCAAAGGTTAAAGATTTGGAAAATAAAAGATATTTGGGAGTTTTTCCCAAGCATTCGCACCTGTGCCTTGATCAGATCTAATTGACATGGCAGAAAGGTCATATCGAAGATGTCCTGGGAAATCATGAAGCCAGTGTCGAGCCCATGTCACAGTCTCAGATGGATTTGGTTTCCTTTGAAGATATTTGAACATCTCTTTGCAAGTAAACCACCATGGATATGGGGGAAACCAAGCCAGAGCCAGTTCTGAGGTAGGTAATCTGGGAAATTTAGGTGGATGCATTTCGAATGCCAACCTATACCTATCCTCAGGTGACAGCCCTGAAGGAAGTTTTAGCTTAGAAACTTTTTGTTTAAATTTTTCCTTCAAGGTCTCAGCCGCTTGATGCACAGTGGAGTCCAAGCGTGTGGGGTCGTAAGTAGTTTCGAAGTAATTTTGAAAAGCTTTTATTTCTTTGGCATGAGTAAACATACCTTTCTTTGCTGGTACCTGCACATCGAAGGCATCAATTAGTTTCTGTCGAATAGTAAGTGTATCGAACATACAAGTTTGATAAAACTTAATCCACCACTCCAGAAATCCTTTGGCCGCGAGATGGGTAGGTTCGAAGGCTATCAGTTCAAATTGGGCAAAGCCCTGATATTGTTCTTGCTGGATCTTGGCTTCCCTTGCCTTGAAAGTTCGACCAGATGTGATGGCGCTCTCAGTCTGGAACAAAGGTTCAGGAATCAGTTGGCATAGGCCAAACTGCCTCGAAACGAAGTTTGGTTGGTAGGCAAAGAGAAGAATTTGGTTCTTAGCTGGGGTTATCCTTGAAGAGATGAGTCTAGGAAGCAAGAAAGCTCTCCACACATCTTGGATTTCCTTACTCTTGATGGCTTCTGAGAGAGCCATGGTGAACCAAGAAGGTCCATGAGCCCTCGAAGCAAAGGGCGCCATGCTCTCTTCGAACTTATGTCTTTTTGAGAGTATCAAGATGTACTTCGAAAATTGAACCTTGAAGTCATCCTTGTCATCATTAGGGGTTAGTCTTCGAAGCCTAGTGCCTTCGACTATCCTATCACTTATTTCTGAATCTTGTTCATCTATGGTGTTGGCGGTTGATAAAGAAGGTTCGAACATGGCGTTGAGCCATAATTGAAGTAACCAAAATGGGCCAGCTAAAAGAATGTTTTTTGAAGTGTGGGATTTGAGGCTCGAAACAGCTGACCTCAGGCTCTCATAGAGGTCAACTAAGAGTAATTCACTTAGGCACACTTTGCGATTTTCATGTAAATCCCTAGCTAAAGGAATGAACCTGCTAGCTACCTGCAGGGATCTACTGCAGAAAACGTACCTAGACAGCCACAGGGTTAAGAAAGCAATGTGCTCTGTGTCAGACACATTATCCCCTTCAGCATGATAATGGCCGATAAATTTGGAGAAGCTGGCTAACTTGACTTCGAAGTCAATTATGCTTGAGTGCTCTTCATTGTCAGGAACATAAGTTTCCCCCACTGGCGACAGCCCAGTAATGGCTGCTATATCGAAGAAGGTTGGGGTGATCATTCCACCTGGAAGATGGAAAGTGTTGTAGGTACTATCCCAGAAATAGAGGGACGCAAATAGCAGAGGATGACTATAGGTGAATCCAGGTTTCGATAGCTTAATGAGGTTATAAATGCCTAGTTCTTCCCATTGCTGGGATTTTTTGGCTTCTACTTTCGTGAACCAGTTTTGGTAAGCAACATCAGCAGTAGGGCAAGATCGGAATGGTTTAAAATTGCTTTTTACATAATCCAAGATAAATGGGTCCTTAGGATAAACGGTTGAGGTTTCTGTGGTATTCGGATTAAGAAATTCTACTGCCCTAGGGGCATCCATTTTGTTGAATAAAGGTTTGAAGTTATAGCACACGGGAAAAATGGTCCTGGTGTCCTTTAGTATTTCAAAAACTGTAAGAGGGCCATTTAAGGCTAACCTCTTACCAGCAACATGGGTAGGGATGAGTACCTGTGATGCGTACAACATTTCTTTTTCTTTGGAAATCATTTGAGGAGCAAGAGCAGATTGGCCTTGAATGGTGACGATTTTACTCTCCATAGTTGCTTCTGTAGTTTTTCCTTTCTTCTTGGAGACTTTCTTGAGTTGGGATGATGTGGAAGAAGACATTTTTGTTGTTTGAGAGCTTAGATTGTTTATGAGAGAAGAAGAGTAAAATTCCAGAGTTTGAAAGGTTTAGAGTGTAAAGAAGGAAAAAGGAAGGTTAAATTGACGTTTTATAATAAGAAGATTAAACATCCACCGAGTGAAAGTATGATACGTGGAGATCATGGATTGGTGTGATGAAGAGGTGGCGAGAAGTTGATATAGGTAATAGGCGTGATTTTAAAAACAATCATTACTTATAACTGCACCATGCTGTGAAGTGACTCTGGGCGGTTAAGGTACCCAAAGGGTGCTATGATTGATGTGACTAGGGTCAAACGCATTAAATGCTATGATGATTCGAAGATCCTATCAAAATCTTGTATAAATGTTTAAAATAGGTATTTCTCAGAGAGATCGAAATACATATTTTAAAGGGGCAATTTGTTGGCTGAAGATTTTGATAATGTTATTTAGAATTCAAAAAGAGCTAGAAGTTCTGATCGAAATGGAATTAAAACACCACGCTTCGAAATTGCAGAAGCAGTGTTTCGAATGAGTGTGTCAAAGCTTGAAGCTTCGAACGGTGATCATGGGAGCGTATCCAAAGGGGTCTCGAAACAGCAGCGAAGCTAGGTCTGAGAAGAGCGTTCGAAACAGAGAAACACCAAAGCATTTGAAATTTAAAATGAAAGCGGGACTTTCAAAGTTTGAAAGTTATGTGTTGGAGCATTTGGGGACACGTGGAAAGATGAAAGGAGCATTGTCTTGCATGTTCGAAACGTGGCATGATCTTGTAGCGAGACCGTTAGGGTCGAGTTAGTATAAATAGAAGTCTTAGTGTTAGGATTTCAGGGTGTCATATCTGTTATACAAAATACTCAATAACATTCAAACTACCACATGGCAAGGGAAACGAATGCAAGAGAGATGTATGTATGATAGCACCATGTATTTCTAATTTAATAAAAGCCTTTTTACTATTTCCAGCACTTTCCTTCTTTTTCTTTCTGTCGAATAGCATTTGCAAGTTTCTTTATCTACTGTCCTTTCATTTCAAAGTCTTTTCTTCAAAGTTTTACATTTTACTGCTTTCTTTACATTTCGAAGCACTCTATATTTCAGAGAACTTTCACGCTCTCAATACCTTTACTTTCAAGTATTATTCTTCAAACATGTACTTTCACTTAAAGTCATTTCTAGATTTCTTGCATTAAACGCTTTCTTCACATTTTAAACTTCCACATTCCAGAAACCTTTTGTGTTAAATGTTTTATGGGTCGAAACCAGTTACTTCATTTTCCATACAGTTTTATATGTCTTTTCAATCAGCATTACAATTAGCAATTATTCGTATAACTTAGTTTTCACATACATTTTGACCACATTTTTAAACGCTTAGAGAGAGGGATCGAAATAAACCAAACATTTGTACAATAGCACCCATGAATAATTGTTCGGTTGTGAGAGTAACCTTAATATCCAAGGAGTCCTAGGATCAATCTAGTCGATCCTGTGAGTTACCAAAGAGATTGAGTAGCGTTAATAAAGATTATTCGATAGTTTGGAAGACTAGCGGTTGTTTACCAGAAATCACTGGAAACAACACTGAAAAGTCAAACTTTGACTTTTTGATAAAAATCAAGTGCCAAGAGTTATTTTTCATCAAGACATGTCAAATTATGAAACTTGTTCATCAAGAAACCCAAAAATGCAAATTAGGGTTTAAAATGGAAAATTTTCATAACTTAGAAATTTTCTAAGTTATGAAATTTTCTTATTTTTTCCTAACTTTGTCCTATTTTTTCACCAAGATGCAAATGGATTAAAACAAAACTTGCAACATGAAAGTTGTAGTCCATCACAAAGTCTACAACTTTTATTCACAAAGTTTTCTCAAAAGAAGCTTGTATCTCAAGTTATGAGTTTTGGAACAAGGGTACCTAAAACTTTTAACTTAGAGAAAATTTACCCTAATCTAGGCAGGATTTTGACCCATCTTCTTGGCCATTTTTCACATAGTTCCACTTGGAGTTTCAAGTTGCATTACAAATATGGATTGTAGTACATGTTCCAAGCTTTCCAAATTGTCCAAGAACTCCTCAAACACCCTTGTGGTTAGAGAGAATCTAATTCCCAAAGTTGGCAAAAACTCACTTTTGTCCATGACCAATGTATGTTCATACAAATTTGCATTTTCAAATCAGCATGTTTGGTGCTAGCTTGCAGGCCTCAAAACCAACTTACACTCCATAATTTAATGCATAAACATTGAGTTGAGGGATTATCTTGTTCATATGGACATTACCTACAAAATTAAGCCCTAAATAGTAAAAGGTATATTGCCATTTTTGCAAAAGTTGCTTTATGTCAAAACACTAAGCATTGAGCCTTGAAAAAAGATCTGGGACTGCAAACTAAATCCATGGATTAGAGGGGCCTAGAGGATTGTGTGCAGCATACAAGATGGCTTGTACAGGCATGTAAACAGAACTTACACATCTTTGCTTCATATACAAGAAATTTGTCAAAAATACTAGAACAAGAACATCAGATAGAACCAACTTGTGCAAGCTTTTGAGACAACTTTTACACATTAAATTGAACCTAAAACACGAGCCTTTGAGTCCTGAAACCTCCCATAGCTCAAAATCATTTTCATTTGGCAAAATAGGGCACTCCCTGCAGATTGAGTTCCACAACACAATTTGCTCGTGCGTTTTGGCCCAAACCTGTTCAAACACCTTCCATTCCATCCACCTGAACTATCCCAGACCTCCATTGCAAGCTGTAACACCTCTAACACACTTTTCCATTTTCATTTCCAAGCTCTGTAGGTTGAGTTCTACAGCACGATTCAAGTAGTTTCAAAGCAAGCTAAGCATTGGTGAAACTTCCTTGGACCTCAGGCAAGCTCAACAGAAGCTCAAACACCATTGAAGATTGCTGCATTACCCTACTCGATTCCAACTGAAACAGGTTTTTCCTCACTTTCTATCTCTCTATTTAGGAACATTTAGCTTTAGGTTTGTGAATGAAAAATGTAGTATTCAATGCCATGAAGCCATACATATGCTCAGCTTTCATTTATATTAAGTGTGCTAGGAGAATTTCATCCATGAACATGTGAAAAAAGCTAGGTCATATTTTAGGGCCAGAGAAATTCTCTCTGGTTTTTGAGAGTTAGATTTAATGCTTTATATGGTTGGATTCGTGTTTAAATTCTCTACAAGTTTGATGTTGTAAGTTTTGGCAAAAAGTCACATTTTCAGGATGTTCATAGTTGGAACCAGGCGCGCGCGCGTTTGACAGTGGCTGGAGGAAGAAGATGAAGGCTTGGGCTGGGCCTGGCCTTCTTGCTTTTGGCACCCCCCATATTCAGTTTACACCCCCTGGCCCATTTATTTGATATTTATCATTTTTGACTTTTTTTTTATTTTTGTTCTGACTTTATTATTTTTTATATGAAATATAAAAAATGCCAAAAAATATTTTTCTATATTTTTCATATTTATTTGATATTTATTTTATTTTGTTAAGTACATATATATAAATAAACTATTTTCTTTTTTAAAAAAACAAAACTTAAAAATAATACAAAAGATATATTTATTTTCATTTATTTCATTTATTTATATTTAAAAACATTTTCTTAAAAATATTCATTTTTTTTTTGTAAATAGTCAATTTCTTTTTATTTTCATGTTTAATATATTTAATATATATACATACATATTTTATTAAATAATTAGGACAAAAAATACCAAAAATAATACATTTTTATTTTTATTAATATTTTATACTAAAAATACCTTTTTTCAATATACTTATATTTTTGTACAAATTAATACATTATTGTATATAAATAATAAATAATACAACTTATTTAAGCAATTAGGGTTTTTGCCCTAAAAGACCAAATAATTAAAATTGACTTTTTATTTATTTATATTTCACACTAAAAATACTTTTTCATACATAAAAAAAAAACATTTTTTGCATAATACATTTTATTTGATGTTCATTTATTATACAGTTAGATATTGTATCTTGTACATTCGATATGGTTGTAATAATTTAGAATTTATTTTCTTGTCAAATATCCCCAATTCAAATTTGTACCCCCTCCCTATATCATGTTGTAATAGTGTAGCTTTTAAATTCTCGCACATTTAAAGCTTTCGATTATGCCATGATTTGAGAACTAGGGTTTGTATGCAAAATCAATCAACAATTAGTTTGACCTAGTCCAAGATAAACATGCATGAAAAACAATCACAATGCACACTTGCACCCCTAGGGTTACAATCCACTTGTTGCCTTTAAAAATGGGCCATGGTTGCATGTCAAGAACTTTGGCAAAACAAAAACAATCAAAATGATCATAGTCCCTCGATGACTCTATCGGAGTTGCCTAAACAAAATGATCAAGTCTCTTAAGGAAAATTGCCAAAAACACTTGACACCATTGCTATCATGGTCTGTACGATGACCCGTGCCTGTCCCGTTTAACATTCTAACACAAGGTTGTTCACCAAATACAACGGTGAAACAACACTGTTAAAAGGGTTAAAAAACACAAGAAAGACTTTTGAGTAAAATAGGGTAGATAACTCTTAGTTACTTGATCCAACTTGCAAAAACATCCTTGCTATTTTCAAAACACACTTCACAACACAATTTCAAAACCCTACTTTCAAACATTGAAAACTTTTCAAAAGACAAACAAAACCTTTGTATACATTCAAAACAAGAATCATTACAAAGGTTGCCACAACAATGACCTCTTTTCAAAACATCTTTCAAAATCACACAAAGCACCATTTCAAACAATTGAAAAGCACCATTTCAAACAATTGAAAAAACAAAGCAAGTGATCTAAGCAAGTAACTAAGAGCCCATGGATAACCATGGATATAAAGGGTGCTAATACCTTCCCTTTCTATAATCTACTCCCCGAACCCATGAAAACATCTCAAAGGTTTTTCCTGTGCTTTTTGGCCTTTCCTTAGGATAAAATAAAAAGTCGATGGCGACTCTTGCTAAACCGAAACATTTGCGAACACAAAACGCAAAATCCCAAGTCAGTTCTCCCCACCGTATCACACCCTACTACCCAAGTTCCTTCTCCCTTAACTCCAGACAACAATTTACAACACTGTGAGGCCTGGACCCAACTAGATACGGTCGATATCACATTTCCCCAGTAAGTCGCTGTACAGTTTGGACCCTGACCAGGTATACATTCTACTTTCACCTCTTCAATCAAGATTTAATTCCCCAGTAGAGTATTGGACAACCGAAGCTCCTAGACTTTACTTCCCAATGCATAAATCAACATTCCCCAGCAAAGTCCCCCTCAACAGCAGGTACAAGAATTCTCGCCAAGAAATCTCTTATGCAACCGATCTTTTCCGAATGGCATCTTTAAGCCCATATCCGACGATTCCCCATCGCTTTCCAAATGGCATTTGTAAGCCCATTTCCGATATCACAAATCAACATTACTTCATGCGAGTGCAAATTTCTTGGCACTCTAGTGTTCAATCATCTTCCACCTTCAGATCACGAAAGGCTGACCAACCAATCTACATCCTCAGGCTTAAGAAGATTGAACAGGGGCAATTGTTGTACCCCAAAATTTTCCCTCTCATTTCTCAAAGGATCACCCTAAACCCTCAGGTTTGTTCCCATCCAATTTCAAAGCCTTGAATTACAAATTTTCCAAGAAAGTCATCCACAAGGGCAAAATGGTCATTTGCATATTGAAAAGTCAAACTTTAACTTTTAGATCAAAATCAAGTTTCAATAATCATATTTCATCAAGACATGTTAAAATATGAAGTTTTTTTGATTAAGAAGATCAAAAGTCAAAATTCCAAATACTTAGAAATTTTTCTAAGTATTTAGGAAATATGATGAGCTCAGAACTTCTGATCAGATTATCACCATGATTCAAGTTGATTCTGGAAGAACTTCTAACATCAGAGTTTTAGATCTCAATAATACCTAGAACATTGCAGAATGAAACTTCTCCTAGAAATGTTGGGATTTCAAGTTATGACTCCTCAAAGACACGTCCATGAAACTGAAACACTCAGCAAATTCTGGACAATTCCAAGACAGAGTTTGGTTACAACTTCTGGGCCATTTTTCATAAAGATTCAGTCAGAGTTTGCAAGATCAGTTCAAAGAAGGTTTACAAAGCGTGTTGCAAGCTTCCTGGAAAGTTTGGGAGCTCCTTCAGAACATGTTGGGGCGAGGAGATACAAAGATAAGAAGTTGGATGTTTATTCTAAATTATGCTGAAGCTAAACCTCTGATCCAGAATTAAGCAATGATGCAAAATCTCACATTGCAGGATTCCTGGTTTGATAAATCTCATCATCATTTAATGCTCACAACCACTTTTGAGTCTTTATCCAAAAGATTTCCCCACGTGTGGTGTAGGAGTATCTTTACTGTCTTAGAAAAAGCAAACTTTTGTACAAAAGTGTGTTGGGCCCACACGTTGCTTTTGTTTTTTAGGTTACCTTTCCTTATTTCATGCTTACAAATCCGACTTAGGCACGGCTAAAAGCTTCTAGCCACCATACTTGCTTCAAGAACAAGGCAGCACCCTAGCATATGAAGGCCATATTCAATGCTCCGGTCAGAACATCACCAAATCCCAAAACCTCATTTATACAACCCGCTGCACTGCTACATCGCTATCCTATAACCAACAGCTAATTCAGTCCATGCCTTCATCCCATAATTACACCAAACTAGCATACGAAAACGGTGATAAAAAAAGCAAGGGAATAGGATGCCAAAAGGTGTTAAAATCCCATATGTTTTCCCCCAAAATTACAGCAAATTCACCTATAAATAAGTTGCTCCATCACACTTTCAAGGGGATGGCTTTTGGAGAGAGAGAATCATCAAAAGACAGAAAAGAAACTTGTGAAACCCTTCGTAAAAATCCAAAAATCCCAAATAGAAACCCAAACCTTTGTTCTTCCCTTTGAATCAAAGAACTTGGCATTTTCTCTTTCGTTGCTCTTGTTGACTCCAAAACATCTGAAGGCAGCAGTTCAAGTTCCAAACACACGCTCCAGATTCAAGGTAAGTCTTTCTGACTTTGCATCTTTTCATTCAGAACATCATTAAACATGTAAATATCATAGTATTGATGTTGTCCATATCATTGCATAAGTAGAAAAACTGTGGATCAGAACTTCTTGATTAAGGCTAGGCTCAGGATTAGGATTAAAACTTCTATAAACTGTTGTGCTTTTATCCTTATGATATGCTGTTTGTTGAAAACTGAATAAGTTATCGTTGTGCTGATTAATATGAGAAAAGAGTTGAAATGTAACACAAAACTTCTGTTTTTCACTCACCATTTTAACACACAGAACTTCTATGATTTTCACATTGTTTAAGCACGCAGAACTTCTGAGTTCTCTTCACTGTCTTAACACACAAAACTTCTATGATTTTTCTCACTGTTTAAGCACGCAGAACTTCTTAGTTCTCCTTACGGTTTTAACACATAGAACATCTATGATTTTCTCACTGTTAATACACACTGAACTTCTGATTCTTACATGCTGACGATGCACTGAATTTCTGATGTTTACTCACTATTTTAGCGTAACACAGAACTTCTGACTTTTGTCTCACTGTCTGAATACCACCCAGAACCTCTATTTTCCCACTAACGTTTTTGCAGGACCTCAGAATGTACCAATCCAGAACTTCTAATGCCCACTGACGTTTCTTTCTGAGTCACAACACTCCTGGCATCAGAACTTCTGATTCCTTTTGTTTTGCTTGCAGCAGCACGCTGATTCTATATCTCATTTATTTCCTTTTTTTATCACTTTCAATATTAATATTCTTTTTATCAATATAAAAAAGGCATAAAAGTATTTTCTTTTTACTAGCTAATTCATTCTCTTTTTTTTAATTCATTAAGACAAAAAATCATTTTTTAAACAAAGTCCCTTTTCTTTATCGCATTATTATTTCAATATGATTGTAATAAATAATTAGGATTTATTTTCTTGCAAAATCCCCATTTGTAAATTTGTACACCCAATCCCCCTAATGATTGTAATAGCGTAGAATCTTTACTTTCCGCACTTTTATTGCTTTCATATGTTGTTAGTAATTAGGGTGTGTATGGCAAGATATGAAATCGACAAATATATCACCCTAATCAAGACTAAAATGCATGCAATCAAACACACTTGCACCCTTAGGGTAATCCCACTTTGTGGCCTATCAGAAACAATAGTCATGTCCCTCGAACATGGGTGTTTTAGCAAAGACCCCCGATAAAAGATCGTAGTCTCTCGATGAACCTCGATGTTGCCTTCGGTAAACGATCTAGTCCCTAAAACTACATTGCTAAAGCGTCCCATAGGTTGCCTTCTATGACTATATAAACGTCCCACACTCGTCCCTTCACATCCAACGATGGGGCTTCTTACCAAATCAATGGTAAGACCTTTTGAGTAGGTAGATTCGTTCCTAGTTGCTCGCTTGCTCACAACAAAAATATTTTATACACCAACACTCTCATTTTGAAATGTTTTCTAAGACAACACTTTGTACACGTTCTTATAGAGACGAGAACCTTTACAAAGACACCTTTTCAAAATCACTTTCAAAAACACACATCACAAACACATCTTTGAACTATTTTTCAAACAAACACTTTGTACATGTTCTTATAGAGACGGGAACCATTACAAAGACGTTTTCAAAATGCTTTTAAAACCCACACCACAAGCACGTTCAAACAAAAGCAAGTGATCTAACGAGTAACTAAGAGCCCATGGAAAACCATGGATGAAAGGGGTGCTAATACCTTCCCTTTTCATAATTTACCCCCCAAACTCAAGAAAACATCTCTAAAGGTCTTTCCTGTGCTTTTCACCTTTCCTTTTTGGATAAAAGAAAAGTCGGTGGCGACTCTTGCTAAACCGCAACATTTGTGAATACAAAACGCAAAACAAAAGTCAGTTCTTCCACCGTATCACACATGTTATGATGTTTATGATGTTATGATTATGGTTTGAAATTACAAGTATATATATCAAACACAAACAAGTCACACAGACCTTAGGTTTAAAGGCTTGCATGAGTTTTAAAGGTAAGTACCCTCTTGAAGTTTTAGTTGGCTCAGCTTGTCCTATTAATAGTAACTGGGTTCTAAGGAGTCTCATATCAGTGACCTTTCTTTTAGGCATTTTTCTAGCTCAAGCACCGAAGTATTGCTGCCAGAATATCCCAAAAGTCCAATCTCAATGAGTGTAGCATCGAGTATCAACCAATCTTCATTCGGAACCAAAGTCGACCATCTCATTAGTTTCTAATGGCTTAGGATGAGTCAATTAAAGGTTCTAAAGGTAAGTTAGCGCTTAATGACACTAAGGAAGCCTAATGTTATCCTTGACTGACTCAAGGAACATTAGTACAAACCAGAGTATCACGCTAACATAGCTATCACTTCGTCCATATCGGTCTACACCGTACATCCTCCATGATTTATTGCTACTTACCTAATAAGGTGCCCCAGATTCAGGTGTAGGATCTTTAACAATAACCCAAGAAAAACCCTTAAAGATAAAGCAATCAAAGCATACAAGGAAAGCAAATTAAATATGACCTAAGCTCTAAGGTAAACCCCACTTTATAAGTAGTCCTCAGTAGAGTCGCAAGTTCTGTGATACGGTGGAAGAACCAACTGTTTATACTGGTTTTGCGTTTGTAAATGTTGCGTTAAGCAAGAGTCACCACCGACTTTTCTTTTATCCAACAAAGGAAAGGGTGAAAAGAACAGAAAAAGACCTTTTTGAGAATTTTCTCAGTAAGGGGGGTAGATTATGAAAAGGTAAGGTGTTATCACCCTTTCCATCTGTAGTTATCTACAGACTCTTAGATGCTTAACTCATTTTAAAAGTACCTTGTGCTTTGTGTGTTTTGAAAAATGTTTTGGAATGCCTTTGTGCGGCGATTTGCTTTGCGTTTAACTCTTGTATCAGTCCTCAAGAGTGTTGACAAAGCAAATGTTTTTAAAAGTTTGTTTTTGAAATGTGTAAGTGTAAAAAGTTTGTTTTGAGCATAGCATCTAAGAACTATCTACTTATACTCGAAAAAGTTTGTTCTTTTCCTCCTATCCTTTAGACAGTGCTATCCTACTATTAGTGAGTAGCTTGCCCTATCGTTGGATATTTGAAGGATATTCGAAGGGACGTACAATCATAAAGGCAACATGTGGAGACGCTTTAGCAAATTTTTCTAGGGACTAGATCATTTACCAAAAGGTAACTGTAGGGTCATCGAGGAACTGTGATCTTTTTTATTTACGGGTCTTTGCTAAAGCGTCCCCATTTCGAGGGACATAACTGTTTTTTCTGAAGGCAACCAAAGTGGGCGTATCTTAGAGGTGTATATGTGCATGTGATTCAATTCAGGTTATTTATCTTTGTTATTAATTTTGCTAGAGTTTTGTTATTAGTCTTTCCATACAAGCCTAATGTTGTACCCCAAAATTTTCCCTCTCATATTTCCCAAAGTTTTTTCTCTTATATGGGTGGTCACAAACACTTGCCTAAAGAAAATGAAAATTTTCGAATGATGTTTAAGTATCCTTCGATTGGCATGTCAGCAATATCCTTCGACTGGCAGGTAAACAAAAGAGTCTTCGAATGGCATGTCAGTAATATCCTTCAATTGGCATCTGGACAAGGAGTTTCGACTGGGCTTCTAAAACCCTTCGACCAAGCATTGGCCCTTTAGCTTCGATTGTGCGTTGGCTCCCCTTAGAGAAAGCCTTAGTCCAAGTTTCAATCAGGCGAGAACCCCCTACAAGCTTCCTTCGATCCACCAACAGTGACCTCCTGCATGCTTACTTTGATTCACAAAACAATGGGTTCCTGTATGCCAGCTTCGTTCAAGGCAAAGGCCTATTTTGAATTGTCTTCAATTCACAAGGAAAAGGGTTTCCTCTTCATGCCTTCTGTTGTACCCCAAAATTTTTCCTCTCATTTTCCCAAGTAATCTCTCACAAGATCTCCTTTGGTCCAAGACTACACAAGGGTTGATCAGCTCAAGACACCTCCTCAAGCATTAATGACTGAAAATTAGGGTTTGGGATTGCACAAGGACAAATGGACTTTTAATGCACCATATGAATTTCATGGATCATGTTGGACCCTCAAGATTGCTCATGTCAAGTTTCAAGTCTTGGATCACATTTTGACCCAGCCAATTGATCAGTTGTCCTAACATCAGCTGTATTGGGGAAAAAGTCAATTGTGGTCAATTTACAGTCAAACTTCATAATTTTTTATCCATATAAATATTATTAACTCATATATGTCATTTGATCAAATTTGGATCACAATTCCTCAAGAAGTTTGATCAGATCATCAAAAGGGCAAAATGGTTAAAATTAGGGTTTTGACTGAGAAGGTGCAATTTCTGATTTTTGACCTAGAAAATGACTTATTGGTTTGAGACATGATCTCAAGGATTCAAATGCTTAATTTTTACCTTATGGCATAGCTCAAAACATCTCTCAAGCTCAATTGATCGACAGTTGAATTTCAGTCAACTGATGAAAAGTTAATTATATACTGAAAAGTCAAACTTTGACTTTTTGGTCAAAATCAGGTATCAAATATCAGAATTCATCAAAGCATGTAAAAATATGAAACTTGTTCATCAAGAAATCAAAAAGTCAAGATTTCATTTTGAAAAGTCAAAATTTCTAAACTTAGAAATTTTTCTAAGTGTTTGAAAATTCACATTTTTTTACAACTTTGAGCCAAATTTCCACCATGATGCAAGATGATTCAAAGGAAACTTACAACATTAAAGTTGTATATCTCAATGCGATCTAAAACATTGTAGAACACAACTTTTTCTAGAAATGCATGTATTTCAAGTTATGATTTTAAGAAGACATGTTCATGAAACTTAAAAACTTAGTGAAATTTTGCCCTAGTTTAGGCAGGATTTTAACCTAACTTCATGGAAATTTTTCACATAGTTCCAAGATGAATCTTCAAAAATGTCCAACATAGAGGTTGTATAGGATGTTAGAAGCTTTCCAAAATGTTAAATAACTCATTGAGATCATACTTGAGCAAGGAGAATTGAAGGCAAGAAGTTAGGGTTTCATTCTTGAATTACAAGTCATTTCTTGATGAACACATAATGTAATTTCAATGTTAGGCTGCATAATCTTGCTTTGAAGGCCTTCTAACTTGTGTATTTATCCATCATTAATAGATTACATAAACTTTTGAGCTATAATCCAAGTGGTTTAAGCTTTATCCAATTCATATTGCCATTTTGGGAAGAAAGTGAAGAATGCCATTCTTGAAAAGCAAGCTTTATGAACAAAGTCAATTCTTGAGCCTCTAACTAGTTCGCTCTGATCACACTCCACCTACAAAGTCATAAACAAACTTGTTTAAAGCATAACCACTCTACATTAGCAAGTACACAAGGCATTAAAACTTGGATTTCTCAAAAATCACATGTTGAGTTTAAACATTTGTTTTTGAATTCTGGTCAACAACAAGCTTCCAAACTTGTTGCTTATAAATAGAGGCACTATTTGTGAGCTAACACACGAGCATTAACACCCTGAAACACTCCCAAACTCCCTCAAACCATAATTTACCCAAAAGCTCCATTGTTGCACAGTTTCTGACCTTGAACTCCAAACTCATATTTCCCACGTGAGTTTCTTGGCCTTTTGGTTCCTAAAGTTCCTATACATCAAATATAACCTATCCATGTCCCTGTTAAACGACTGTAACTCCATTTCCATCATCCTCCATAACCAAAAATAGAGCATTGCAGGTTGAGTTCTCCAAGCCATTCCAGCCATCCATTGCTCAAGCTAATCATTGCATTAGCTTCCTGAGAACTTGAGGAAGCTAACATGATCATCACAACTCCTTAAAAGCAGCTCAAACTCATTTCATGATTTCCAGTTTTGAGGTACATTTTCAGAACTTCTATCTTCTCATTTAGGCATTGTTAGGCTTGCATTTGTGAAGATAAAATGTAGACATCATTGCCCTAAAACTGTACATGTCTATAGATTTCATTTATATTGCTTGAGTAGTGAGAATTTTGAGTTTGAACTTCCTGAAATAATTAGGTCAAAATTTGGTACTTTTAAAAATTCTCATTAATCTTTGATTTATAGCATATGATATTTATATGGTTGGATTCGTATGGAAAAATGGAGAAACTTTCATGTTTGCATCTTTTATTTTTGTTGAGAAATGGTGAAGTTACATGATCCATGGCTGGAGGTTGAAGATGAAGTTACATTCAGGACTTGATTTGTGTTATATATTTATTATTTCACCAATGTTAACGGATGTACAGCCACCCCAGTGGCAAAGGTAGCGCGCGTGTGTATGGAAGATCATGGGTTCAACACCCAGCGCTACCTTTTGTGCAAATTTTCAACATTTTTCACTCTTTTTTGTTTCAGCTACAGACGCATGGGCCTCCATCATTGGGCTTAGACATTTTTTCTGATTTCTGACCCCCCTGCCTATTTTCATACCCCTGACCCAAACCATTTTTATTCTTTTTTTTCATTTTTATTTATTTTCTTTTATATTTTACATTATATTTTTATTTTCTTTTTTATTATTACTACTATTATTATCATTATTATTATTATTTTTATTAATAAAAAATCCAAAAATATTTTATTTATTATTTTTATACTCATTTATGTTTTATTTTCTTTTTAAAACAAAAAGACCAAAAACATTTGTTTAATAAATTAATTCCCCTTTTTTATTAATTAATATTTAGATTTAGGCTTAATTATTATTTTCTTTTATTTTTATTTAAAATTAATTTATAACTTAGGTTTCTTTTAATTAATTAATTTTCATATTATTATTATTAATTTAAAACCTCTTACAAAAAACCCTAAAAATACTTCTTAATTTAATTTCTTTCTTAATTAGTTTAAATTTAATTTTGTTTACTTTAACTAATATTTTCCTAATTAGGTCAAAATCAAACCCTTTCATAAAATCCAAACAAAAATCATTTTTTTTCCATTTACATTCTTGCATTTTATTTTCAATTCTTGTACAATATTCAATATGGTTATAATAGATAATTAGGTTTAATTTTCTTGCAAATCCCCATTTGTAAATTTGTATACCCCCTCCCATAATGATGTAATAGCGTATTAATTTTATTTTCCGCAATTTATCGCTTTATATAAATGCTAGTAATTAGGGTTTGTATGGCAAGACTAAAACCAACAAGTAGCAAACCTTAATTCAAGATAAACTAGCATCAAAATCAAACACACTTGCACACTTGCACCCTTAGGGTAATTCCACTTTGTTGCCTTACAAAATTGGCCATGTTATGCATGTGGGGTATCTTAGCAAAAAGCAATCAAAAATACAAGATCATAGTCCCTCGATGACGCTATTAATGTTGCCTTTCAAAATGATTTTAGTCCCTCAAAGAGAAATGCTAAGATATCTCACAACATTGCTATCATGGTTATACGATGACCCATGCCCGTCCCTTTATATCCAAAGATAAGGCTTCTTACCAAATCAATGGTAAGATAGAAATATCAAAGGAAAGGAAGAAATGAACAAAGACTTTTGAGTGGGTAGATTATTCCTAGTTGCTTGCTCATTTTTCAAATTAAACATCCTTGCTTATTTTCAAAACAAACACCAAACACTTTCAAAAACACTTTCAAAATGTTTTCCAAACATGAAATATTTTCAAAATCCCAACACTTTGTATACGTTTTTACGAACGAGAACTATTACGAAGTTTGCCTAAACGAAGGCGCCTTTTCAAAATACTTTCAAAAAACCATACAAAGCATATTTTTTCAAACAAAAGCAAGTGATCTAGCAAGCAACTAAGAGCCCATAGATAACTATGGATGAAAAGGGTGCTAACACCTTCCCTTTTCATAATCTACCCCCCAAACTCAAGAAATAATCTCAAAGGTCTTTCCTCTTCTTTTCAGCCTTTCCTTTTGGATAAAAGAAAAGTCGGTGGCGACTCTTGCTAACCGCAACATTTGCGATAAAATGAAAAACACACAAGTTAGTTCTCCCACCATATCACATAACTGGCGACTCTGCTGGGGAGTTCTTAAAAGTGGGGTTACCTTAGGGCTAGATCACCTTTATTTGCTTTCATTGTTTGACTTGATTGCTTTACATTTTAGTTCTTTGTTTGGGCTTGTTTAAATCCTCTACCCGGATTTGGGATACATTATAGGTAAGTAGCAATACATTGTGGAAACTGTGCGGGGTATACCGACATGGTCTAAGCAATAGCTACGTTAGTGTGACATATTTGTGGGTACCGGTAGCCCTTGAGTAGTCAGGGAGAATACGGGGCCGCTGTGTGATGTCATGAAGCACTAACTGACTTTTAGAACATTTACTTGACCAACTTGGCCATTAGGACGTAGTGAGATAACCGGCTTTGGTGCAGTCTGAAGTTGGTTGATACTCGATACTACACTCATTGAGGTTTGACTTCTCCGGATATTTCGGTCACCGTGAAAGAGGCTTACGCTGAAACAATGCTCGAGAAGACAGATCAATGATATTGAGATCCCTTAGAACCCAATTACTATTTCTAGGACAGGTTTGAGCCAACTAAACTTCAAGAGGGTACTTACCTATGAGACTCCATGCAAGCCTAAACCTAAGGACTTGTTTGCTTTGTTTGTATATACTTACTTGTACATAACATCATAAACGTCATAACATCATACTCATTCATACTAACCATTTCAAGAATTTTTGGGATTTATCTTTGTTCTGTTTTGTAGGACATGGCTTCTATCCGCAGGAATACTATCCAAGTCAATCTCGTAAGGATTCCTCCTCAACTCAATGAGTTAGCATCAAGGGTTCCTGAGAATTCTCCATTAACCTAAAGACATGGTCGTCTCCTAAACTTGGTTACCTCCAACACTGATGAAGATATGATGAAGGTGCTCTTTTAATTCTTTGATCCTCTACACCATTGCTTCACTTTTCCTGATTATCAACTTGTGCCTACTCTAGAAGAATTCTCTCAATTCTTGAGGATTCCCATTCTCAATCAACTACCCTTCAACGGTACAGAAAGAGATCCAAAACCTGAGGAGATTTCCCAAGCACTACACTTGCAACAATCTGATATCATAACTAATTGGGAAACAAGGAGTGGTGTCAAAGGTTTCTTAGCCAAGTTCTATTAGCCAAGTTCTTGTTTGAGAAAGCTCAAGATTGTTGTAAATCCTTGGACTTACAAGCTTTTGAAGAAATCTTGGCCCTTCTCATCTATAGGATGGTTTTGTTTCCAAACCCTGACCAACTCATAGATGTAAATGCTGTCAAAGTCTTCATGTCTCACAATCCAGTGCCTACTTTGTTGGGAGATATCCTACATTCTTTTCACTCTCGCACTATGAGGAAGAGAGGGATCCTCATGTGTTGCACTGCTCTCTTGGAAAGATGGTTTATTTCGTATCTTCCTCGATCTGTGTTGAAGAACGAGCAAGGTTCGAGGTAGTCCCATAGGTTGATGATGCCCAGACATTCAGATGTTCATTGGTGTTCCTGATCCTTGGAGAATGTTACTATCATCGACCGTTGTGGAGAATTCCCTAATGTCCCCTTGCTTGGCATTAAAGTAGGTGTCACTTACAACCCTTACTTAGCCTTACGACAGTTTGGTTATGCCCGAAGGGATAGTCCACATGAGATGCTCATCTAAAGAGTGGTATTCGTCTACGAGAGCGACGACCAAAGCTACCGTCAGAGGTTTATATGAGCTTGAAGGATGGTAAGAAAAATGGATAGCAAGACGCTGGGACACTAGAATTCCATTCCCCTTGAGCCTTACCTTAAGTGGGTACGAGCTCATGCTTAGAGATTTGTGATGCCTTATCCCTCTATCTTATCAATTATCATAGAGCCTGTGGTTGAATGAGATGTCCCATACACTATCCTCCAACCCGACATGCCTACCCCTCTCGAAGACTTGCAAAAGGTTTGGATTCAGCTGAAGGAAGAACGAGATACTTTTGAAGCTCAATTTTATGCTAGTGAGAAGAGGGTCTTGGAGCTTACAAAGCAGCTACAAGAAGAGAAAAGTGTGAACGCCTACCTTGCACCGAAGAGGATGCATTCAGTCTTTTTATCTTAGAGAGTTATTTTGTAAGCCCAAGAGGCATGTTGTAATCTTTTGAACTAATTAATGAAAATCGACGTTTGCTCACTCTTTAAATTTCAATAAATCCTTGAAATCATTTGCATATACATCTTCCATGCATCATAACATGACAGGTTTTCACACAACAAGTTTCCTTATCTTTCTGCTATTTATTTCAGCAAGATGGATCTAGAGAAAACTGTGAAGGATCTTCAGGCACAAAACTATCGATTCCAATAGACTCTACTGGCCCTAGCCAAGGGGCAACAAGATATGATGGCATTGCTGGCAGCCAAGAAGAAACCCAAGAGGAAAGCTCTGGTCAATATGGGTCAAAGGTTTAAAGAGTCGGTTCGTCATATCCCGATAGTGGAAGACTCATCTGAGGAAGATGAGAATCATATTGGAGAAGCTAAGAGTACCCAGGATGGGTGCATCAACGGTCAAGTTTCTGATGATGATTATTTCGACGAGCAGTATCCACCCGCTGATGTCAAGTATAAGCAGTTAGAAGACAGGTTGAAGGTCGTCGAGATCCAAGTCGTCCCCAGTTTAGATTTTGATGATTTGGGTTTTATCTCTGGGGTTGTCATTCCCCAAAAAATCAAAATACCAGTCTTTTAAAATTACAATGGAGTTTCTTGTCCAAAACTTCACCTGAAATCTTATGTGCGCAAGATACAGCCGCAGACCGCTGATAAGAAGCTCTGGGTTCACTTTTTTCAAGAAAGCTTGGTCGGAACACAACTAGAGTGGTTCTACCAGTTAGATGGTTCCCGTATCAATACCTGGGAAGACTTAGCTACCGCCTTCTACCACCAATATCAATATAACGTCGACTTGGCACCAACAAGAGTTCAGTTGCAAGATATGACAATGGGGAAGAATAAAGGATTCAAAGAATATGCACAAAAGTGGAGAGACCTGGCCAGTAGGGTTCAACCACCTTTGACTGATAGGGAGCACATTGACATGTTTATGGGCACTTTATCTGTTCCATTCTTTAATTTATTGGTTGGCTGTTCTTCTTCTGGTTTCACCGAGTTGATCTTAACCGGTGAAAGAGTTGAAAGTGGCATCAAAAGTGGGAAGATTTTCATGGCATCTGCCTCCACTTCCAATCCTATAAAGAAACCTTTTCCTGCAAAGAAAGAAATCAATGATGTTTATGGCACAAGGGCCCGTACCAATAAGAATGATCATCCGTCTGTTAACGATGTCCGAATCTCCAATCCAAATCCTGCTTCAAGACCATCTACCAACCATCAACGTTTTGAAACTCCGAGAAGACAACTTACGAGGATAGGAATGTCACTATCTCAAGCCTTAAAACACTTGCTAAAGGCTAATTTAGTGACATTGCGCGATCCTCCTGCCAACCCAGATACCTCTTCACCAAAGTATAATCCGAACGCCAAATGTGCTTACCACTCAAGCAGCCCCGGGCATGAGACTGACAAATGTTGGGCCTTGAAGAATAAGATTCAGGATTTGATTGATAACAAGACTGTTGAATTTGATCCTCCTCCAACTCCAAATGTAATCACTGCGCCTATGCCGAAACATGACAAGGGTGTCAATGAGGTCAACGATGTAGGTGATTCTGTTGAAGAAGCGACATTTGAAGATTAGATGTATCCAACTACAACGGAGCTGAAGAATTGGCATGCAAAGGACTTCGTGCCTGTTGTACCCCATAATTTGCCCTCTCATTTATCAAGTATTTTCTCACAAGATCTTCTTTGGTTCAATACTGCACTAGGGTTGATCAGCTCAAGACACCTCCTTAAGCACTGATGACTAAAATTAGGGTTTGAGATTGCACAAGGATAATTGAACTTTTAATGCCTCATGTGATACGGCGGGAGAACTGACTTGAAGGTTTTGCGTTTGATCGCAAATGTTGCAGTTAGCAAGAGTCACCACCGACTTTTATTTTATCCAAAAGGAAAGGTGAAAAAGCACAGGAAATACCTTTGAGATTATTTCTTGAGTTCGGGGTGGTAGATTATGAAAAGGGAAGGTATTAACACCCTTTTCATCCATGGTTTTCCATGGGCTTTTAGTTACTTGCTAGATCACTTTCTTTTGTTTGAAATTGTGCTTTGTGTGGTTTTTTGAAAGTATTTTGAAAAGAGGCAATTGTTTAGGCAAACTTTGTAATGATTCTCATTCGTAAGAATGTATACAAAGGTGTTGATCTTTTGAAAATGTTTTCAAGTTTGAAAGATGTTTGGAAAGTGTTGGTGTTTGTTGTGAAAATAGCAAGGATATTTGTTTTGAAATTGAGCAAGTAATTATGAGCATTCTACCTACTCAAAAGTTTTTCTTGTTCATTTTTCTTTTCCTTTAACATTGTTATCTTACCATTGATTTGGTAAGTAACTCTATCTTTGGATGTAAACGAGACGGACGTGGGTCATCGTATAACCATGATTAGCAATGTTGCAAGGTATCTTAGCATTCTTTTTTAGGGACTAAGATCATTTGTAAGGCAACTTAGATAGCGTCATCGAGGGACTATGATCTTGTATTCGTTTGTTTTTACTAAGATACCTCACATCCGTAATATGGCCATTTTTGTAAGGCAACCAAGTGGATTTTACCCTAGGGGTGCTTGTGTGTAAGTGTATTGTCTTCATGGTTATTTTTATCTTGAATTAGGGTTTTCTATTTGATTGATTTTATTCTTTCCATACAAACCCTAATTACTAGCATGTGAATATAAAGCATTTAAATTGCGAAAAATAAAAATACTAAGCTATTACATGATTTATGGGAAGGGGGTGTACAAAGTATAAATGGGGATTGCAAGGAATTAAACCCTAATTAATCTATTATAACCATATTGAATTGAATAAATAAATGTACAAAATATGAAAAGGAATAATGTATAAAGTAATGAATAAAAAAAAGAATGGATTTTATTTGGTTTTGTCCTTGTTTAAAAAAAATTATTTTTTATTTTTTAACCTAATGAACTAAAAAAAAAAGTTTAATAAAAAAAAACTAATTTAATTTAAAAGAGAAAATATTTTTAAGTTTCATGAAGAAGATTTTAACATTAAACTAAATAGTATGAAAATTAAATAAATTAGGAAAAGTATAAATTCTATGTTTATTTTAAGAAAATAAAATAAGCCTAAATCTATTTAATTAAAAAAAAGTTAAGTTTGTAACAAAAATATTTTTGATGTTTTAGTCTAGAAAATAAAATAAATATATATAGTATAAATAAAAATATATTTTTTATCTTTTTTGTCAATAAAATAAATATTAATATTAATAATAATAAATAAAAAGAAAAAGAAAATAAAAATAAAATAAAAAAAGTCAGGGGGGTTCATTAGTAAACAAAAGAGTATCATGAGCAAAAATAAACTAAGCCCAATGAAGAGCCCAAATGCTGCTAAAAAAGAACAAAAAAAAGAGTCAGAAAATGTAAAAATAACAAACTGGTCACGCTGGGGCTTGAACCCAGGATCATGGGGTGAACAGGCGCGCGCTTTACCACTGGGGTGGCTATACATCTGTTAACTTATATGAAATGATAAATACATAACACAAAACGCGTCCTGACTGTACTTCATCTTCAACCTCCAACCAAAGGATCTGTAACTTGCTCATTTCTCAACCATTTGCAAAAATGTAAACATGAAAATTGCTCCATTTTGTCACAGGAATCCAACCATATAAATATCATAAACTATAAATCAAAGATGAATGAGAATTTTTAAAAGTACCAAATTCTGACCTAAATATTTCAGAAAGTTCAAACTCAAAATTCTTCTAGCTCAATCAAAATAAATGAAATCTATGGACATGTACAACTTCAGGGCAATGATGTCTATATTTCATCTTCACAAATGCAAGCCTAAAAATGCCTAAGTAATGAGATAGAAGTTCAAGAAAAATACCTCAAAACTGGAAATCGTGAAATGAATTTGAGCTTGTTTCAGGTAGTGTTGATGATCAGGTTAGCTTCCTTGGACCTCTAGGAAGCTAATGCAATGGCTGGCTTGAGCTGAGGGTGGCTGGAATGGTCTGGAGAATTCCAACTTTGATGCTCTGTTTTTGGTTATGGAAGACAGGGTAAATGGTGTTACAGAAGTGAAACAGGTACAGGGATTAGTTACCCTTTATGCAAGGAAGCTTTAGAAACTAAAAGGCCGAGAAATGCACGAGGGAAATGTGAGTTTGAGGTTTAAGGTCAGAAACTGTGCAACAATGGAGTTTTTGGGCAATTTATGATTTGAGAGAGTTTTGGTGTGTTTCAGGGTGCTCAAGGTCGTGTTCTAGCTCACAAATAGTGCCTCTATTAATAAGCAACAAGTTTGGAGACTTTTTGTTGATCAGAATTCAAAATCACAAGTTTATGCATAACATGTGATTTTTGAGAATTTCAAGTTTCCAAGCATTGTGTACTTGCTAAGATAGAGTGGTTATGCTTTAAACAAGCTTGCTTATGACTTTGTGGATGGAGTGTGATCAGAGGGAACAAGTTAGAGGCTCAAGAATCGACTTTACACAAAAGCTTGCTTTTCTAAAATGGAAGTGTTCACTTTGTGCCATTAATGGAAATGTGGATTGGATAAAGCTTAAACCACTTGGATTAAAGATCAAAAGTTTGTGTAATCCATTAATGATGGATAGATACACAAGTTAGGAGGCATGCAAAGAAAGATTATGCATCCTAGCCATGAAATTTCACTTGTGTTCATCATGAAAATGACCTATAATTTAAGTGACAAAACACCAACTTCATCTCTTCAATTCTCCCTACTCAAGAATGATCTCAAGGAGTTCTTGGACATTTTGGAAATCTTGAAATGTGCTCTAAAAACCATCTTTGAATTGTTTTTGAAGATTCCTCTTGGAACTATATGAAAAAGTTCCATGAAGTTAGGTCAAAATCCTGACCAAATTAGGGCAAAATTTCACTAAGTGTTTAGTTTCATGACCCTATGTTCTTGAAATTATAACTTGAGATCCAAGAACTTTTGGAAGAAGTTGTGTGAAGAAAAGTTGTATATTTAATGGAGATCTACAACTTTCATGTTAGGAGTTTCTCTTGAATAATCTTGTATCATGGTGAAAATTTTGCTCAAAGTTATGAAAAAAACATGAATTTTCAACAATTAGAAAATTTTCTAAGTTTAGAAATTTTGACTTTTCCAAATGAAATCTTGACTTTTTGATTTCTTGATGAATAATTTTCATATTTTGACTTTTTTTTATGAATTATGATCTTTGGCACTTGAATTTGACCAAAAAGTCAAAGTTTGACTTTTCAGTATACAGTTGACTTTTGATCAGTTGACTGCAAAATTCATCTGTCAATCTAATGGACTTGCAATGTTTTGAACCATTTCATTAGGTCAAAATGATGCAAATGGACTCTTGAGATCATTCCTTAAACCAATTTACCATTTTCTGGGTTAAAAATCAGAAATTGCCCTTTCCCAGTCAAAACCCTAATTTTGACCATTTTGCCCTTTTGGGGATTTGACCAAATCTCTTGAGGAATTATGGTCCAAACTTGATAAATTGATACATATGAGTCTAAAAGGTTGATGTAGATAAAAAATTATGAAGTTTGACTGTAAATTGGCCATAGTTGACTTTTTCCCCAATACAGATGATTTTTAGGTCAACTGTTCAATTGACTAATCAAAAGTGTGATCCAAGGCTTGAAACTTGACATGAGTAATCTTGGGGGTCCATAATGGTCCATGAAAGTCATATGAAGCATTGATAGTTCAAAAATCCTTGTGCAAACTCAAACCCTAATTTTGGTCATCAGTGCCTAAGGAGGTGTCTTGAGCTGATCAAACCTTAGTGCAGTCTTGAGCCCAAGGAGATCTTGTGAGTAAATTCTTGACAAGTGAGAGGTCAAATTTTGGGGTACAACACCTCATATGACTTTCATGGATCATTATGGACCCTCAATATTTCTCATGTCAAGTTTCAAGTCTTGGATCACATTTTTGCTCAGTCAATTGATCAATTGACCTAAAAATCAGTTATATTGGGGAAAAAGTCAATTGTGGCCAATTTATAGTCAAACTTCATAATTTTTTATCCATATCAACATTATGAACTCATATGTATCATTTTATCAAGTTTGTACCATAATTCCTAAAGAAATTTGATCAGATCATCAAAAGGGCAAATGGTCAAAATTAGGGTTTTGACTGGGAAAAGGGCAATTTCTGGTTTTTGGCCTAGCAGATGGTTAATAGGTTTGAGATATGATCTCAAGGATTCAATTGCATCATTTTTACCTAATGGCATGACTCAAAAAATTTCTCAAGGTCATTTGATTGATAATTGATTTTCAGTCAACTAATCAAAAGTCAACTGCACACTGAAAAGTCAAACTTTGACTTTTTGGTCAAAATCAAGTGTCAAAGATCAAAATTCATCAAAACATGTCAAAATACGAAACTTGTTCAACAAGAAATAAAAAAGTTAAGATTTCATTTTGAAAAGTCAAAGTTTCCAAACTTAGAAATTTTTCTAAGTGTTGAAAACTTCATATTTTTTCACAACTTTGAGCAAATTTTTCACTATGATGCAAGATGATTCAAAAGAAACTTTCAACATGAAAGTTGTAGATATCAATGAGATATAAAACATTTATTTACACAAATACTCCTAAAAATTCTTAGATCTCAAGTTATTAGTCCATGAAATCATGGTCATAAAACTAAAACACTTAGTGAAATTTTGAGCATTTTGGTCAGGATTTTGACCTAACTTCTGAGCCAAGTTTCACATAGGTACATTTGGATTTTGCAAAAGTGATTCAAATAGGGGTTGTAGAGCACATTACAAGCTTGCTAAAAAGTACAAGAACTCCTTGAGATCATTTGTGAGCAAGGAGAATCGAAGGTCAGAAGTTAGGGTTTCAAGTTGTTTTACAAGGCAAAATTTTATGATGAACAAGAATTCAAATCCATGCTAGGCTGCACAATATTTGCTATGCAGGACTCAAACTTGCTTGGCACTCCATAATTAATGTTTTGCACATTGTTAGAGGCTTCAACTCAAGCATTCAATGCATTGCCCATGCTTAATGCCATTTTGGGAAGAAAGTGCACATTGCCATTTTGGAAAAGTAGCTTTTATGCACAAAATAAGTTCTTGAGATTTGCAATTGTTTTATTCTGATCACACAACCTATAACCCAAAAGAAACTTTTCTAAAGCCTCGTGGAACTCAGGCCATGCTTGTACTATGCCTTGAAACCATATTCCCACTTTTCTTCAAAATCAAGTAACATAGCATAAGTCTATATCTTGCACTTCTGACCCTCTCAAGTGCTAGAACATTTTCCTTACTTATGCACAAGTTGTTTGCATCAAAACACACGAATACACAATCTCCAAAACACACAAAAAACTCAGAATTGTATCACAAACCACCATTGTTGCATATTCTGACCAAGAACATCAAAATTCCATTTCACTCGTGCGTTTCTTGGCCTTTTGCTTCAAAAAGCCTCCAAACATCATACATAAGCCATCCATGTCCCTGTTACACGATTGTAACACCATCTTCACCCATTTCCAAGTTCAAAAATAGAGCATCACAGTTGGACTTCTCCAGACCATTCTAGCCACCTTCAGCTCAAGCCAGCCATTGCATTAGCTTCCTAGAGGTCCAAGAAAGCTAACCTAATCATCACCATCACTTGGAACAAGCTCAAACTCATTTCACAATTTCTAGTTTTGAGGTACTTTTTTTGAACTTCTATCTCATTGTTTAGGTATTGTTAGGCTTGCATTTGTGAAGATAGAATGTATATATCATTGCCCTGAAACTATACATGTCCATAGATTTCATTTATGTTGTTTGTGCATGGGGAATTTTGAGTTTAAACTTGCTGAAACATTTAGGTCAGAATTTGGTACTTTCATAAATTCATCTTTATCTTTGAATGTTAGCTTAAATTAGTTACATGGTTGGATTCGTGGTGAAAAAATACACAAGTTTCATGTTTACATTTTTGAAAATGGTTGAAGAATGAGCAAGTTACAGATCCTTTGGCTGGAGGTTAAAGATGAAGTACAATCAGGGCAAGTTTTATGTTATGTATTTATTTTTGTGCTAATGTTAATGGATGTATAGCCACCCCAGTGGTAAGGCAGCGCACTGGTAACCAAGAGGGAATGGGTTCAACATCCAGCGTGCTGCCTTTTGTTCTTTTTCACACTTTTTACATTTTTTTGGTTTCTTTGCAGCGCCTGGGCCCCAATTTTCACACTTTTCTAACCCCTGCCTTACTTCAGCACCCCCCTGGCCCAAATTTTCATTACTATTTCTTTTTTTCTTATTTTATTTTATTTCTTTTTCCTTTATTATTATTATTATTATTAATATATTTTTATTGTTATTAATAAAAATCCAAAAATATTTTATTTATTATTTTTACACTTATTTAGTTTATTTGTTTTATAAAACTAAAAGAACAAAAACATTTTTTTAATAAATTAATTTCTTTCTTAATAATTAATACTTTGGTTTAGGTTTAACTATTATATTATTTTTTTGCAATTAAAATTAATTTAGAACTTAGGTTTCTTTTAATTAATTAATATCCATATTATTTTTATTAATTTAAAACCTTTTTATAAATAAAACCCTAAAAAATCCTTTTTTAGTTAATTTCTTTTTTTTATTTAGTATAAGTTAATTTTATTTAATTTTCCTTAATCATTTTTTCATTAGGTCAAGACTAAACCCTTTCATAAAAAAAAACAAACAAAATCATTTCTTTTTTTCATTTACATTCTTGCATTTTCATTTTCAATTTTGTATAATATTCAATATGGTTGTAATAATTATTTAGATTTAATTTTCTTGCAATTTCCCCATTTGTAAATTTGTACACCCCCTCCCCTATTGATGTAATAGCTTAGTATTTTTTTTATTTTCCGCAATTTAATGCTTTATATATAAATGCTAGTAAATTAGAGTTTGTATGGAAAGATAAAATCAATGCTTATAAAACCCTAATTCAAGACAAAACAATGCATGTAAATCAATACACTTGCACACTTACACCCTAAGGGTAAATCCACTTGTTGCCTTATGAAAATGGTCATATTATGCATGTGGAGTATCTTAGCAAAAGCAATCAAAAAATACAAGATCATAGTTCCTCGATGACGCTATCAAAGTTGCCTTTCAAAAATGATCTTAGTCTCTTAAAGAAAATGCTAAGATATCTTATAATTTTGCTAATCATGGCTATACGATGACCCATGCCCGTCCCTTTTACATCCAAAGACAGGGTTTCTTACCAAACCAATGGTAAGATAACAATGTCAAAGGAAAGAGGAAATAAACATGAAAGACTTTTGAGTAGGTAAAATGTTCCTAGTTGCTTGCTCATTTTCAAACCAAAACATCCTTTCTATTTTAAAAACAAACACCAACACTTTCAAAAACATGTTTCAAACTTGAAACATTTTCAAAAGATCAACACTTTGTATACATTCTTACGAACGAGAATCATTACAAAGTTTGCCTAAATGATGACGCCTTTTCAAAATACTTTCAAAAACCACACAAAGCACATTTTCAAACAAAAGCAAGTGATCTAACAAGTAACTAAGAGCTCGTAGATAACTACAAATGAAAAGGGTGCTAATACCTTCCCTTTTCATAATTTACCCCCCGAACTCAAGAAAACATCTCAAAGGTCTTTCTTGTTCTTTTCAACTTTTCTTTTGGATAAAAGAAAAGCCGGTGGTGACTCTTGCTAACCGCAATATTTGCGATCAAACGTAAAACAACCAAGTCAGTTCTCCCACCGCGTTACAGAACTGACGACTCTGCTGGGGAATCATTTTAAAAGTGGGGTTACCTTAGGGATATATCACATTTACTTGCTTTCATTGTTTGATTTGTTTGCTTTACATTATGGTTCCTTGTTTGGGCTTGTTTGATCCTCCACCCGGATCTGGGACACCTTGTTAGGTAAGTAGCAATAGATTGTGGAAACTGTATGGCGTAGACCGATATGGTTGAAACAATGGCTACGTTAGTGTGACACATTTGTGGGTACCGGTATCCCTTGTGTTGAATCGAGGAGAATACGGGGCCGCTGAGTGGCGTCATGAAGCATTAACTGACTTTAGATCCTTAATTGAACAAACTTGGTCAATTAGGACGTAGTGAGATAACTGGTTTCGGTGGAAAGCTGAAAATTGGTTGATACTCGATACTACATTCATTGAGACTAGACTTTTGGGATATCCCGGCCGCAAGAAAAGATTGATTATGCTGGGACAATGCCTAAAAGAAAGGTCAGTGATATTAAGATCCCTTAGAACCCGGTTACTATTAACTAGGACAGGTTTGAGCCAATTAAACTTCAAAAGGGTACTTACCTACAAACTCCATGCAACCCTAAGCCTAAGGACTTTTTTATGCCTTGTGTGTATATGCTTACTTGTACATAACATCATGAATATCATAACATCATACGCAATCTCACTAACCATTTCAAGGATTTAGGGATTTATCTTTGTTTTCGTTTTGAGGCCATGAACTCCATCCGAAGAAACACCATCTGAATTAGCTTCATGAAAGCACACCCTCAGCTCCAAGAGTTAGCATCAAGGGTGCCCGGAGATTCTCCTTTTACCAAGAAATATGGACGACTCCTCAGTTTGTGTACCTTCAATTTCCAATAAGAAATGATGTGTGTGCTCTTCCAATTCTTTGGTCCCATACATCATTGCTTCACCTTTCCTGACTATCAGTTGGTACCTACACTAGAAGAGTTCTCTCTACGATTAGGAGTTCCCGTGCTTGATCAGATACCGTTCACTGGTCTAGAAGGGATCTCGAAACTTGAGGTCATGGCCGAAGCTCTACATCTGAAGAGAGCCGGCATCATAGCAAATTGGGAGACTAGAAGTGGAGTCAAAGGGTTCCTAGCCAAATTTCTATTAGAGAAAGCTCGTTCATTCTGGGAAGATATGGATTTTCAAGTGTTTGAAGACATCCTGGCCCTTCTCATCTATGGTTTGATTCTTTTTCCCAACTCGGACCAATTCATAGATGTAAATGTCATCAAAGTCTTTCTCTCCCGTAATCATATACCTACCTTGTTGGGAGACATCTTACATTGCATCTATACCCACACCATGAACAAAAGAGGTACTCTTTTGTGTCATATTCCCCTACTCGCCAAATGGTTCATTTCAAACCTACCTCGATCAACATTGAAGAACGAACAAATATTTACATGGTCTCAAAGGATTATGTACCTCACCCACTCTGATATTTATTGGTGTTCAAGATCCTCGAACGATACTTGTATCATTGACCGTTGTGGGGAATTACCTAACTTCCCTCTACTTGGCGTTAGGGGAGGTATCACTTACAACCCTTGCTTAGATTTACGATAGGTTGGGTATACCCTGAGAGATGGTCCTCATAAGATGCTCATCCAAAGTTTGGTGTTCGACTATGAAAGCGACGATCAAGGCTACCGTCAAAGGTTCATGCGAGCTTGGGGCATGGTACATAGAGTTGATAGTAAGACACTGGGGCACAAGAATTCTATCCCTCTTGATCCTTATCTCAAATGGGTACGAGCCCATGCTCAAATTCTTATGATGCCTTACCCCTCCATTCTTCCAGTTATCATAGAGCTTGTTGTGGAAGGAGATGCCCCATACACTATCCTTCATCCTAACATGCCCATCACTCTCGAAGACTTTCAAAGGGATTGGATACAGCTTAAGGAAGAGTGAGACACTTTTGAAGCCCAATTCTACGCCAGCAAGAAGAAAGTTCTGGAACTCATCAAGCATCTTCATGAAGAGCAGAGTCTGAACGCCTACATCGCACCGAAGAGGATGCGTTCAACTTTTTTGTCTTAAAGTTTTGTATTTTTATTTCTTTGTAAAGCCCAAAGAGGCATGATGTATTCAAACTTTGATTTATTAATATAACGTGTGTTCCTTTTTTGTCTAAAGCAAATTTAAATCTCTAATTTCCTTGAAATCATTTGCATATGCATCATCATGCATCATATCATGACAGGTTTCTCCTATATAGGTCTCTCATCTGCTTATTGTTTATTTCAGGAGAGATGGCTCTAGAACAAACTATCAAGGATGTTCAGATTCAAAATGCTCAACTTCAAGAGATGTTATTGAACCTATCCAAGGGACAAGAAGAGGTGAAGGCGCTCCTCACAATGGGGCATGGTCATGGGAAATCCTAGAGATGGCAGAGATGACCAGTTGGAGCGGTTACAAACCGAGATAGCCATAATGAAAGTCCAAATGATGGGAGAACTGGTGGCCCAAATGGATCTTATCCAAAATCTAGCTCAAGGACAAGAAGAGCTGAAAGTTCTTATCAACCAGCTTCGGCAAGACGGCTACAACCGTATGGGGCAAACAGCCAGAATTAGAGATCAAGTCACTGCTCAGCCTCCCATGTGACATGAAGCCGGTTTAGTGGAGAGTAAACCGTTCCAAATTGCTGCCACGTCTCAAGTCCAACAACAACCTCGCTAACAACAACAAAGGAATCAACACAATAAGGTCGCACCTAAGAGACAATTTACCAGGATTGGAATGTCGCTAGCTCAGGTGCTACAACACTTGTTGAAGGAAGAGCTAATTACATTAAAGGCTCCTCCTGGGAATCCTAACACCGTTGCTCCTAGTTACCATCCCAATGAGAGGTGTGCATACCATTCTGACGGTCCCAGGCATGACACGAACAATTGTTGGGCTCTGAAGAACAGGATTTAAGACCTAATTGACGAAGGAGTGTTGGAGTTTACACAAGATGATCAATTGGAACTCTTTTATCACCCCTCAAGGGAATCCACGTGAAGTGACGATCGGGGCGAGGAAATTTTCTATTCATTTGAATTTTCAAGTTGTAATCTCTTTGTTATTTAAACAATTATCTATTAATGTCAAACTTCATTTCATTAATGCATTGCACATGTTTGTCTTGAATTCATCCATTTGTTTTCACTATATTTAAACTATGTTTTTTGCTCTCTTTATGATATTCAACTCTTTCTAAAAGTTACAAGCCTTTAGAGGGAGGATGACGAAAATAATGCCATAATCTCATACAGTAGGCTTTTGAACAAACCTTGCTGACGATGTACATGCGTTCTTTCAAATCCCAAACACTGGAGTTATAAGGATGATAATCCCTAGTCAACCCCTTCGAGCCAAAGAAGTAGAATTTTTATTTTTTACACACAAATTGAAACCTTTAATCAAAACCTGGGGCAGGATAGTCTCTCAGTTAATTCAAATGCGTGTTCAGTCGCAAACTTCCACTTTGTAATACAACGAATGACATCAAAAATAAAAATACAATGATGGTTCCCTACCAAATAGGCAGTCATTATCTCTCAAAAAAGAAAGCACACTAAGTCAAAACCTGTAAAGGTGAACACTGGGGCGTCCCGCTGACTGTAATCTAAAAAAAAACAAGAACAGTCAGGAAAAAAACCAGGGATAATAAATCAAAAGAAAGAGGTCACTACAAATCCTCATCAATATGAAAATGTTGCAAAAATGACTATCTTCCGACAAACTTAACTTGTCTGAACCATCACCAAAACGTCATTCCAGACTCAATTGGAGTTCAAACATATAATTAGCTGAGTTTAGGACTGAAAAACATCACGAAGAACGGGCGGGTACAAATACACTTTGAGCCTTTATCCTTTGTTTCTTAAACTGTGAACCAAGCCATGTTACAACCCTTCAAAAGTCCTAATTGAAGCATGGGTTAGTTCGAAAGCATACTGTTACAAAAGGTATCCTGACTCCTGTAAGGCTTTACTCTAAATCCTGAGTTTGAATTTTCTTACAAAACTTCTTTACTTGCTAAAACGCATTTTCAAAATTTCAAGACAAGCATAAACTTTTCATTATTTGAATATCGGTGTTTGCATATGGCTATTTGTTTGACAGCAGAGAAATTCACACAACGAATATCTAGTGAACGAAAGCTCTCTCAGTGAACAAAATCACTTCGATTGGAAAGACACTTCCAATGACAAATCTCTCATGATCAAAGGGGAACGGCATGACCTTTTTCCAACACATCTGGGGCAGTCAAGTCAAGATTCAAAGAATCTCTCAAAGAATCGTTGAATAACCAGGGGAAAATCTCCATATGTATCACTCAAGAGGCAATGTCATGTTGATCATGGGTTTGAACAATATCCACTATGAAGACTTCTGGTACCATCAATTTGCTTGTCTGTACCAACAATATCAGATGGTGTCAGTATCAGATGGTGTCAGTATCATGTCTTTGGATCCTCCCATGACAGTTCTTAGAAAATTCTGAGACTTGAACAAAGATCTTGGGTACCATCAAATTGCTTGTATGTACCAACAGTATCAGATGGTGTCAGTATCATGTCTTCGATTTCTTCCATAACAGCCTTAGAAAATATCTCTAGGAAGTTCAGGGCTACCGGAAATATGATCAAAATCTCAAACGTCAAGGTGCACCAGATTAACTCTGGGGGAAAACAGGCTCCCACATAAAGGGTCATGTTCGACCAAGCAAACATTTTCTGGCATTACTACAACACTTACTACTAGGGGCAGTGACAAATCTTCCCAAGATCCTTCTCATAGGATGACTCCCAGCCAGAGTTTCAATCTCTGAAAACTTCTCACCAGCTGAGTCGACCTCAAGAACCCTCGAGGATTTTCCCCAGTGAAGAAGACACCTCTCCAACAGACCGACAATAAGGTTTATTTCCCCAACAAACTACAGATTCCCCAGTTTGAGTTTGCCTCTCTGACTACTACAAATCAAAGGACCACAACTCCTCTTCCCCAATAGACTACTCTACAATCCCCAGCAAGTTACTGTGAAGCCTGGACCCGACGAGATATCAGTTCAACTTCGACTCCCCAGTAGAGCAACGAACAACTGAGACTCCTGAATAATTTTTCCACAAGCAAGGATCAACACTCTCCATAGAGTTTTCAACATTCCTCAGCGGAGCTCTCCTCAAACAACAAAATAGGAATCCTTGGTGGAAATATTCTAAGCAAAGTTTGAAGACTCACCTACTCTTCAACAGCAGTCCGAGATTTATTGACTCCCCCAGCATTTGTCAAGGATTTATTGACTCCCCCAACATTTGTCAAGGATTTATTTTCCCAAGCAAAAATACATTCATTAACATTTCACACATGATAAGTGCATTCGACACAATCTCATTTATTTTGAGAACATAGTGACACCATGCATTTCATACATCATGACATTGCATACAACTAACGTTTTACCTTTTTCAGGAAAAGGTCAATCAACAGATGGCTACCATCAACCATTTTCAAGTTCCAGATTAATACCTGTAACAAGTCAGGGCATTTATCTATACGACCAATTGAAGCAACCCTACACAGGTTCCTCCTATTTCCAAGATGAATTTTTACATGAACTCGTCATGAAGCAACCCTACACAGGTTCCTCCTATTTCTAAGATGAAGTTTTACACGGAATCGTCATGAAGCAACCCTACACAGGTTCCTCCTATTTCCAAGATGAAGTTTTACACGGACTCTTCATGAAGAAACCCTACACAGGTTCCTCCTATTTCCAAGATGAAGTTTTACACGGACTCGTCATGAAGCAACCCTACACGGGTTCCTCCTATTTCCAAGATGAAGTTTTGCACAGACTCGTCATGAAGCAACCCTACACAGGTTCCTCCTATTTCAAGAGGAAGTTTTACACGGACTCGTCATGAATCAACCCTACACAGGTTCCTCCTATTTCCAAGAGGAAGTTTTACACGGACTCTACTTATTTATTGCTTCTTATTGAATTCAAGAACATTGTGTCTGTAATATTTTAACAATGACTTTTAAGCCATGCGCCTGGCCCGAGGTACATTGGTCCATTTGTCAAGGGTTTTATTTATGTTCATCTAATCATATGATCATTAAATACAAATCATTGGACTCTTTTGCATTCAAATATTTGTGTTCAATGTCTTTCTTTTCCTTCAAATACATTTTTCAAAATAGCCATGTATCTTACATGCACACACACACACTCTTGCAGGTCCTCATCCATTCTGGATCTTATTGCAAATGACTCTACTATTGTCGACTATGACTTTGAATGTCCAATTAACCAAGCCAAATACGAAGGCGAGGAAGATTGTGAAATACCAAGAGAACTAGCCAGACTTCTATTGCAAGAGGAAAAAGCTATTCAACCGCACAAAGAGTCAGTTGAAGTCATCAATCTAGGTACTCAGACAGACAAGAAGGAAGTCAAGATCGGCGCTAACCTGGAAAGTAGTGTTAAGAGCAGGTTAATTCATATGTTGCATGATTATGTGGAAGCATTTAATTGGTCTTATGAAGATATGCCAGGGTTAGATACCGACATCGTAGTTCATTGTCTGCCGACAAAAGAAGATTGTGCTCCTGTCAAATAAAAGGTTCGTCGCATGAGGTCTGATATGTCTGAGAAGATAAAAGCCGAAGTGATGAAACAATTTTATGCAGGATTCTTAGCTGTGACATCTTATCCCCAATGGGTTGCCAATGTGGTTCCAGTTCCAAAGAAAGTCAGAAAAGTTCACATGTGCATAGACTCTAGGGATTTGAATAAGGTAAGCCCCAAGGATGACTTCCCTCTACGACACATTGACGTCTTGGTCGATAATACTGCTCAACATAAGGTATTCTCTTTCATGGATGGTTTCTCTAGCTATAATCAAATAAGGATAGCCCCCAAATACATGGAGAAGACCACTTTCGTCACGCAATGGGGTACCATTTGCTACAAGGTCATGCCGTTCGGATTGAAGAATGCAGGGGAAACATATCAAAGGGCTATGGTAGCTTTGTTTCATGATATGATCCATCATGAAATAGAGGTATATGTGGATGATATGATTGCCAGATCATAAACTAAGGAGGAACATCTCGATCACCTGTTCAAGCTATTCGAAAGGTTGAAAAGTACAAGTTGAGGTTAAACCCTAACAAGTGCACATTTGGTATACGATCTGGAAAGCTTCTAGGTTTTGTTGTCAGCAATAAAGGCATTGAAGTTGATCCTTCCAAGGTAAAGGCCATCCAAGAAATTCCAGTCCGTCATTCTGAAAAAGAAGTCATAGGATTCTTGGGTCGTCTCAATTACATCGCCCGTTTCGTATCTCACTTGACTGCTACTTGTTAGCCAATCTTCAAACTCTTTAAGAAAGATCAGGTAGTCAGATGGAATGATGAATGCCAAGATGCCTTCAACAAAATCAAAGAATATCTACAAGAACCTCATATTCTCGTGCCTCCAGTCAAAGGAAGACCCTTGATCATGTACTTGACAGTACTAGAGAACTCTCTGGGGTGTGATTTGGGAAAACATGACGAGTCTGGCCGAAAAGAGCATGTTATTTATTACCTGAGCAAAAAGTTTACCGACTGTGAAACTAGATATTCAGTGCTCAAGAAAACTTGTTGCGCTCTGGCATGGGCTGCTTGCCGGTTAAGACAGTATATGTTGACTCATACCACTCTGTTGATTTCTAAGATGGACCCAATCAAGTACATATTCGAGAAACCTGCCCTTTCCGGACGGATAGCCAGATGGAAAATGATCTTGACTGAGTACGACATTCAATACACAACACAAAAGGCCATCAAAGGAAGCGTACTAGCAGGTCATTTGGCCAATCAAGCTGTGGATGATTATCAGTCTATAAACTTCGACTTACCTGATGAGAACATCATGCTGGTGACCGACTGTGCGAAACCTGGACCGTATGACAGACCTGAACAAGGATCCTGATGGATTATGGTCTTCGATGGGGCTTCCAATGCCTTGGGTAACAGAATTGGTGTTGTGATCATCTCTCCTGAAGGTTGCCACACTCCTTTCACTGCTAGATTATGCTTCGATTGCACGAACAATATGGCTTAGTACGAAGCGTGCATTTTGGATCTGAAAGCCGTTATTGACTTGAGGATCAAGCATTTAAATGTGTTTGGGGATTCCGCTCTAGTGATTAGCCAAGTAAAAGGAGATTGAGACACTAATCACCCTAATCGCATCCCTTACAAGGAACTTGTGCTATCCCTGATTCCTTACTTCGAAGAGATCACCTTTGAGTACTTCCCTAGGGAAGAAAATCATCTAGCTGACGCTTTGGCAACCATGTCTTCTATGTTCTAGGTCAGATGGGACAACGAATCCCCTATGATTACAATTGAAAGATTCGACGCACATGCGCACTGCTGTGAGCTTGACACTGATACAGAAAAGCCATGGTACCATGAGGTGATGATATATCTTGAAGCGCAAAAGTATCCCGAGGGAGCATCCATCAATGACAGAAAGTTCTTATGAATATTTTCATCCAAATTCTTCTTAAGTAACGGAACATTATACAAGAACAACCATGATTCTACTCTACTCCGATGTATGGACAAGAAGGAGGCAGAGTAAATTATGGAAGATATAAACGGTGGTCTCTTCCACACTCACTCGAGCGAACATACGATGGCCAAGAAAATCTTGAGAGTCGGCTACTACTGGTCAACAATTCAAGCTAATTGCTATCAACACTCTAGAACTTATCACAAATGCCAAATCTATGTTGACAAGGTCCATGTGTCTCTTATCCCTCTGAACGTCATGACCGCTCCGTGGCCATTTGCAATGTGGGGAATTGACATGATTGGAGAGATCAAGCCCACCGCTTCCAATGGACATCGCTTCATTCTGGTCGCTATTGATTACTTCACCAAATGGATCGAAGCCGCCTCGTTTGCCTTAGTCACAAAGAATGTGGTAGCCAGATTCATCAAACATAACCTCATCTGCCGCTATGGTATCCCCGAAAGGATCATAACCGACAATGGGACTAACCTCAATAATTCTATGATTACTGAGCTTTGCACTCAGTTTAAGATCAAGAATCACAATTCTTCTCCATATAGACCTAAAATGAATGGCACAGTCGAAGCGGCCAACAAAAACATTAACAAGATTGTGCAGAAGATGGTAGTAACCTACAAGGACTGGCATGAGATGTTACCGTTTGCTCTACATGGCTACCATACTTCAGCTAGAACATCAACTGGGGCAACTCCTTTTTCTTTAGTCTATGGCATGGAAGCTGTTTTTCCAGTGGAAGTTCAGATTCCATCACTAAGGATTATGAATGAAGCAGGCCTAGGTGAAGACGAGTGGATTTATACGAGATTGGATCAGCTGAACTTGATCAATGAAAAACGACTGGCTATTGTTTGTCATGGTCAGACATACCAAAAGCGTATGATCAAGGCTTTCAACAAAAAGATCAAGCCTCGAGTATATAAAGCTGGTGACTTGGTGATAAAGCGCATCATTCTGCCACAAGGAGACCCCAGGAGCAAATGGACTCCCACCTATGAAGGGCCATTTGTTGTCAAAAGAGTGTTCTGTGGCAGTTCTATGATGCTAACTACCATGGATGGCGAAGACTTCCCACATCCTATAAACGCGGACATAGTTAAAAAATACTATGCATAAGAGACCCGCTAGGTTGACACACCTACGCAAAATAAGGGCATCCCGGCAAACCAAAAGGTTTGGGCAAAAATTAGGGATATATGCAAAAGATTGTACACCCGGAAAGTTGAAAACCCGAAAGGGCGACTTGGGCAAAAATGGATATCCTGGTGGGCTGAAAACCTGAAAGGGCGGTCCAGTAAAAAGTTAAGGATTGAAAGCGTATGACTATGTCCCGTGGAATCACCACAGTCAACTTTATCACCAAGGTCCGAGTTCAAACGGTCCAAGATCAATCCAATCAACTTCTGTCAATGGCAAGAGGCATTCAAAGACATTGGGTCAATAATAGAGTTGGAATGCAATGAGATCATTTCCACATGGCTATTTGTTTTTGTTTTCAATTTTTTCCTTTTGACGATTTCCTCTTACTAGGATTTCCGTCTCTTTGTACAAAAACACCTATTCATGGGAAAAATATCAATACAAATATACTTTGAAGTTCAAACTTTCTGTTTACTTTTGAATGCAAATTTGTCCAATGACTAAAATTGAACGAACATATGCATATGAACATAATTAAAACTGTTTGGCACATGTGTTATGCTAAGCAACAACAAGCATCTCTTTAATGTATATGGAATATCCCCACAGTGTTATCTCATTAACATTATCCCCACAAGACAGCTAGAATAAACCAATCCTCAACAAAATTACCCACAAAGTATATTTGCATAGGTTGATCACCATCCATAGTCTCAATCTCTTGGTAGCTCTCTCCTCGGCTAAGTTGATCCTACAAGAAGAAGAACTCGCCTCGTCATCAGTTCATCAAGTATTCATCAACAGGGTTTATTTCCCCAACAAGGTTTATTTCCTCAATAGGTTTTATTTCCCCAACAAACAACGAGTAGCATAACTCCCCAGCCGAGTTTGTATTCCCCCAACATAGTCTATCTTCCTCAGTTGAGGCTGTTATCCCTAGTTGAGTCTATCCTCCCAAGCTTAGTATGTCCTCCCCAACTGAGTTTATCTTCTCCAGCTTGAGTTTGCCTTTTAGACTATTGCAAATCTTAGGGCCACAACCCCTAATCCCCAGTAAAATCGTCAACAAAGCCTTTACTATATCCAAAAGCTGCTATGTGGCCTGGACCCGACCAAATGATAGTACAATTTTAAAGCTACTATGAAGCTTGGACCAACCAGATAATAGTATAACTTTCAAATACTATGAAACCTAAACCTGACCAGATAATAGTTCAACTCTTCGAGATATTGAAGAATCTGGACTCAACCAGACCAGGGTTTAAGTTCTTTTCCCCAGTAGAGTCTGCCTCTACCCCCAACAAGTTACTATGAAGCCTGGATCCGACCAGATATCAGTTTTCAATTTCATCTTTTCAAGTAAGTTATTGTGAAGCCTGGATCCGACCAGATAGAAATTCCCCTCAGAAGCTCGTTGTGAAACCTGGAGTCCAACCATATAACAACTAAAGTTCCCAAGCAAGTTACTCTAAAACTTGGACCCGACTAGATATCAGTTTAACCCTATCTTCTTCAGACAAGTTCATTGTGAAGCCTGGACCCGACCAAATAGTAATTGACTTCATCCACTTCAAAATCTATGAAGCCTGGATCCGACCAGATATCAGTTCAATGTCGTCTATTCAAACAAGTTATTATGAAGCCTGGAGTCTGACCAGATAACAACTAGCTACAATCCCCAGAAAGACACTATGAAGCCTGGACCCGACCAGATAATAGTATAACCTTCCAAAAACTATGAAGCCTGGACCCGACCGGATGGTAGTTACCACTTCAAGTTACTATGAAGCTTGGACCCGACCAGATATCAGTTCAACTTCATCCTTTCTAGCAAGTTACTACAAAACCTGGAATTTGACCAAATAATAGTTAACTTCCTTATCCCCAACAAGTTGTTGTGAAGCCTGGATCCGACTAGATAACAATTCAAGTTCAAGAAATCTTCTACGAAGCCTGGAATCCGACCAGATAATATTTAATTATTTATTCCCCAGTAAATTACCGTGAAGCCTGGATCCGACCAGATAGCAGTTGACTTCCTCATCCTCAGCAAATTGTGAAGCCTGGATCCGACCAGGTAACAGCTGACATGCAAGAGATATTCCCCAGCGGAAGCATCCTTTCAACAAAGTTTGAAGAGACATATACTATTCATCCCCAACAGCAATCCGAGATTCAACTTCCCAGAAACTCCTCAGCAGTAGTCAGGGATTTATTTTCCCAGACAAAACATGCATCCCACATTCATACATCATAGCATATACATTCAAAATATATTTAGCATAGTACCACATCTGGTGAACATCATGCATACACCTGCATTTTACTAACCCTTTTTCCACAGGTGAAACATCAGGTTTTAGTAAAATCGACCAAAGATTTATGCTGATACTTCTTCCAGTGTTTACCATTATTTCTCCAAATGGCATCTATAAGCCTATTCACAATACATCTTCGAGTGCAAATTTCTGGGCACTCTAGTGTTCAATCATCTTACACCTTCAAGTAACGAATGGAGGATCCGCCAATCTAAATCTTCAGGTTTAAGAAGATTGAACAGGAGCAGCTGTTGTACCCCAAAATTTGCCCTCTCATTTTCCCAAGTAATCTCTCACAAGATCTCCTTTGGTCCAAGACTCCACAAGGGTTTGGGATTGCACAAGGAAAAATGGACTTTTAATGCCCCATATGACTTTCATGGATTATGTTGGACCCTCAAGATTTCTCATGTCAAGTTTCAAGTCTTGGATCACATTTTTGCCCAATCAATTGATCAGTTGACCTAAAATCAGTTGTATTGGGGAAAAAGTCAATTGTTGTCAATTTACAGTCAAACTTCATAATTTATTATCCATATCAACATTATGAACTCATATATGCCATTTTATCAAATTTGGATCACAATTCCTCAAGAAGTTTGATCAGATCATCAAAAGGGCAAAATGATCAAAATTGGAGATTTTGACTAAGAAGGTGCAATTTCTGATTTTTGACCTAGCAAATGACTTATTGGTTTGAGAAATCATCTCAAGGATTCAAATGCTTCATTTTGACCTAATGGCATGGCTCAAAACATCTCTCAAGCTCAAGATTGACAGTTGAATTTTAGTCAACTAATGAAAAGTCAAATGTACATTGAAAAGTCAAACTTTGACTTTTTGGTCAAAATCAAGTATCAAAGATCACAATTCATTATAACATGTCAAAATATGAAACTTTTTCATCAAGAAATAAAAAAGTCAAGATTTCATTTTGAAAAGTCAAAATTTCTAAACTTGGAAATTTTTCTAAGTGTTTGAAAATTCATATTTCTTTACAACTTTGAGCCAAATTTCCACCATGATGCAAGATGATTCAAAGGAAACTTCCAACATGAAAGTTGTAGATCTCAATGAGATTTAAAACATTTTAGAACACAACTTTTTCTAGAAATGTATGGATTTCAAGTTATGATTTTAAGAAGACATGTTCATGAAACTTAGAAACTTAGTGAAATTTTGCCCTAGTTTAGGCAGGATTTTAACCTAACTTCATGGCGATTTTTCACATCGTTCCAAGATGAATCTTCAAAAATGTCCAACATAGAGGTTGTAAAATATGTTACAAGCTTTCCAAAATGTCCAAGAACTCATTAAGATCATACTTGAGAAAGGAGAATCGAAGGCAAGAAGTTAGGGTTTCATTCTTGAATTACAAGTCATTTCTTGATGAACACATAATGAAATTTCAATGTTAGGCTGCATAATCTTGCTTTGCAGGGCTTCTAACTTGTGTATCTATCCATCGTTAATGGATTACAGAAACTTTTGAGCTATAATCCAAGTGGTTTAAGCTTTATCCAATTCATATTGCCATTTTGGGAAGAAAGGGAAGAATGACATTCTTGAAAAGCAAGCTTTATGAACAAAGTCAATTCTTGAGCCTCTAACTTGTTCCCTATGATCACAATCCATCTACAAAGTCAAAATAAAACTTGTTTAAAGCATAACCACTCTACATTAGCAAGTACACAAGGCATTGAAACTTGGATTTCTCAAAAATCACATGTTGAGTTTAAACATTTGTTTTTGAATTCTAGTCAACAACAAGCTTCCAAACTTGTTGCTTATTAATAGAGGCACTATTTGTGAGATAAAACACAAGAATTAACACCCTGAAACACTCCCAAACTCCCTCAAACCAGAAATTGTCCAAAAACTCCATTGTTGTATAGTTTCTGACCTTGAACTCGAAACTCATATTTCCCTCTTGCGTTTCTTGGCCTTTTGGTTCCTAAAGTTCCTATACATCAAATATAACTATTGTACCCCAAAATTTTCCCTCCCATATTTCTCTAAACTTTTCAAGAAAGATCCTCAAGTTACTCAAGAAAGTCCAAGGGTTGACCAGACAAGCCCTCTCCTAAGGCAGTCTACCTCAAATTAGGGTTTCATGTTGCATCAATATACTTGAGTCCAAGGGATCCCAAAAGCTCACCATTGTCCTAATATGTTCTCAAGATCATCCATGTCAAGTTTCAAGCCCTACAGAGAAAGTTTGCTCAGTCAATTGCTCAAAGGATTGAAAATCGACTATGTTAGGGCAAAAGTCAATTGTGGCCCACATACAGTCAAACTTCAATATTTTTGGTCAACATCCTCATTTTTAAGTATATTTAATCATTTGATCAAGGATTGATCATTATTCATCAAGGATTGCTCATAATTCAACAAGAATCAAAAGTTGCTAAATTAGGGTTTTGTAGGAAAAGTCAACTCAACTTTGACCAAGCATAACTTTATCATACTTTATGAGAAATTACCCATCCAAAGATAATTTTGAAGAGGATGCAATTCTCTACAATCCATCTTTAGCTCCCAAGTTCAAAATATGGACTCACAAGAAGTTATGAATTTGGACATTATAGGTCATTTTGAAAAGTCAACAAAAACACATTTTTTGTCAAAGCTTCATACATGAACATGGAATACCAAATTGAGATGAGACCAAAAGGGTTTCTTAGATGACATCTCAAGATTTCTAAAAAGTCCAAGAACACCTTCAAAGAGTCAAAATTGAGGAAGTTATGCATTGGTGAAGTTGACCCTTTTTGCAAAATGGTCAAAAGTCAATTATGCCTAAAACATCAATTTTTGCCAAATGGGCCCAATCTTTTGCACTTGTTTTGAGTTGGCAACATGGTCCACGAGCACTAGCCTTTGCCACTTGTCATTATCTTGTTTTTATTATTTATTTTGATTTTTATTTGAATTTTATCAATTTAAATCAAAACAAATCATAGAAAATCCAAAATTTTAAATCTCAAGATTTGATACATGTTTCAGGTCTTAAATTCCAGCTAGCATGAGATCAAACTCGTGTAAAGGCATGGGGTGCACAAAAATATTGGATTTGGATTATTTTTGGAATGGTTTTCAAGTGTATCAAATCAAAATCAAATTCAATAATGGAGGAAGATTGTGATCATATTGGCAACCCTAATCCATTCCTCAATACATAAAAAACGTGTGCAGACCTAAAGCAAGGCTAGAAGGAGGCGTGTGAACCAGAACAAAACTTGGAAAAAGCAAGAAAAAGTGCAAACACGAATTCATACTTTGAAGCAATTTTAAGATCCTTGGACCATCTCAATCGCTTCCTGGGAGTGTAGGCAAGCAAAAGCAATCCAGAACAAGCATTTCCAGGCCTTGAAACTCACTGTAAGTCAGCCACGATCTTGGGCTTTTCTTGAATTCGAATTTCATGATTTAGACATTGATAGCACGAATTAATCATATATTCATGATCCTTAGAACATTTGCAAGCTTTCTATAATACTTAATTGCATTTTCATGGCTTGTATAAGATTCCACCATTACTAGGGTTTCATGGCTCGATTTAGGATTTCTTTATATAAGTAAAATTGGGCCATGAAAGGGCCACCATTGAACTCGGCAGGTCCAGACGAAGCTATCCATGGCTTTAGTTTTGATTTATCTGACTCATGTTTGATTTTGAGAAATTGCATGGATATAGCGACGGACATATGTTCGTAGGTAAAAGTTTTCCACTTTTACCAACGGAGCAAGGTTAGGGATAACCTGCGTGGCACCTTTCTATTGGGACATTCAAATTTCTGGCGCGTTTTCTTTTGTTTCCTCCACTAATGCCCTTTATTATATATTATCATTATTACTTATTATGTATACAAACAAAACAGCCAGCGCAGATGGTAGTGGGGTGTGTGCAAAACGCTTCAGGACCTGGGTTCGAATCCCATGTCCCCCAATTTCTTCACATTATTTTTCTTTCAGGAATTGCATGCGCTTACAAAGCCAAGGTCCACCTGTTGTACCCCAAAATTTTCCCTCCCATATTCTTCAAAATTTGCAAAGTCAATGCTTCAGAAATTCCCTAAGGGTTGCACAGTTCAAGGGCCTCCTAACAGTCAAAAACTAGGGTTTGGCTCTGACAAAGAAAATGAAGTTTCCAAGGGTCCAATCAAGTCCCACATGCCTATAAACATGGTCAAGCATCCTCATGCCAAGTTTCAAGACTTACAGCACAAAATTGCACAGTCAAAAACCCTAATTGCACTACAGTCAACTGTAGGGGCAAAATGGTCATTTGACAGTCAAAAGTTCAAATTTTTGATCAACATCTTATTTTGAAGCCACAAACATCATTTTATCAATGCTTGATCATGATTCTCAAATCTTGGCTCAAAAAGTCTCAAGATGCAAAAGTTTCCATATTTGACAGTTGAAAAAGTCAACTGTAACTTGACCAAGGCATAACTTCCACATGGATTATCAGAAAAATTCCATCCAAAGCTCATTTTGAAGAGAAAGACATTTCCTAAAACTTCTCTTCACACTTCAAGTCAAAGAAATGCTCTCATAAAAAGTTATCAATTTCAACATTATAGGTCATTTTCAAAAGTCAACAAAAAGGGACTTTAAGTCAAAGGCCATAACTTGAGATTGGTAAATCAAAATGACATGGGAACAAAGACATTGGTTAGAGGACTTCAAGACCTTTCCAAAATGTCCAAGAACATGATCAAAGCTTAAAAATTGAGCAAGATATGCCTTGTGGAAGTTGGGAAATTTTTGGATATTTTGAAAAGTCAATATTGCTTCAAATGTCTTAAAAATGCTAATGGGCCACATTTTCTTCCAAGAATCATCACCCAAAGCATGTGCACGACCATTTGGCCCAAAGGGAAGTTTTTCATCATTTTTATTTATTTATTTGGATTTTTAATTGCTAATAATTCATTTAATTAATTAAAATACATGAAAAATACCAAACCTAAGTTTTTAAATCTTTTTGTGCATGAAATAGTCTCAAGATTTCGTGCATGATCTGATTTAGAAAGAATCCATGTGATTGGACATGATTTGAAGCAAATTTGCATGAAAAAGATTGGAAAATATATGCCATAAAAATCAAATATCTCTTCATCAATACAAAGGTTCTTTGGATCAATTTCTCAACCCTAATCACTCATACATATATATACATGCTAACCCTAGTGATCAGGACCTCCAAGCTGCGCAGAAACTCCATAACAAAGTTTGAGTTTTTTTGTCAAAAATTTGAAAACTGAAAGTGGCCTTGGAGGACGATTCAGGGAAAAAGATTGATCCCATTAGCTTGCAAAGACATTACTGAGTCTGAGTGGATAGTTTTCCACGTGCATAGCACCCTGAATTGGTATACAGAACTCAGAATTGTTCATATAATATGCATATTCGTGTTTCGATTCTTAGGCATTCTCATTGCATTTTATTCATGGATTTGTACTAATGAGACCTTTCTGAAGCTAACCATGTAGTTTGATTGAAGTTTTGTGCACCATACGCGAAATTGCCATTGTTGTCTTTTAAGGTTACAGAGGTCATGAATTGGGGTTTCCTTATTCTGGAACAATTGAGATTTGAGACCTACACCATTGAAATCAGCATGCTTGGACGATCCAGAATCACTAGTCGCGCCCTTTTTCTTTTGGCTTAATCTCTATTCGCTATTTTCTGTATTTCATATAGTGGGGGTTCAAAACCCCCGCAATCTTGCTTGTTTTTGTTTCAGGCCAAACACTCAAACGGGGAAGACGATGACTTGGCTTCATGCAATAGGTCCATTTAAAATTTTAGCGCGTTTTTGAGTTAATGTTATTAACGTGTTTCATTCTATACATTATTTGTTGTCCACTAATACTACAAAGAAAGACAATAGCACAGATGGTGGATGCGTTGTCACATGAGCACTGGACCTGGGTTCGATTCCCAGGTCCCCCACTCTCTTTCAATATTTTTTCTCTCAACTTAATCCCATGTAGATTCCCTCCTAAGATCCACCATACGTCCCTCATATCCAGCTTGCCACATGGTCTATGATATCAATCCAATGGTCCAGAATCAAGGTCTATGGAACGCTGCAGTCAACGCCTACACATGATCCCATGAAAAGTCAGAAAGGGCCTTAATCCCTGGGCCTAATTACTACAATTACACCTCCAATTGGGGACAGACCCCCCCAAGGTTTGTTATTTCTTTTATATTTTCCATTTTTATTTGATTCAATTATTTCTTTTTTTAATTAATTCCTTTAATTTAATTTACTTTCATAAAATATAAAAATAATATAAAAAAATCAGAAAAGACAAAATTAAAATATGCTTTATTTAAAAATTATCTTTTTTTGTAAATAAATCTCACTAATTAATTAGACTTAAATTTAGGTTAATTTCAAATATCTTTTCTTAATAGATTTAAAATTTGTAGAATTAGGTTTAATTACCTTAATTACTTTTATTCTTTTTTTTTCTCTTTTTCACCATAATTAATTATTGAATATTACTTTTTGTAATTAAATTATCATGTAAATAGCTAAATTAATTTTAGGTTTAACTTTAACATGTTTTTCTTAATAAATCAAAATTGTAGAATTAGGGTTAACTAATTAATTTCTTAATTTCATTTAATTCTCATAAAAAACCATAAAAACAAAAAATCTCAAAAATAATTTCTTCTTTTCTTTAATTCAACTAATTTCATAATTCTAATTTAATTTCATAACAAAGGGTCCAACGCCCTCGCTTCTAATTTTGATTTCAATTCGCACGCTTTATTTCTTTTCTTTTAAATATTGATGTAATTCTCCCAAAGCCGTGTAAATTTATATTTCTCGCACTTTCTTTTATTTTATGTCAAATCGGGTCCTGATTTTAATTTGGCGATGTGGACCCGCGCCTTTGTAATAGTTTAGAACTTTTAATTTCCGCATCTTTTTAACTGTTAATAATGGCATGCAAGAATGAGTGACAAAATAAAAATAACGCGTAGATCACCCATGACATGACAAGATAAAAATAAATGAATCTGACACACAAATAACACACCACCCCTAGGGTACGCCTCACTGTTGCCTTGCCTCGAAAGGTGATCGTCGAGTAGAGGATGTCTTAGTAAGTCCTCATGATCCGGGAACCTGGCATGAGGGTAGCTTCTAAGGTGTCTTCCTATTGCTCCGGTGATCACCATGTCCCGAACCTTCGAATTGACCCGAACACCTCCAACGGTGGTGCTACCTACCTCTCAATGGTGGGATGGCCCTACTTTAAAGGACATTTACACAGACGAATTCCTTAGGGTAGGTAGACGACTCTAGATACTTGCTCTAATTTCAAAACAAATTCAAAAATACTTTTCACACCGACACCTTTTCAAAAAGCTTTCGAAAGCAACTTTTCAAACACTCTTGGGGACTGATACAAGAGTCGAACTGGAATTTTCAAAGAAACTTTTAAAACCCACAGTTGAAAAGCAAACAAACCATTTTTGAAAACACAAATGAGCAAGTACCTAAGAGCCCATGGATAACCATGGATAGAAAGGGTGCTAACACCTTCCCTTTCTATAACCTACCTCCCGAACCGAGAAACTAATCTCATAAGGAATTTTTCTGTGCTTTTGTCCTTTCCATTTGGAGAAAATAAAAGACGGTGGCGACTCTAGCTTACCGCGACATTTCGCGAAACCAACGTTAAATAGTCAGTTCCAGATCCACCGATCACAGAACTGGCGACTCTGCTGGGGAATATTTAAAAAGTGAGGTGTACCTTAGGACTAAGATCACTTGTGTTTTCAATTGTCTGAATTGCTTGCTTTATTATTATGGGTACTGTCTTGGGAGTTCTATAGATCCTAACCCAGATCTGGGGATACCTTCTTAGAAAGTAGCAACAAGGCTGTGAGGGAACTGTGCGGGGTATACCGACATGGTTGAAATAGTCTGCTACGTTGATGTGGCACTTTGGTGTGTACCGGTAACCCTTGAGTTCAGTCAAGGAGAGTACGGGGCCTCCGTGTGGTGTCGTGAAGCATCAACAGACCTTAGGAACCTTAATTGAACTATCTTGGCCTCTTTAGGGTAGTGAGATAACTGACTTTGGTGCAGTCCGAGGTTGGTTGATACTCGATACTACACTCAATTGAGGGTTGCTTTCCTGGAATATTTCGGTCGCCAGTTCAGTGGCTAAATCGAAACGATGAACAATGAAAGCAATCCCGTGATATTGGGACCCTTAGAACCCGGTTACTTCTGATAGGACAGGTTGAGCCCACCAACTTCAAGAGGGTAATACCCAGACCCCATGCTGGCCTAAACCCTAAGGGCTTTCTCTTGTGTGACTTGTGTGCCTTCGTACTTGACTACTTTGCATGCTTGTTATCTGACACATGAACTAATTGCAGGTTTTGTTTATAGTCCTTAACTGGGACTCATAACAGGGTTTACTGAGTGTTTTGCAGGTTTTATTTAGTCCTTAATAAGGACTCATAACAGGGTTTACTGAGTTTGCTTTCAGGTTTTGTTTATAGTCCTTAATAAGGGCTCATAACAGGGTTTATCCATATTACCCCATGCATCATGACATCATACCATTGCATACACCCTAACCCATTTCAAGAATCTCAAGGGCTTGTGATGTAGGTCATGATGAACCAACTGTATAGCAAGGGGCAAAGGGGATTTATTTTCCTCTAGCCGAGGTTGTCAGGGGCTATGACCCACTCGATATGGTGAGCCTTGACCTGAAGAAGGACTCCCAATAACATGAAGTTCCCTCAATCAAGCTACAAAATTCAAACTCTAACAGTTTCTTGTTTACCCTGCGAGATCCTTGGAAACATTGCATGTATATCATACATATCATTGCATTGCAGGTACCCTTTTGACAGGTTGCTTACCTTCTTCGCTGTTTATTTCAGCCGATCGTCATGAATCCTGAATCGTCTACTGAGCAATCCATCAAGGCTCTCCAGGCCCAGAATGCCCGGTTCCAGGAGTTGATTGTGAGCCTAGCTCAGGGTCAAAAGGAATTGAAGACTCTGATTCAGAAGAAGAAGAAGAGGACTGTTTTGTTCAGCCCTAGACGCAGATCTGGGAACACACGGCAGGATAAAGCTGAAAGGACAACTCCATCTGTGGGGAAAGGCAGTCCCCATGAGAGAGAGGTGCCTAGTCCAGTGGTCTCCGACAACGAGACGGAGTTCAATGATGAGCAGTACCCTCCAGCTGAGGACCGGTACAAACAACTAGAGGATCGTCTGAATGCCATGGAAATCCAACAAGTTCCTGGGCTGGATTTCGGAGACTTGGGTTTGTCTACTGGTGTGATCATTCCTCATAAGTTCAAAGCACCATCTTTTACCAAGTATGACGGGGCGTCCTGTCCCAAGCTACACCTCAGGTCTTATGTGCGGAAGATTCAGCCGTACTCAGTGGACAAGAACTTGTGGATCCACTTCTTCCAGGAGAGTCTTTCAGGGACTCATCTCGAATGGTTCTATCAGCTGGATGGGACCAAAGTTCGTAACTGGGAGGAGTTGGCTACTGCTTTTTACAAGCAGTATCAATATAATGCCGACCTTGCTCCTACACGTACCCAACTCCAGGGTATGTCGCTAGGGTCAAGTGAAGGTTTTAAAGAGTATGCACAAAAGTGGAGGGACCTGGCTGGCAGAGTGCAGCCTCCATTAACTGACCGGGAACTCGTTGATATGTTCTTGGGGACCCTATCCGGGCCGTTCTTCAATCATCTCATTGGTAATTCATCTGCGGGATTTACCGACCTCATTCTGACTGCGGAAAGAATTGAAGCAGGCATCAAAAGTGGGAAGATTCAAGAGGCCACACCTTCTGATACTCACAAAAAGCCTTACACGGGCAGGAAAGAGTCTAATGCTGCATACGATCAAAAGAGTCGTCGTGACCAACAGGCAGGGGCAGTCATGATCTCTGGTTCTGCACCACGCCGACAACCACAAAAGGGAAATCAGCGAAGGCCAGATGAGCCTAAAAGACAGTTCGCCAACATCAACATGTCGTGGTCACAAGCATTGCAGCATATGTTGAAGATGAATCTGATTACGGTGATCAACCCTCCTGCAAATCCCAAAACCTCCTCTCCAAGCTACAACCCAGAAGCGAGGTGTGCTTATCATTCTGATAGCCTGGGGCACGATAACGAGGACTGTTGGGCACTGAAATATAAGATTCAGAATATGATCGACGCTAAAGAGATCGAGTTCGAGCCTGCTGAGACTCCGAATGTGACCACTGCCCCTTTGCCAAAACATGGCTAGGATTGAGAGATTTTTGTTCATTTGAATTCAAGTTGTATTTTTCTTTTCTTGTTCAAATAAACAATTGTCATGTTAAACTCTTTTATTTCATGAATGCATTACACATGTCTGTCTTGAATTAATTATGTTTACCATACTTAAAACTATTTTCATATTTTTTCTGATGTCAATTCTCGATTAATAATGCTAAGCCTCTTGAGGGAGGATGACGAAAACGATACCGCAATCTTTACAGTATGCTTTTGAACAGACCCCGCTGATGAGGTACAGGCATTGTTTCAAATCCCTAAACACTGGAGTTATAAGGAAGATAATCCCTCGTCAACCCCTTTGAGCCAAAGAAGTAGGAGTTTTTCTTTTCGAAAATTAAAACCCTTTATCATAACCTGGGGCAGGGTAGTTCTCTCAGTTTATCCAAGTGCATAACAAATGGCACCAAAGAGGTCCTTACAAAAAGAAGACAGTGGTGGTTCCGAATAATCAATAAGGACAGGCAGTCATTATAGCTCTCAGACTAAAACAGCCTATTAAGTCAAAACCTATGAAGGAGACTTACAAAACTGGGGCATCCCGCTGACTGTAAAAGAACAGCTCAGGCAAAAAAAAATAGGGATAACAAAATCAAGAAAGAGAAAGAGGTCATACAAACCCTCAACAAAAACAAAAATGACTGCTTATTCAGAATAAATCATCAATATCTGAACCGTCGCTGGAATATCAGGGCAAAAACTAAAAAAAGGCCTAACGCACGATCAGCTGAGTTTAGGTTTGAAGAACATCACGAAGAGCGGGTGGGTACAAATAATTTGAGCCTTTATCCTTTGTTTCTTAAACCGTGAACCAAGCCACGCTACAACCCTTAAAAGTCCTAGCTGAAGCATGGTTTAGTTCGAAAGCATACTGTTACGAAAGGTATCCTGACTCCTTAAGGCTCACGGTAAAATACGGAGTTGACATCACGTTTTACAAACGTCCACTTGTTTTATGAAAGATAATGCATTTTCAAAATCTTCAAGACAGACGTAAGCTTTGTATTTTTGACATAACTTTGTTTGCATATGACTATTTGTTTGAACAGCAGGGAAATTCGCACGATGAATACCTAGTGAACAAAAGAACTTCCAATCAAGGGGCATGATATGATCAGAGTCTATTATCTGGAGCAATCCAATCAAGATTCGGAGAATCTCTCAAAGGCCAAACAGCCTGGGGCAAATCTCTGCCTAAGTCACTTGGGGCATTCCAACAACGAATCTTGCCTGATCAAGTACCTTCTGGTGGCATGACAAAACACTTCTAACAGGGGCAACCTCCCTGCATTCTAAAAACGTGGACATAGTCGAAAAAGATACTACGCATGAAAAAGACCCGCTAGGCTGACATGCCTAGGCAAAGGTTAGGGCTTCCCGGCGAACCAAAAGGGTTCGGGCAAAATGAAGGGATGAAATGAAAAAATCTGTACACCCGGCAAGTCGAAAACCTGAAAAGGCAGCTTGGGCAAAAATGGGTATCCCGGTGGACTGAAAACCCGAAAGGGCGGTCCAGGCAAAAGTTAGGGACTTAAGCGTACGACTATGTCCCGGCATACAATCACCTGTCTACCAGAAGATTTGTCAACCACCTCCACAAGGTATCTTCTGCCCTCACCTCAGAGACAGGGGCAATAATGAGTCGTCCAGGCGATCCAGTTTCTCTATCAACCGAAGTACCAAGGAAAGGATGATTACCATCTACCTTTACAAATTCCAGATCGTAGGTTAACATCCGAAACCAAACAGGACAATTATCCACTTAATCATCCTCAGGCAACCCTACACCGGTTCCTTCTCAATTTCAGATGAAGTCTCACACGGACCTATTATCACAAAGTAACCTTACCCCGGTTCTTCCAGAAGTCTTACACAGACTTATCTCAAGATGACCTTACCCCGGTTCATCCAGAAGTCTTACACTGACCTCACCCTCCACAAGAAACCTTACCCCGGTTCCTCCAGAAGTCTCACACGGACTTATCTCCAGAAACCTTACCCCGGTTCCTCCAGAAGTCTTACACGGACTTATCTCCAGATGACCATACCCCGGTTCATCAAGAAGTCTCACACGGACTTATCTCCAGATAACCTTACCCCGATTCATCAAGAAGTCTTACACGGACTTATTCGAAGATAACCTTACCCCAGTTCATCAAGAAGTTTAACACAGACTCACCTCAAGATAACATTACCCCGGTTCATCAAGAAGTTTTACACGAACTTATCCTGCAGTAACCTTACCCCGGTTCCTCCAGAAGTCTTACACGGATTTATCTTAAGATGACCTTACCCCGGTTCACCAAGAAGTTTTACACGAACTTACCCCGCAGTAACCTTACCCCAGTTCCGCCAAAGTTTGACACGAACTTATCCCGAAGAAACCCTACACAGGTTCTCTCTCCCCAAAGATGCAGTTTCACACGGACTCGTCATCAGTGAACCCTACACAGGTTTCCTTCCTCTAAGATGCAGTTTCACACGGACTCGTCATCAGTGAACCCTACACAGGTTTCCTTCCTCCAAGATGCAGTTTCACACGGACTCGTCATCAGTCAACCCTACACAGGTGTCCTTCTCTCCGTACGTAGTTTCACACGGACTCGTCATCAGTGAACCCTACACAGGTTTCCTTCCTCCAAGATGCAGTTTCACACGGACTCGTCATCAGTCAACCCTACACAGGTGTCCTTCTCTCCGTACGTAGTTTCACACGGACTCGTCATCAGTGAACCCTACACAGGTTTCCTTCTTTCCAAGATGCGGTTTTACACGGACTCATCATCAGGCAACCCTACATAGGTTCCCTCCTTCAACCTACAAAAATTACAGTTCAAAACTTCCCCAGGAGAGTCCAATCTAGTTCCCCAGGAAAGTTGGAATTCATCTCCCCAAGCAGTAAGCTTATCCCCAGTAAATTCTGGAAGCTTATCCTCGCAGAACACGAACGTGTCTCCCGGCTTTATTCAAGAGTTATTTCCCTACCAGGATATAACTGGGTTATCCTCAGCAAAAAAAGCCACGGAAAGAGCGTCCTCGACGAAGTCTTCTTATCCCCAGCGAAGTCTATCAACACTTCCAACACAAAAAGGGTATCCACAGCAAGTTATTATCAACAGCTCAACAAAGTACCTCTATCCCCACAGAGTATTGCTTCCCAGCAAGATCGTTAGAGTACTTTTCTCCCCACAGAGTAATCTATTCGCCAAGTTATTTCCCCAACGGAGTTATCTTCTCCTATCGGTATTCTTGTAACTATCACCCCCAACGGAAGCAAAATCTATTCTTCAACATCAGCCCAGGAGTGACTTCCCGGCACCCGTCAAGGATTTATTTTCCTAAGACGAAAACATACATTCATAAACATCGCATTTCCATACATTATAGCATGCATATACGCATCATATCTTACAAATCTCATTCATGTTGAGAACATCATCGCTTGATTCATATCATGCCTTGCATATGACTGACCTTTACCTTTCAGGAAAGATCCAGTTAAGTTCTCAGCTACATTCCAAGACCTAGACCGGTTCGGTTAAATCGACCCTAAGATTTTTCTATTTCTTATCCAGTCCAAGGCCTTCTCTAGTCCAGCTAAATCGACCCCTAACAGATTTTTCTGATAAAGACTCAGTAGAAGTTATCCAAGATTCTCTCAATGATTACTGTTGAGGTTGTAGTCGCCTGTGGTTCTCTCCCCGTTACTGCGGAGGTAGTAATCGCCCCAAGATTCTCTCAGCGTTACTGTTGAAGTAGAAGTTATCTAAGATTCTCTCAATGATTACTGTTGAGGTTGTAGTCTCCTGTGGTTCTCTCCCCGTTACTGCGGAGGTAGTAATCGCCCCAAGATTCTCTCAGCGTTACTGTTGAAGTAGAAGTTATCCAAGATTCTCTCAATGATTACTGTTGAGGTTGTAGTCGCCTGTGGTTCTCTCCCCGTTACTGCGGAGGTAGTAATTGCCCCAAGATTCTCTCAGCGTTACTGTTGAAGTAGAAGTTATCCAAGATTCTCCCAATGATTACTATTGAGGTTGTAGTCGCCTGTGGTTCTCTCCCCGTTACTGCAGAGGTAGTAATCGCCCCAAGATTCTCTCAGCGTTACTGTTGAAGTAGAAGTTACCCAAGATTCTCTCAATGATTACTGTTGAGGTTGAAGTCGCCCAAGATTCTCTCAATGATTACTGTTGAGGTTGAAGTCGCCAAGATTCTCTCAATGATTACTGTTGAGGTTGAAGTCGCCTAAGGTTCTCTCACCGTTCCTGTTGAGGTAGTAACCACCCATGGTTCATTCATCACCTTGTAAAGATCCAGATCCAGCTCCTGTAACCAGTCAGGACACATCTATGCAAAGAGTTTGAAGACCAGCCCCTGCAACAGGCCAGGTAATCTTTTTTTCTTTTGCAGGTACGCAAGTTCTCGCTAAGGAATCTCTTATGTGATCAACATCCAGATGGAATCTATAAGCCCATCCACCATCCATCATCTCTTAGCATGGCATCTATAAGCCCATTATCCTATCCATCAATCTCCAAATGGCATCTATAAGCCCATTCCCCACATCACACTACTATGTGAGCGCAAATTTCTGGGCACTCTAGTGTTCAATCATCTTCCACCTTCGGATTACGAAACGCACGTCAGCCAATCTGCATCCTCAGGTCTAAGAAGATTGAACAGGGGCAACTGTTGTACCCCAAAATTTGCCCTCCCATATTCTTCAAAATTTGCAAAGTCAATGCTTCAGAAATTCCCTAAGGGTTGCACAGTTCAAGGGCCTCCTAACAGTCAAAAACTAGGGTTTGGCTCTGACAACGAAAATGAAGTTTCCAAGGGTCCAATCAAGTCCCACATGCCTATAAACATGGTCAAGCATCCTCATGCCAAGTTTCAAGACTTACAGCACAAAATTGCACAGTCAAAAACCCTAATTGCACTACAGTCAAATGTAGGGGCAAAATGGTCATTTGACAGTCAAAAGTTCAAATTTTTGATCAACATCTCATTTTGAAGCCACAAACATCATTTGATCAATGCTTGATCATGATTCTCAAATCTTGGCTCAAAAAGTCTCAAGATGCAAAAGTTTCCATATTTGACAGTTGAAAAAGTCAACTGTAACTTGACCAAGGCATAACTTCCACATGGATTATCAGAAAAATTCCATCCAAAGCTCATTTTGAATAGAAAGACATTTCCTACAACTCCTCTTCACACTTCAAGTCCAAGAAATGCTCTCATAAAAAGTTATCAATTTCAACATTATAGGTCATTTTCAAAAGTCAACAAAAAGGGACTTTAAGTCAAAGGCCATAACTTGAGATTGGTAAATCAAAATAACATGGGACCAAAGACATTGGTTAGAGGACTTCAAGACCTTTCCAAAATGTCCAAGAACATGATCAAAGCTTAAATATTGAGCAAGATATGCCTTGTGGAAGTTGGGAAATTTTTGGATATTTTGAAAAGTCAATATTGCTTCAAATGTCTTAAAAATGCTAATGGGCCACATTTTCTTCCAAGAATCATCACCCAAAGCATGTGCACGACCATTTGGCCCAAAGGGAAGTTTTTCATCATTTTTATTTATTTATTTGGATTTTTAATTGCTAATAATTCATTTAATTAATTAAAATACATGAAAAATACCAAACCTAAGTTTTTAAATCTTTTTGTGCATGAAATAGTCTCAAGATTTCGTGCATGATCTGATTTAGAAAGAATCCATGTGATTGGACATGATTTGAAGCAAATTTGCATGAAAAAGATTGGAAAATATATGCCATAAAAATCAAATATCTCTTCATCAATACAAAGGTTCTTTGGATCAATTTCTCAACCCTAATCACTCATACATATATATACATGCTAACCCTAGTGATCAGGACCTCCAAGCTGCGCAGAAACTCCATAACAAAGTTTGAGTTTTTTTGTCAAAAATTTGAAAACTGAAAGTGGCCTTGGAGGATGATTCAGGGAAAAAGATTGATCCCATTAGCTTGCAAAGACATTACTGAGTCTGACTGGATAGTTTTCCACGTGCATAGCACCCTGAATTGGTATACAGAACTCAGAATTGTTCATATAATATGCATATTCGTGTTTCGATTCTTAGGCATTCTCATTGCATTTTATTCATGGATTTGTACTAATGAGACCTTTCTGAAGCTAACCATGTAGTTTGATTGAAGTTTTGTGCACCATACGCGAAATTGCCATTGTTGTCTTTTAGGGTTACAGAGGTCATGAATTGGGGTTTCCTTATTCTGGAACAATTGAGATTTGAGACCTACACCATTGAAATCAGCATGCTTGGACGATCCAGAATCACTAGTCGCGCCCTTTTTCTTTTGGCTTAATCTCTATTCGCTATTTTCTGTATTTCATATAGTGGGGGTTCAAAACCCCCGCAATCTTGCTTGTTTTTGTTTCAGGCCAAACACTCAAACGGGGAAGACGATGACTTGGCTTCATGCAATAGGTCCATTTAAAATTTTAGCGCGTTTTTGAGTTCATGTTATTAACGTGTTTTATTCTATACATTATTTGTTGTCCACTAATACTACAAAGAAAGCCAATAGCGCAGATGGTGGATGCGTTGTCACATGAGCACTGGACCTGGGTTCGATTCCCAGGTCCCCCACTCTCTTTCAATATTTTTTCTCTCAACTTAATCCCATGCAGATTCCCTCCTAAGATCCACCATACGTCCCTCATATCCAGCTTGCCACATGGTCTATGATATCAATCCAATGGTCTAGAATCAAGGTCTATGGAACGCTGCAGTCAACGCCTACACATGGTCCCATGAAAAGTCAGAAAGGGCCTTAATCCCTGGGCCTAATTACTACAATTACACCTCCAATTGGGGACAGAACCCCCCAAGGTTTGCTATTTCTTTTATATTTTCCATTTTTATTTGATTCAATTATTTCTTTTTTTAATTAATTCCTTTAATTTAATTTACTTTCATAAAATATAAAAATAATATAAAAAAATCAGAAAAGACAAAATTAAAATATGCTTTATTTAAAAATTATCTTTTTTTGTAAATAAATCTCACTAATTAATTAGACTTAAATTTAGGTTAATTTCAAATATCTTTTCTTAATAGATTTAAAATTTGTAGAATTAGGTTTAATTACCTTAATTACTTTTATTCTTTTTTTTCTTCTCTTTTTCACCATAATTAATTATTGAATATTACTTTTTGTAATTAAATTATCATGTAAATAGCTAAATTAATTTTAGGTTTAACTTTAACATATTTTTCTTAATAAATCAAAATTGTAGAATTAGGGTTAACTAATTAATTTCTTAATTTCATTTAATTCTCATAAAAAACCATAAAAACAAAAAATCTCAAAAATAATTTCTTCTTTTCTTTAATTCAACTAATTTCATAATTCTAATTTAATTTCATAACAAAGGGTCCAACGCCCTCGCTTCCAATTTTGATTTCAATTCGCACGCTTTATTTATTTTCTTTTAAATATTGATGTAATTCTCCCAAAGTCGTGTAAATTTAAATTTCTCGCACTTTCTTTTATTTTATGTCAAATCGGGTCCTAATTTTAATTTGGCGATGTGGACCCGCGCCTTTGTAATAGTTTAGAACTTTTAATTTCCGCATCTTTTTAACTGTTAATAATGGCATGCAAGAATGAATGACAAAATAAAAATAACGCGTAGATCACCCATGACATGACAAGATAAAAATAAATGAATCTGACACACAAATCACACACCACCCCTAGGGTACGCCTCATTGTTGCCTTGCCTCGAAAGGTGATCGTCGAGTAGAGGATGTCTTAGTAAGTCCTCATGATCCGGGAACCTGGCATGAGGGTAGCTTCTAAGGTGTCTTCCTATTGCTCCGGTGATCACCATGTCCCGAACCTTCGAATTGACCCGAACACCTCCAACGGTGGTGCTACCTACCTCTCAATGGTGGGATGGCCCTACTTTAAAGGACATTTACACAGACGAATTCCTTAGGGTAGGTAGACGACTCTAGATACTTGCTCTAATTTCAAAACAAATTCAAAAATACTTTTCACACCGACACCTTTTCAAAAAGCTTTCGAAAGCAACTTTTCAAACACTCTTGAGGACTGATACAAGAGTCGAACTGGAATTTTCAAAGAAACTTTTAAAACCCACAATTGAAAAGCAAACAAACCATTTTTGAAAACACAAATGAGCAAGTACCTAAGAGCCCATGGATAACCATGGATAGAAAAGGTGCTAACACCTTCCCTTTCTATAACCTACCTCCCGAACCGAGAAACTAATCTCATAAGGAATTTTTCTGTGCTTTTGTCCTTTCCATTTGGAGAAAATAAAAGACGGTGGTGACTCTAGCTTACCGCGACATTTCGCGAAACCAGCGTTAAATAGTCAGTTCCAGATCCACCGATCACACCACCATATGACCTCACCATCTAATCAGCCAAGTATCTTGAGATCCAGATCCAAAGGCCATCAATGAAGAACCATGATACACCTAGTCAAACGCATGGCATGGGATTCTGGAAGTCAACGTGGACCTCTTTGTTTTGGGCCAGAAAATTGCTTCTCACACCCCCCAAATTGCTGTTCTCAGGCCCAATAACTCTTTCTCTTTTCTTTTTATATTTGTTTTATTTAATTTAATTAATTCTTTTACTAACACAATTAATTATTTCTTTTATCAAAAAATCACAAAAATATTGTTTTTCACCAATTAGGTTTTAGATTTTATATTTTATCAAAATTAAATTAATTTAATTAGGTTGTTAATTTTAGATAACTTTAATTTTTTTTGTAAATAAATTTAAAAATAATTAGAACAATTAGGGTTTTAGTCCTAACTTAATTATATTTTCTTTTCCTAAAAATAACAAAATACACAAAAATAGGCCATGTAGTTATTTTCTTTAATTAATTTAATTACTAATTAATTTTTGTATTTAATTTAGAAAACCTAATTCTTTTCTTAAAAATAATCAAAAATAACAAAAAAACAAATTTTCTTTTAATTAGGTTAGAAAGGGTCAAAACCCTAGTTCTCTCCCGATCTAATTTTCTTCGTGCGCGCTTTATTATTATTTTCACCATATTAATGTAACTGTTCACAAGTTGTAATAGTTTAATTAGGTCTTTTATCTTTCAGTTATCGCTTTATTTTTAAAGGGTTTGTTTTTGGCTATGTAAATACCCGAAGCCTTGTAATAGCTTAGTTTAATTTCCGCACTTTAAATTCCGCAAAATATTAACTGTTAAATGTATGAATAATTAGGGTTGCATGACAAAAATGTATGTAAACTTTAAAACGGTTAGATAACCCTAAAATGTGCAAAGATAATAATCTGAAATTGAATCACTCGCACATGCGCACTCCTAGGGTACACTCCCACTTGGTTGCCTTCGGTAAACGGTCATTAGGTATAGGATGCTTTAGTGGTCGTCCTTTTGTCTCAAAGATCAAAGTTGCCTCGGAATGGTTACCTCGGATATTGTTGCCTCGGATAATTGATCTAAGACATTAGGGTTACTACTAAGACGTCCTAACATTGCTTTAGTGACCGTACGTCCCTTTTCAAATTGACCCTCAAACTCCAACGACGGTGCTACCTACTCACTAATAGTGGGAGCATTGTCTAAAGGAAACAAACATAGAACAATTCTTTTTTCGAGTAGGTAGATTAATTCTTAAGTACTTGCTCAATCCAAACAAATTTTTCACACTTACACTCCTCTTTTAAACAAAGCTTTCGAAAACATTTCGTAACACTCTTGAAGACAGAAGCAAGAGTTAAATCGAAGTCAAAAACTTTTCAAATCACACAAACACAAAAAGAAGAAATTTTGAAAATGATGAGCAAGTACCTAAGAGCCCGTAGATAACTACGGATAGAAAGGGTGCTAATACCTTCCCTTTCTATAATCTGCCCCCCGTACTCAGAAAATCTCGAAAAAAAAGGAATTTTTCTGTGCTTTTTTCCTTTCCTGTTGGATAAAATAAAAGTCGGTGGCGACTCTTGCTTACCGCGACATTTTGCGAACACAAACGCAAAACACAAACCAGCAATTCCTAAAAAACAGTCCTGGTTCTGGCCACCATATCACAGAACTGGCGACTCTGCTGGGGAATTAATAAGTGGGGTATACCTTAGGATTAGTTCATCATAATGTTTTCTATTGTTTGATTTGATTGCTTTATTTTGTGGGCTTTGTATCGGAGTTACTATAGATCCTAACCCGGATCTGGGGGACACCTTTTAGGTAAGTAGCAATAGACTGTGAGGGAATTGTACAGCGTAGACCGATACAGTTGAAGCAGTAGCTATGTTGATGTGGCACATTAGTTGGTACCGATATCCCTTGTGGAGCAACAAGGAGAATATGGGGCTGCTATATGGGTCGTTAAGCATCAACTGACCTTAGAACCTATAATTGACCAACTTGGCCATAGAAAGTAGTGAGATGCTACACTCATTGAGACTATACTCTCGAGATGGTTCCGGCTGCAAGAAAAGATTGCGTGAGCTGAAACTATAACCGATGGAGGATGGTCAGTGATATTGAGAACCTCTAGAACTCGGTTACTATTATTAGGACAGGTTGAACCAACTGAACTGCAAGAGGGTAGTACTTAAACTCCATGCCAGCCTGAAATTTAAGGGCTATTGTGTGACTTGTTTTCCCTTACCATGTTTGTTATATGTGATACCTGTGGTGTGTTTTTATCATGACATCATGCATCATGACATCGCATGCATATTTCATTAGACTAACCATTTCAAAGACCGAAGGGATTCATCTTTGTTCTGTTTTGCAGATCATGACTTATATGCGCAGAAATACCATTCGAGTTAACTTCGTGCAAATCCCTGCTCAGCTCAGAGAGTTAGTTTCAAAAGTTCCTGATACTTCTTCATTTGTTAGAAGACATGGTTATCTCCTTAGCCTGGTCACTTCAAAGTTGGATGAGCAAATTATTAGTGTGCTATTCCAGTTCTTTGACCCTTTGCATCATTGTTTTACCTTCCCGGATTATCAGTTAGTCCCTACTTTGGAAGATTTTTCTTATTTACTAGGCATATCTATCCTCGAGCAGACACCCTTCACAGGTTTGGAGGAGGTTCCTAGGCCTGAGGACATTGCTTTAGCTTTACATTTGACAAAGTTTGATATAGTGTCTAACTGGGAGACTCGGAGTGGGGTTAAAGGTTTCTTGGCTAAGTTTTTGATCGATCAAGCTCAACAGTTCTGGGATAATTTGGACTTTGAAGCATTTGAAGACATCTTGGCTCTCCTCATCTACGACTTGGTTCTTTTCCCAAATCTAGATTCCTTCATAGACGTGAATGCGGTCAAGATCTTCATGTCTCGTAATCCAGTGCCTACTCTTCTAGGTGATATCCTACATGCTCTCTATACCCGTACTGTGCGGAGAAGGGGAACTCTCATGTGTTGTACACCGCTGCTGGCGAGGTGGTTTATTTCACACCTCCCCAAGTTTGTATTGAAGAATGAGGAAGGTGTAGGTTGGGCTTACAGAATCATGTCCCTTGCTCATACGGACATCCTTTGGAGTACTAAGGATATGGAAAAAGTAGCTATCATTGATCGATGTGGGGAATAACCTAATATTCCGTTGCTTGGAATTCGAGGGGGTATAACCTACAATCCTTGTTTGGCTTTACGACAATTTAGACGAGCTCGGAGAGACGGTCCTCATGAACTGCTACTTACAGGTATTGTCTTTGACTACAAGGGGGATGTTGAGGGACATCGCTGCAGGTTTATAAAAGCCTGAGGAATGGTGAACAGGTTTGACCCACATGAGTTGGGACTGAAGACTTCCCTCCCGATGCAGCCTTATCTCCAGTGGGTTCGAGACCGTGCTCAAAAGCTGGGGATGCCTTATGAAGTTGTTTTGTCGGTGATTGTGGAGCATACTAATGAGGAAGGGGTTCCTTAAACAGTCCTTCATCCCTACAGGCCTACTGATCTGGGGGAATTGAAGAGATCTTGGATCCAGTTAAAGGAAGAAAGGGATACCTATAGGGAGAAGTATCATGAGCAGGAGAGGAAGATCTTGAGGCTTACAAGGCAGCTTGAGAATGAAAGAACAATCAACAATTATGTCAGCACGAAGGGAAAGTGACCTTGGGATTTCTGATTTCTGCTTGTTTCTAGTTTAGATTTTCTTTTTAGTATTTCTTTTGTAACGCCTTGAAGGCATTGTTAAACATTGTTACAAGTTTTATCTAATAAAGTGTGTTTTATTTTGGTTTACAAATTTGAATCTCTCTAAGTCTTTGAAATCATTTCATACGCATTCCATTCCCATGCACCTCATTACAGGTACCATTACAGGTTTCTCATCTTCTTCGCTGTTTATTTCAGCAATCATGTCTTCTAAAACATCTACTGATCAAGCCATCAAGGCTCTTCAAGCTCAGAATGCTCAATTTCAGGAGATGTTCCTGAATTTGGCCAAAGGGCAGCAAGATTTGAAGACTCTTATCTTGAAGGACAAGAAGAAGAAGAAGAAGGTGGTCCTCCTGAATATGGGTCGCAGATTTGGGAACAATTTGCGACAGGAAACTGATTCATCCCATTCATCTGGAGGAGGAGAGAATCAAGAGGAAATAAAGGGGCCTAGTCCTGTGGTCCCTGATAATGACACGGATTTTGATGAAGACCAGTATCCTCCTGTCGAGGATAGGTATAAGCAACTTGAAGACCGGTTGAGTGCAATGGAGATCCAGAAGATACCTGGGCTGGACTTCGAAGATTTGGGTTTGGCATCTGGGGTGGTGATCCCGCACAAGTTTAAAGCTCCTGTCTTTGCTAAGTACGATGGGGTATCCTACCCGAAGCTACACCTCCGCTCGTACGTCAGAAAGATTCAACCCTATACTGTTGATAGGAACCTTTGGGTTCATTTCTTTCAAGATAGTCTGTCAGGAACTCGGCTTGAATGGTTCTATCAACTGGAAGGAGCTAATGTCTGCAACTGGGAGGACCTTGCTGCTGCTTTTTACAAGCAATACCAGTATAATTCCGACCTTGCTCCCACACGTACTCAACTTCAGGGTATGTCTATGGGTGCGAGCGAAGGTTTTAAGGACTACGCTCAGAAGTGGAGAGATCTGGCCAGAAGAGTACAACCTCATCTGTCTGATAGGGAGTTGGTGGATATGTTTCTTGGGACTTTGTCTGGTCAATATTTCAATCATTTGATCGGTAGTTCATCGTCTGGGTTCACTGAATTGATTATGAATGGGGAGAGAGTAGAGGCTGGTATTAGAAGTGGCAAAATACAGAAAGGTGCTTCATCAAGTACAGAAAAGAAGCCTTTCAAGAAGGAAGCTAGTGCAGTTTACAGCTCGAGGAGCCAAAACTAACCTGAACGTCGCCAAGCAGTTAATGTGGTAGTAATATCAAGACCAACTGTTGCTCCACAATGCAACAATCAGCAAAGGGTAGAGAGGCCGCAAAGACAGTATACTCGGCTCAGTATGACCTTGTGATACGGTGGGAGAACTGACTAGTGTTTTGCGTTTGTTTTTGCAAATGTTTCGGTTGAGCAAGAGTCGCCACCGACTTTTTATTTTATCCTAAGGAAAGGTTAAAAAGCACAGCAAAAACCTTTGAGATGTTTTCTTGGGTTCGGGGAGTAGATTATAGAAAGGGAAGGTATTAGCACCCTTTATATCCATGGTTATCCATGGGCTCTTAGTTACTTGCTTAGATCAACTTGCCTTGATTTTCAATTGTTTAAAATGGTGCTTTCAATTGCTTGAAATGGTGCTTTGTGTGTGTGGGTTTGAAAATGTTTTGAAAAGAGGCCAATGTGGTGGCAACCTTTGTAATGATCCATGTTGGGATGTATACAAAGATGTATGTCTTTTTGAAAAGTTTTCAATGTTTTTGAAAGTTGTTTTTGAAAGTTGGTGTTTGTAATGTGTGTTTTGAAAAGTAGGCAAGTGTTTTTGCAAGTTGGCAAGTAATCAAGAGCTATCTACCCTAAATTTCTCAAAGATCTTTGCTATGCTTTAACCCTTTTAACAATTTTGTTCCACCATTGTATTTGGTGGACAATCTTGTGTTAGGATGTGAACGGGACGGGCGCGGGTCATCGTTTAGACCATGATTGCAATGGTGCCAAGTATCTTTGGGCAATTTTTCCTTTAAGGGACTTGATCATTTTTAGGCAACTTTCGAAAGCGTCATCGAGGGACTATGATCATTTGATTGTTTTGTTTTTGCCAAAGATACCTAACATGCAATATGGCCCATTATTGAAGGCAACAAGTGGAGTAACCCTAAGGGTGCAAGTGTGATTGGTGTTGTCCATTTTCATGCTTGTTTATCTTTGAATTAGGTCAAGCTATTTGTTATTTGATTTTTGCATACAAACCCTAGGTCTATCATGGCATAATTAGAAAGCTTTTAAATGCGGAAAATAAGAGGTCATAAGTTATTACAACACAATATATGGGATGGGGGTACAAATGTTCAAATGGGGATATTTTAGCAAGAAATTAAACCTAAACTATTACATCCAAATTGAATTATACAAATTATTTAATATTCAACAATTAAGTAAAAATAATAAATGTGCAAGATGCAAAAAATGGTTTTTTATATGTATGAAAAAAAGTATTTTTTTTATGTATCAAATAAACAAAAATAAAATTAATTAATTTTTGGTATTTTTATGCATTTAGGGCAAAACCCTAATTTTTTATGAATAAAAGGTATTTATTATATGATATATGGAATATTTATTAATTATGTATATAAAAATAAAATAAAAGAAGGTATATTGTAAAAAAGTATTTTTGAGGTCAAAATATTAATAAAAACAAAATATATTAATTCTTTGTATTTTCCCTAAATATATTAATAAATATACATGTATTTACATTATTTATTAAATATATATTATATGTACAAAAATAAAATATTTAATATTATTAAAAAAAAAGTATATTTTATGTAAAATGTTTTCAAGAGATAATATAAAATAAAAATCAGAAATAAAACATGTTTGTATTGTTTTTTAGTATTTTAAAATAATAGTATATTTAGGTTTATTTATATACAAAACTAAATAAGGCCTAATAAATATCAAAATAAATGCAAAAAATGTGGGAAAAATGATTTTAATATTTTTTTATACTTAAATAAAAATATGGAAACACAATCAAAAGGAAAAAATAGAAAATGACAAGTAAAACTCAAAATGGGGCAGGGGGTGCATGTGAAATGCAGGGATGTGAAAAGGAAAACAAATCTCAGGCCCAGCCCAAGACTCTGTCTTCTTCAACCTCCAGCTTCTTTGTACAAAAACACGCGCCTCTGCTATCTCCAGATTCTTGGAATTTTAGCACAAACTCACAACATGAAAAATGTTAAGCATCAAGCCACGATTCCATACATATAAAAAACTTAACCTAACTCTCAGAAATGAGAGAGAATTTCTCCATCCCTAATTTTTAACCTAATTTTTTGTCAATATTCAGGTTCAAAATACTCTCAGCATATGGAATATAAATGGAAAGTAAAGATATGTATAGCTTCAGGGACATGAGTAGAACATTTTTCATTCACAAACTTAGAGCTAACTCTTCCTATATTGAGAGATAGAAGTCCATGAACTTACCTGTTCAGCTTGGATCGTATCTGACAATGGAGGCACCTTCAAGGCAAAATGAGGATTGGTACAGCTTGCTTGAAGTTCAGAGATGCTATTCCAACCTTTATTTTGCTTTGAAACCAAATGAATCAAGCTATAGCAATCCACATGCAAAAAAGAAAATGTGAAAATGGTGAAGTTGGTTAGAGGTATTACAGTCTACTTCCAAGACTTGAGACAGTTTGTATGGGTGGTAGGGAATGTGTTTGAACTGGTTTGAATGAAGATGCACGAGTGGATTGAGCTATGGGATTCAAACTGCAGCTTATGCCCTGTTTTTGAAGTTTTATGGTGTTTCTGTGAATGGGGTGATATTGAAGGTGATGGGCTCGTGCTTCAGCTTAGTTAGGTTATTTGGAAGGTGTACAACAACTTTTCTTAAGCTTCTCTATGTTGAAATGAGAGTTGGTTCAAGTTATGCCAAGTTACTTCACACTTAAGAAAGAAATGTCAACTTGGTTCTCTAGACCTGTACAGGCCCCTCAAGTATGCTTCACACTTGAGCCTTGATTAGTGTGATATCTCCATGAATCTTGTGTCCAAAGATATGCACTGTACCACTTGGATTGCAAATTTGACATAAAGTGCAACTTTACCAAAATGGATATATTACTTTTTCTAATTATAGCTCAATCTTGCATGTAATGTTTAAACACATAATATAAGGCTTGAACACAAGGGGTTTGCATTAAATTTATGAGTGTGAATGAGATAAAGGACCTGTAATCTAGCTTTGAGCATGCTGAGTTCAAAATTGCAAAGTTAGGGACATGTACATTGGCTATGAACAAAGTGAGTTTTTCCCATATTGCCAAATTCGATTCTCCCTAACCACAAGGTTGTTTGATGAGTTCTTGGACATTTTGGAAAGCTTGGAATGTTTACTACAATCCATCTTTGTAATTCAAATTGAAATTCCAAGTGTAAGTATGTGAAAAGTGGCCATGAAGTTAGGCAAAAATCCTGCCTAAAATAGGTCAAAATTTCTCTAAGTTAAGAATGTTTTGCACCCTTGTTCCAAAAATCATAACTTGATATACAAGCTTCTTTTGAGGAAACTTTGTGAATAAAAGTTGTAGATTTTGCAATGGACTACAACTTTCATGTTTTGACTTTTGTTTGAATCCAAATGCATCTTGATTAAAAAGTGGGACAAAGTTAGGAAAAAATTAGGGATTTTCATAACTTAGAAAAATTCTAAGTTATGAAAATTCTTCATTTTAAACCCTAATTTGCAATTTTTGATTTCTTGATGAACAAGTTTCATAATTTGGCATGTTTTGATGAAAAATGAATCTTGACATTTGATTTTGACCAAAAAGTCAAAGTTTGACTTTTCAGTATACAGTCAAAAATTGATCAATTGACTGGAAAATTCATCTGTCAATCTTGTGCATTTGGGATCTTTTGAATTTGTTGAACATGTCAAGACAATTCCATGGGGTCCTTGAGTCCATATATGAGCTTGGTTTGCCATTGGTTAGGTCAAACAGTCAAAAATTGCCTTTGTGTAGTCAAAACCCTAAAAATGACCATTTTGCCCTTTTGGTGATCTGATCAAATTTCTTGTGGAATTGTGATCCAAACTTGACCAAATGGTTCAAATGAGTTCATAATGTTGATGTGTGCCAAAAATCATGAGGTTTGACTGTCAATTGACCACAGTTGACTTTTTTCCCCAATACAGTTGATTTCTAGGTCAAATGTCCAATTGACTGGGCAAAGATTGGAATCAAGGCTTGAACCTTGGCATGGGTAAACTTGAGAGTCCAACATGAAGCATGAAAGTCATTTTAGGCATTTTAGGTCAAAACATCTTTGTGCAAACACAAACCCTAATTTGGGTCAACAGTGCAAGGAGGAGTCTTGAGCAGAGGAAACCCTAACTTAATCTTGAGCTCCAAGGGTCTTGTGGTGAGAAAATGTTGAGGAAATGGGAGGGCAAATTTTGGGGTACAACAGACCTTATCTCAAATCTTACCACAGTTATTGAAGACTAACTTGGTAACTCTGAGGGAAGCCCCGAAGAATCCCAGTACTACATCACCGCTGTATAATCCAAACGCCTGCTATGCCTATCACTCTGATAGCTCGGGTCATGATACGAATAATTGTTGGGCCTTGAGGAATAAGGTGCAAGATCTGATTGAAGCTAAAGAGATCGAGTTTGACGCACTGGAAAAGCCTAATGTCATGACTGCTCCTATGCCCAAGCATGGAGTAAATGATGTGGATGACGATTCATTTGTAACCTCTGTGGAAGACGTTTCTACTCCATTAATGACAGTAAAGAAGAACTTATTATCAGCCGGTTTATTTCCGGGTTATGGCGAAGGTTTCCATCTGTGTGCAATCCTGCCTGCTGGTTGTCATTTATTGAAATCAGGTATTTAACGCCTGGTGGATAGCAAAGAAATCATGTTCGAGAAAACTTTGGTTCCATTGATTCCTGTTGAAGATGTTTCCATAATAACCATTTCCGCCAATCCTTCCAAGGCTTCCTCGAGAAAGCCTGTTAGGATTACATCTGTTTCGAGAGTTGCTCCATTAATCATTATTATTCCTGGTCCTATCCCGTACACTTCGGATAAAGTTGTCACGTAGCACTATGGGGTCGATGTGTATTATCATGGGATCAAACAAGACTTGAAGGTTGAAGAAGCTGATACTGATGTCAGCAATATTGTCGGGTCTAGCAAGGTCACCCGAAGCGGAAGACTCTTCTCTCCTGAGATCTCCCCACAAACTGTTCGAAAACCTATTGCTATTCCATCAGCCAGTACATCAGCTGTTGTTCCAATTCTCACTCCAGTTATCACCCCTGTCGCCGAGTCATCTGACACTCGGGGCAAAGAAGTTACAGGTGGGCCTGCCTGGATGGAGGCACCTAAGAAGATTATTGTTGAAACCTCTAAGCAGGAGATAGAGGAAATTCTAAAGATTATCAAGAAAAGCGACTACAACATAGTCAAACAGCTGGGGCAAACCCTGTCGAAGATCTCCATGTTATCTTTATTGTTGTGCTCGGAAGCCCATGCCAAAGCTTTAATTGCTTTCTTTAAAACTGCGCATGTACCGCAGGAAACATCTGTTGATCAATTCAAAGATTATGTGGCTAGTTTGACAGCTGACAACGGGTTGGGTTTCTCCGATGCAGATCTGACTGCCAAAGGAAAGAATCACAATGATGCTCTGCATGTTTCGATCGAGTGCAGGGGCACTACTTTGGCCAACGTTCTGGTGGATACTGGGTCCTCGTTAAATGTTTTACCCAAGAAAGCATTAGATCGGATGGATTGTGAAGGGTTGGTTCTGAAGCCAAGTAATATTGTGGTTAGGGCCTTTGACGGGTCCAAAAGGATGGTACACGGGGAGGTGGATGTCCCGGTTAAGGTTGGTTCCCAGACTTTTGCGTCTACATTCTATATGATGGACATCCGACCATCTTATTCTTGCTTGTTGGGTCGCCCATGGATTCATAAGGCTGGGTGTGATACGGTGGGAGAACTGACTTGAGGTTTTGCGGTTGTGTTCGCAAATGTTTCGGTTTAGCAAGAGTCGCCACCGACTTTTATTTTATCCAAAAGGAAAGGTAAAAAAGCACAGGAAAGACCTTTGAGATGTTTTCTTGAGTTCGGGGGGTAGATTATGAAAAGGGAGGGTGCTAGCACCCTTTTCATCCATGGTTTTCCATGGGCTCTTAGTTACTTGTTTAGATCACTTGCTTTGCTTTTGCAATTGTTTGAAATGGTGCTTTGTGTGGTTTTGAAAGTATTTTGAAAAGAGGCCATCGTTTAGGAAATCTTTGTAATGATTCTCGTTCGTAAGAATGTATACAAAGATGTTTTGTCTTTTGAAAAATGTTTCAATGGTTTGAAAGTTGTTTGGAAAATGTTTTGAAATGTGTGTGTTTGTTTGAAAATAGCAAGGATTGTTTGCAAATTTATCAAGTAACTAGAAGCTTATCTATCTACTCAAATGTCTTTCTTGTGTATTTTTATTCCTTTGACATTGTTGATTTACCATTGATTTGGTAAACAAACCTATCTTTGGATGTTAAACGGGATGGGCGTGGGTCATCGTATGACCATGATAGCAATATTTCCAAGTATCTTTAGCAAGTTTTGAGGGACTAAGATCATCTTTGTTTAGGCAACCTTTTGATAGCGTCATCGAGGGACTATGATCTTTTGTTTTTGTTTTGTTTTGCCAAGATACTTTGCATGCATACCATGGCCATTTAAATTAGGCAACCAAGTGGGTGAAACCCTAGGGGTTCTCGTGTGCAATGTGTGTCATTTTACATGCCTTTGTTTGTCTTGTATTAGGTCATGTCTATTTGTTTGATTTTTGTCTTATCATGCAAACCCTAGTTTTTACTAAACATGGTATAATGCGATAAATTGCGTAAAATAAAACTAAGCTATTACAACTACTATTATGGGAGGGGGGATACAAGTTTTTGAATGGGGATATTTGCACAAAATAAAACCCTAAAATAATATTACAACCCAATTGAATTATTGTGCAAATAAATAAATAAACAAGTATTTAAATATGCAATAAAATGTGATTATGCAAAAAATATTTTGTATTTGTTTCATGTATGAGAAAATAAAATTATTTAAGTCCTAAAAATAAGAAAAAATAATATTATTATTTTTGAAAGGGGAAACCCTAATTTTTTGATTTAAAGAAAATAATACTTTTTATTATTATTTTGTCTATTTTTTTGTATAAGAAAATATAAGTAATATTATATACAATATTTAAAAATTAAATATGTGTGAAAATAATATTTTATGTGAAATAATAAAAATAAAAATGTATGGTATTTTTAAATATATTTACAATTATTTAAGAAAATAAAGTTCTATTTATTCTAATAAATCATTTTCTATGTAGAAAAATAATAAAATAAAATAAAATAAAAATGCAAAAAATATAGAAAATATTTTTCATGATTTTTGTGGTTTTTTTAATGTTCAGAAAAAATTATTAAAAATCAATAAACATAAAAATATGAGAAAATATATAAAAATAACAAAATAAGCAAAGGGGGTGTGGATAGTGGATCAGGGGGTGTGGAAAGTAGAAACAGCAAACCCAAACGCGTCAGGCCCAGGAACTTCATCCCTGTCCTCCAGCCTCTCCCAAACGCGCGCGTTTTTGCTTCAACCTGTAACTCTCTATTCTTTGCACAAAAACAAAAACTTATAACACAAAAAATGTAGCTTATGATCTCACGATTCCAGTGATATAAAGTTTGTGACCTAACTCTAAAAGACCCAGGAGAATTTCAGTGGGCCTAATTCCTGACCTAATTTTTTCATGAACTTCAAGCTTCAAATTCTCACTACTCAGTTAATATAAATGACAACTATGCATATGTACAGCTTCAGCAAGTTAAGGACTACATTTTTGCTTCACAAATCGTGACTTAAGGATGCCTAAATAAAGAGATAGAGATTTGAAAAATACCTTGTTCAGCTGAGTTTGGATATGGCAATGTGGGGACTTTGAGTGAGGCCTGAGGATCGTGTGAGCTTCCTTGAAGTTCCCTCAACCTTTTCCAATGCTTAGCTGGCCTTGAGGATGCTTAAAACTCCTTGTAGAAGTCAACCTGCAACCTTCAAAAGTGAAAATGGTGATGTCTAAAAAAGAGCTCACAGAACCAGGACAAGGGCTTGGATAGTTTATGTAGGATGTACGTAAAGTGTTTGAAGTCTTGAGACAAGAAACGCACGAGCCAAAAATGAAATGGCTAGTTTTTTGCAGAAGCTGCCCTGTTTGGGCAGAAATTGGTATTTTTTGTGTTTGGGAAGGTTTCAGATGTTGTGCACTCATGTTCTAGCTTGCAACAAGTTTGTGAAGTTGTTTAGAATGAAGCCAAGTTCACCCTTTATCAGGTGTACCAGTTCTCTTGACTTTTGTAACTTTTCTTGCTTTTTGAAGAAAAGTGAAATGACTTGTGCCAAAGGCTTGTACTTGCTAGTTCTAGGGATGCAAGGAGTTGGTATGCTTTGCCTGACATCTGTGGACATTGCTTGTGACAAAAGAACAGGTCCAAGGCTCAAGGATAGGAAAGTTGCAAAAAGCTTGCTTTATGAAAATGGCAATGTGCCCTTTATGCCATTTATGGGTTAAACTCTTGTACAATGCTCCAAAGGTCAAAATAAAGCCATTGTCCATTGATTTAGAATTTAATTATGGAGTGTAGAAGGGATTTAGGACCTATAATGCAAGGTACAAGCATGCTTGATCAGATTTGCAACTTGATGCATTGTAAAAATGGCTTGAACAAAAGTGACAAAATGCCATTTTCTCTTCTTCGATTCTCCCTAACCACAAATGATATTGGAGAGTTCTTGGACATTTTGGAAATCTTGCAACATGCTATACAATCCATATTTGAAATTAATTTTGAGATACCTCTTGGAACTAGGTGAAAAATTCCCATGAAGTTAGGTCAAAAACCTGCCTAAATTAGGGCAAATTTTCACTAAGTTAAAAAGTTTATGGACCCCTATTCACAAATTCATATCTTGAGATCCAAGCATCTTTTCGGAAAACTTTGTGAATCAAAGTTGTAGATTTCATGGAGGACTACAACTTTCATGTTGGAAGTTTCCTTTGAATCCAATTGCATCATGGTGAAAAAGTTGTGGAAAGTTGGGAAAAAATAAGAAATTTTCCATACTTAGAAAAATTCTAAGTTATGAAAAATTTCAAATTAAAACCCTAATTTGCAATTTTAGGTTTCTTGGTCAACAAGTTTCACATTTTGACATATCTTGATGAATTATGACCCTTGGCACTTGATTTTGACCAAAAAGTAAAAGTTTGACTTTTCAGTGTACAGTTAACTTTTGATCAGTTGACTGCAAAATTCATCTGTCAATCTTATGCATTTGAGATCTTTTGAACTATGTGATTAGGTCAAGATGATGCTATTGAGTCCTTTAAATCATGCTTGAACCCAATTGGTCATTGGCTAGGTCAAAAATCAGAAATTGCCCTTTCTCAGTCAAAACCCTAATTTTGACCATTTTGCCCTTTTGATGAATTGATCAAATTTCTTGAGGAGTTGTGATCCAAACTTGATCAAATGGTACATAGGAGTCTAAAATGTTGTTGTGGATCAAAAATTATGAAATTTGGCTGTAAATTGGCCATGGTTGACTTTTTCCCCAATACAGCTGATTTTTAGGTCAACTGTCCAATTGACTGGTCAAAATGTGATTCAAGGCTTGAAACTTAACATGGGTAATCTTAGGGGTCCAAGATGGTGTATGAAAGTCACATGAAGCATTGATGGTCCAAAGATCATTGTGCAAACTCAAACCCTAATTTCAGGTTATCAGTGCAAGGTGAGGTGTCTTGGGCTGAGCAAACCCTAATCTTGTCTTGAGTCCAAGAAGTCTTGTGAGGAAAATATTGATAAATGAGAGGGCAAATTTTGGGGTACAACACTGGGGCAGTGAATTCTACGCTCCATCATATGTTGAAATATCCATTGAAGGGGAAAATTGTTACAGTACGAGGAGAAGAGGAGTACATGGTGAGTCACCTTAACTCTTTTCGGTATGTGGAGATGGATGGGGAGTTCATTGAAACCCCGTGTCAGAACTTTGAAGAAGTCCCCCAGACTCTGGCGTCGACTGAAACTATTGCTGAAGATCCTCCAATGAAGATGGCTTCCCTCAAGGATGCCCGGGCTGTTATTGAAAAAGCTGGGTGTGCGAATTGGGGCCAACTCCCTGACTTTGCACACAAAATTGACAGGTTTGATTTGGGTTTTACTGCAGAAGCTCAAAGGGTTGTTCGGCGTGCGCGGATTGGAAGACCTCCCCTGCGTATCAGTAATCCGGAAGTGAATGCAATTGAAGATGATGATGAAGAGTCTGAGTTCGACAGTTGGATTTACCCGACTACCGATGGTGGCTTGAACAATTGGACAGCAAAGGACTTCGTGCCCATTTCTTTTATTATACAGTAATAGACTTTTGTTTTGATATTTGTAACAGACAATTTGAAACTTTTACGGCCCGGTGCCTTGACCGAGACACCGTGGCTTTGTTTGTGAGGGCTTAATGTTTGTCATTTCCATATGTCATCAATAAATCATTGGACATTTTTCTTGCATTACAAATTTTGCGCTCCTTGTTTTTCCTTTTTTACACTTTATCAAAACAGCTATTGTCTTACACACACTCACATATCATAATACAGGTCCACATCCATTATGGATCCCACTGATAATGACTCTGTTACTGCCAATTATGACTTCAAAAGTCCGATCAACCAAGCCGAGAATGAAGGTGAGGATGATTGCGAAGTGCCTGGTGAACTTGCTAGACTGTTACTACAGGAAGAGAGGGCCATACAGCCCCATGAAGAGCCAGTGGAATCAGTAAATCTGGGTACAGAGGAAGACAAGAAAGAGGTCAAGATCGGTGCAAGTCTGGAGCCTAGTGTTAAGCAACGGTTGATTCAGATGTTGCATGACTATGTTGAGATCTTTGCTTGGTCTTATGAAGATATGCCTGGGTTGGATACCGATATTGTGGTCCACCGCTTGCCAACTAAAGAAGATTGTCCTCCAGTGAAGCAGAAAGTTCGCCGAATGCGCCCAGAGATGTCTGAGAAAATCAAAGCTGAGGTCATGAAACAATTTGATGCTGGTTTTCTAGCAGTTACTTCTTACCCGCAGTGGGTCGCCAACGTGGTTCTGGTTCCGAAGAAAGATGGTAAGGTTTGAATGTGTGTTGACTATAGGGATCTGAACAGGGCAAGCCCCAAGGATGATTTCCCACTGCCTCATATCGATGTTCTGGTCGACAACACCGCACAGCATAAGGTCTTCTCCTTTATGGATGGTTTTTCCGGTTACAATCATATTAAGATGGCTCCCGAAGACATGGAGAAGACAACCTTCATTACACAGTGGGGTACCTTTTGCTACAAGGTCATGCCTTACGGATTGAAGAATGTTGGGGCAACGTATCAGCGTGCCATGGTTGCTTTGTTCCGCGACATGATTCACAATGAGATTGAGGTGTACGTTGACGACATGATTGCAAGGTCCCAGACTGAGGAAGAACATCTTGACCATCTCCAGAAGCTATTTGACAGGTTAAAGATGTACAAGCTGAGGTTAAACCCAAACAAATGCACCTTCGGGGTAAGGTCTGGAAAGTTGTTGGGTTTCGTAGTTAGTGATAAAGGTATTCAAGTGGATCCTGCAAAGGTGAAGGCTATACAGGAGATGCCTGCTCCCCGAACTGAAAAAGAAGTCAAAGGCTTTTTGGGACGTCTGAATTACATTTATCGATTCATCTCACACCTGACTGCTACTTGTGAGCCAATCTTCAAGCTGCTGAAGAAAGATCAAGTGGTAGAGTGGAATGATGAGTGTCAGGCCACTTTCGAAAGGATCAAGGAATATCTCGAAGAGCCTCATATTCTGATGCCTCCAGTTGAGGGAAGACCTTTGATCTTATAATTGACAGTACTCGATAATTCAATGGGGTGCGTGCTGGGGAAGCATGACGAGTCTGGCCGAAAAGAGCATGTTATTTACTACCTTAGCAAAAAGTTTACCGACTGTGAGACCCGATACTCACTGCTTGAGAAAACTTGTTGCGCTTTGGCATGGGCTGCTCGCCGGCTGAGACAGTATATGCTTACTCACACTACTATGTTGATATCGAAGATGGACCCAATCAAGTATATCTTCGAAAATCCCGCTTTGTCCGGAAGAATAGCAAGATGGCAGATGATCTTGACTGAGTATGACATCCAATACACAACCCAAAAAGCAATCAAGGGAAGTGTGTTGGCAGATCATTTGGCGCATCAGGCAGTAGACGACTACCAATCCATGAATTTCGAGTTTCCGGATGAGAGCATCATGTTGGTGACTGACTGTGAGACACCTGGACCGGATGAAGGACCTGAGGAAGGATCCCGATGGTCTATGTATTTTGATGGAGCTTCAAACGCATTGGTTAATGGCATTGGTGCCGTGATCATATCTCCTGAAGGTTGTCATACTCCGTTCACCGCCCGACTATGTTTTAACTGCACCAACAACATGGCGGAGTATGAAGCATGCATTATGGGCCTTCGAGCAGCTATTGACCTAAGGATTAAGTTCTTAAGTGTATTTGGAGATTCCGCTCTTGTGATCAGCCAGATCAAAGGCGAGTGGGATACGAAGCACCCAAATCTTATTCCTTACAAGGAGTATGTACTGACGTTGCTTCCACACTTCGAGGAGATAACCTTTGAACATTTCCCCAGGGAGGAGAATCACTTAGCGGACGCGCTAGATACTATGTCTTCTATGTTCAAGGTCAGGTGGGACAATGAGGCTCCCTAGATTACCATTGAGAGGTTGGACGAACCCGCACATTGCTGTGACATTGAGACTGAAGAGGTAGAAGATAAACCCTGGTTTCGTGAGGTAAAGAGGTATCTTGAGACTCAGGAATACCCCGGGGGTGCATCTGTTAATGATAAGAAGTTTCTGAGGAGATTCGCGACGAAGTTCTTCATCAGCAATGGTATCCTTTACAAGCGTAACCATGACTCAACCTTACTGCAATGTGTGGATAAGAATGAGGCAGAAAGGATCATGGCAGAGTTACATGCAGGTACTTTTGGAACTCATTCCAGTGGACACACCATGGCAAAGAAGATCCTTTGGGCGGGATATTATTGGTCCACTATGGAAGCCGATTGTTATCAGTATTCTCGGACCTGTCATAAGTGCCAAGTCTATGCTGATAAGGTGCACATACCTCCAGTTCCTCTGAACGTCTTGACAGCTCCTTGGTCTTTTGCAATGTGGGGCATCGATATGATCGGCGAGATCAGACCTACTGCGTCCAACGGGCATCGTTTTATCCTGGTAGCGATTGACTATTTTACGAAGTGGGTTGAGGCAGCTTCCTTTGCTACTGTAACCAAGAACGTCGTGGCACGGTTTATTCGGCATAATCTGATCTGTCGATATGGTGTACCCGTGAGGATCATTACAGACAACGGTACAAATCTCAACAATACGATGATCATTGAGCTCTGCAAACAGTTCAAGATACAGCATCACAACTATTCTCCCTACCGGCCGAAGATGAATGGGGCTGTGGAAGCAACTAATAAGAATATCAAGAAGATTGTGCAGAAGATGACGGTGACATACAAAGATTGGCATGAGATGATACCATTCGCTCTTCATGGGTATCGTACCTCAGTGCGGATGTCAATGGGGGAAACTCCTTATTCCTTGGTATATGGCATGGAGGCATTCTTGCCCATTGAAGTTCAGATACCCTCTCTTCGGATTATAAAGGATGCAGGTTTGAGTGAGGATGATTGGATCCAGACTCGGCTCGATCAGCTGAACTTAATCGATGAAAAGAGACTTACTGCTATTTGTCATGGTCAGACGTATCAAAAGAGAATGATCAAGGCATTTAACAAGAAAGTTAGACAACAAGAATATCAAGTCGGGGATCTGGTGATCAAGCGCATCATACTGCCTCAAGGTGATCCCAGGGTCAAATGGACCCCTACGTATGAAGGGCCATTTGGGGTTAAGAACATTTTCTCAATAGGAGCTATGATTCTAACCACCATGGATGGTGACGACCTTCCTCACCCCGTCAATGCAGACATAGTGAAAAAATACTACGCCTAATCAAAGACCCGCTAGGTTGACTGGCCTAGGCAAAAATAAGGGCTTCACGGTGAACCAAAAGGGTTCGGGAAAAAATAAGGGATGAAAATGAAAAATTGTACACCCGGCAAGTCGAAAACCTGAAAAGACGGCTTGGGAAAAAAAGGGTATCCCGGTGGACTGAAAACCCGAAAGGGAGGTCCAGGAAAAAATTAGGGATCAAAGCGTAACACTATTCCTCATTGGATCACCTTGGAACCAGACTTCGGTATCGACTATCCAGCTCGGACGGCACCGATCAATCTGATCTACCTTCAACCAAGTAGAAAAGTGATGAGATGCTCGAAGATATAAAGGCAATAGTAGAGTTGGAACCCAGTGCGATTGTTCACATAGCTGTTTTTCTTTGTTTTTCACAAACTGTATAAATTCTATTGTTCGGCGGCGTTCTCTTACTAGGACGTCAGCCTCTTGTACAAAGAACGCCTATTTACAGGCCAACTTCAAAATCAATACAATTCATTTTCACAAAATTTCAAATTGTTTTTCTTTTTCTGTTTTGTTTTGCAAGAACGTCCAATGGTTCGTTTTGATATATGCATTTGACAATAATTGCTGCTCATAAATATTTACATGCGAAACAAAAGACGATTACTCGTAATATCAGAAACAGGGGCAAACAGGAAATGCCCAGACCTTATAGTTGCTCTACCCACCTGGTATAGGGATAGATCTAGTTGGAGAAAACAATTAAAGTTACATTTACTCCCTATAGAGTAAGAGAAAGACAGTGATGATAGAACCACTCTCCCCAGCGGAGGCTCGCAATCGCGAATAAGTCGGTAAGATTCTCCCCAAGCAGAGTTTATCTATCACCAGCACTTGAAGATTATCCCCAGTAGAGTCTAGAAGATTATCCCCAGTGAAGTCACCAATGGAAAATCATCCCCAGCGGAGTTCATTCCTTCCACAAACGGAAACTCAATCCCCAACAGGTTTCGTTATCGCCAACAACGGTAATTCATCCCCAGCTGAGGTTATTCTTCCAAATCAACAGATCCTCCGACAGAGTATGTCCTCCCCACAAAGTCATTTCCTCGTCAGTTTATTCCCCAGCAAAGTTATTCTCTCCTGTAGGATTATGCTCACAAACAACTTCATTCACTATCCGCAGCGGAAACGAAGAATTCAACTCTTTTCTCCCACAGCAATCCGGGATTTATTTTCCCCCATCTAGAAAACATTACATGTCCATACATCATGACATGCGCATACGCATCATACAAAACAATCTCATTTATTTTGAGAACATCATTGCCTGATACATATCATGCATTACATACAGCTAATCTTTACCTTTCAGGAAAGATACAATCAAATTCTCACCAAGTTCAAGCTATGAAGCCCGGGTACAACCGGATAATATCTTGATTACTACAGCATATTGTGAAGCCCGGATTACAACCGGATAACAGTATTAGGCTACCGCAAAGCCTGGATTACGACCAGATAGTGGTATCTCTTAAAAGCAATCTATGAAGCCCGGATTCGACCGGATAATAGTTTAACCCCCAGCAAGCCGTGAAGCCCAGATTACGACCGGATAGCAGCTCAACAAGTACCATGAAGCCTGGATTCGACCAGATAGTGGTATATCATAAACACAAGCCGTGAATCCCGGATTACGACCGAATAACAGCTCAGCAAGTTATTGTGAAGCCTGGATTATGACCAGATAGCAATACAAGACCATGAAGCCTGGATTTCGACCAGATAGTGGTATGAGACATCGCGAAGCCTGGATTACGACCAGATAGCGGTAAAAAGAACTGAAGCCTGGATTACGACCAGATAACAGTGAGAGACACTGTAAAGCTTGGATTACGACCAAATAGCAGTTCACTTGGCCAGATACTATGAAGCCTGGATTACGACCGGATATTAGTAGGCCCAAAGACAAAGGGAAGCCCGGATTACGACCGGATAACCACTTGATTCCTTCTGAAGCCTGGATTTCGACCAGATAAGAAGTAAGGTATTGTGAAGCCTAGATTACGAGCAGATAGCAGTACAGAACACCATGAAGCCTAGATTCGACCAGATAATGGTACAAAGCATCGTGAAGCCTGGATTACGACCAGATAATGATAAAAGGACTGAAGCCTGGATTACGACCAGATAACAGTACAAGACACTGCGAAGCTTGGATTTCAACCTAATAGCAGTTTACATGGACAGTTACTAAGAAGCCCAGAGTCGACCGGATATTAGTCTGCCCTAAATTCAAGTTGAAGCCCGGATGTGACCGGATAACATTTGAATTCCTTCTGAAGCCTAGATTATGACCAGATAAGAATCGAGAAACTGTGAAGCCTGGATTACAACCGGATAGCAAGTATAATCTCATCTCCCCGGTAAGTCACTGTAAAGCCTGGATTACGACCAGATAGCAGTCAGTCTTATCACTATGAAGCCTAGATCACGACCAGATAATAGTTCATTTTCACCTCTTCGACGAAGAGATGGTTCCTCAGTAGAATAATGGACGACCGAAGTTCCTAAAATTCAACTTTCCTCAAAATAGAGATGATCTCCCAGTAGAATAACGAACGACCGAAGCTCCTAAAATTCTATTTCTCTCAAGACAGAGATCAGCATTCCCCAGCGGAATCTTCCTCAATAACAGGTATATGAGCTCTCGCTAAGGAATCTCTTAGGCGATCGACACTCCTTCTGATGGTATCTTTAAGCCCATTCCCCGTCGGAAATTTCCAAATGGCATCTGTAATCCCATTCCCGACACTACAAGACAAGTACCACTTCATGCGAGTGCAAATTTCTGGGCACTCTAGTGTTCAATCATCTTCAACCCTCAGATCACGAAAGGCAGACAAGCCAATCTATATCCTCAGGTTTAAGAAGATTGAACAGGGGAAGCTGTTGTACCCCAAAATTTTCCCTCCCATATTTCTCAAAACATTTCAAGAAAGATCCTCAAGTTACTCAAGGAAGTCCAACGGTTGACCAGACAAGCCCTCTCCTAAGGTAGTTTACCTCAAATTAGGGTTTCATGTTGCATCAATATACTTGAGTCCAAGGGATCCGAAAAGCTCACCATTGTCCTAATATGTTCTCAAGATCATCCATGTCAAGTTTCAAGCCCTACAGAGAAAGTTTGCTCAGTCAGTTGCTCAAAGGCCTAAAATTCGACAGTGCTAGGGCAAAAGTCAATTGTGGCCCACATACAGTCAAACTTCAAGATTTTTGGTCAACATCCTAATATTTAAGTATATTTCATCATTTTATCAAGTATTTATCATTATTCATCAAGTATTTCTCATAATTCATCAAGAATCAAAAGTTGCTAAATTAGGGTTTTGTAGGAAAAGTCAACTCAACTTTAACCAAGCATAACTTTCTCATACTTTATGATAAATGACCCATTCAAAGCTCATTTTTAATAGGATGAAATTATCTACAATCCATCTTCATCTCCCAAGTTCAAAATATGCACTCACAAGAAGTTATGAATTTGGACATTATAGGTCATTTTGAAAAGTCAACAAAAACACTTTTTTGTCAAAGCTTCATACATGAACATGGAATACCAAATTGAGATGATACCAAAAGGGTTGCTTAGAGGACATCTCAAGCTTTATAAAAAGTCCAATAACACCTTCAAAGAGTCAAAATTGAGGAAGTTATGCATTGGTGAAGTTGACCCTTTTTGCAAAATGGTCAAAAGTCAACTATGCCTAAAACTTCAATTTTTTCCAAATGGGCCCAATCTTTTGCACTTGTTTTGAGTTAGAAACATGGTCCACGAGCCCTAGACTTTTCCACTTGTCATTATCTTGTTTTTATTATTTATTTTGATTTTTATTTGAATTTAATCAATTTAAATCAAAACAAATCATAGAAAATCCAAAATATTGAAATCTCAAGATTTGATACATGTTTCAGGTCTTAAATTCCAGCTAGCACGAGATCAAATTCGTGTAAACGCATGGGGTGCACAAAAAGATTGGATTTGGACTATTTTTGGAATGGTTTTCAAGTGTATCAAATCAAAATCAAATTCAATAATGGAGGAAGATTGTGATCATATTGGCAACCCTAATTCATTCTTCAATACATAAAACGTGTGTAGACCTAAAGCAAGGCTAGAAGGAGGCGTGTGAACCAGAACAAAACTTGGAAAAAGCAAGAAAAAGTGCAAACACGAATTCATACTTTGAAGCAATTTCAAGATCCTTGGACCATCTCAATCGCTTCCTGGGAGTGTAGGCAAGCAAAAGCAATCCAGAACAAGAATTTCCAGGCCTTGAAACTCACTGTAAGTCAGCCACGATCTTGGGCTTTTCTTGAATTCGAATTTCATGATTTAGACATTGATAGCACGAATTAATCATATATTCATGATCCTTAGAACATTTGCAAGCTTTCTATAATACTTAATTGTGTTTTCATGGCTTGTATAAGATTCCACCATTACTAGGGTTTCATGGCTCGGTTTAGGATTTCTTCATATAGGTAAAATTGGGCCATGAAAGGGCCACCATTGAACTCAGCAGGTCCAGACGAAGCTATCCATGACTTTAGTTTTGATTTATCTTACTCATGTTTGATTTTGAGAAATTGCAGGGATATAGCGACGGACATATGTCCGTAGGTAAAAGTTTTCCACTTTTACCAACGGAGCAAGGTTAGGGATAACCTGCATGGCACCTTTCTATTGGGACATTCAAATTTCTGGCGCGTTTTCTTTTGTTTCCTCCACTAATGCCCTTTATTATATATTATCATTATTTCTTATTATGTATACAAACAAAACATCCAGCGCAGATGGTAGTGGGGTGTGTGCAAAACGCTTCAGGACCTGGGTTCGAATCCCAGGTCCCCCAATTTCTTCACATTATTTTTCTTTCAGGAATTGCATGCGCTTACAAAGCCAAGGTCCACCATATGACCTCACCATCTAATCAGCCAAGTGTCTTGAGATCCAGATCCAAAGGCCATCAATGAAGGACCATGATACACCTAGTCAAACGCATGGCATGGGATTCTGGAAGTCAACGTGGACCTCTTTGTTTTGGGCCAGAAAATTGCTTCTCATACCCCCTCAAATTGTTGTTCTCAGGCCCAATAACTCTTTCTCTTTTCTTTTTATATTTGTTTTATTTAATTTAATTAATTCTTTTACTAACACAATTAATTATTTCTTTTATCAAAAAATCACAAAAATATTGTTTTTCACCAATTAGGTTTTAGATTTTAGTTTTTTATCAGAATTAAATTAATTTAATTAGGTTGTTAATTTTAGATAACTTTAATTCTTTTTGTAAATAAATTTAAAAATAATTAGAACAATTAGGGTTTTAGTCCTAACTTAATTATATTTTCTTTTCCTAAAAATAACAAAAAACACAAAAATAGGCCATGTAGTTATTTTCTTTAATTAATTTAATCACTAATTAATTTTTGTATTTAATTTATAAAACCTAATTCTTTTCTTAAAAATAATCAAAAATAACAAAAAAAACAATTTTTCTTTTAATTAGGTTAGAAAGGGTCAAAACCCTAGTTCTCTCCCGATCTAATTTTCTTCGCGCGCGCTTTATAATTATTTTCACCATATTAATGTAATAGTTTAATTAGGTCTTTTATCTTTCATTTATCGTTTTATTTTTAAAGGGTTTGTTTTTGGCTATGTAAATACCCGAAGCCTTGTAATAGCTTTGTTTAATTTCCACACTTTGAATTCCGCAAAATATTAACTGTTAGATGTATGAATAATTAGGGTTGCATGACAAGAATGTATGTAAACTTTAAAACGGTTAGATAACCCTAAAATGTGCAAAGATAATAATCTGAAATTGAATCACTCGCACATGCACACTCCTAGGGTACACTCCCACTTGGTTGCCTTCGGTAAACGGTCATTAGGTATAGGATGCTTTAGTGGTCGTCCTTTTGTCTCAAAGATCAAAGTTTCCTCGGAATGGTTGCCTCGGATATTGTTGCCTCGGATGATTGATCTAAGATATTATGGTTACTACTAAGACGTCCTAACATTGCTTTAGTGACCGTACGTCCCTTTTTGAATTGACCCTCAAACTCAAACGACGGTGCTACCTACTCACTAATAGTGGGATAGCATTGTCTAAAGGAAACAAACATAGAACAATTATTTTTTCGAGTAGGTAGATTAGTTCTTAAGTACTTGCTCAATCCAAACAAATTTTTCACACTTACACTCCTCTTTTAAACAAAGCTTTCGAAAACACTTCGTAACACTCTTGAAGACAGAAGCAAGAGTTAAATCGAAGTCAAAAACTTTTCAAATCACACAAACACAAAAAGAAGAAATTTTGAAAATGATGAGCAAGTACCTAAGAGCCCGTAGATAACTACGGATAAAAAGGGTGCTAATACCTTCCCTTTCTATAATCTTCCCCCCGTACTCAGAAAATCTCGAAAAAAAGGAATTTTTCTCTGCTTTTTTCCTTTCCTGTTGGATAAAATAAAAGTCGGTGGCGACTCTTGCTTACCGCGAAATTTTGCAAACACAAACGCAAAATGCAAACCAGTAATTCCTAAGAAAACAGTCCCGGTTCTGGCCACCGTATCACAATAACGTATCTCTGTCCCTGTTACACGACTGTAACTCCATTTCCATCATCCTCCATAACCAAAAACAGAGCATTGCAGGTTGAGTTCTCCAAGACATTCCAGTCATCCATTGCTCAAGCTAATCATTGCATTAGCTTCCTGGGAACTTAAGGAAGCTAACCTGATCATTATAACTCCTTGAAAGCAGATCAAACTCATTTCACAATTTCCAGTTTTGAGGTACATTTTCAGAACTTCTATCTTCTCATTTAAGCATTGTTAGGCTTGCATTTGTGAAGATAAAATATAGACATCATTGCCCTGAAACTGTACATGTCCATAGATTTCATTTATATTGCTTGAGTAGTGAGAATTTTGAGTTTGAACTTCCTGAAATAATTAGGTCAGATTTGGTACTTTCAAAAATTCTCATTCATCTTTGATTTATAGCTTATGATATTTATATGGTTGGATTCGTATGGAAAAATGGAGAAACTTTCATGTTTGCATCTTTAATTTTTGTTGAGAAATGGTGAAGTTACAAGATCCATGGCTGGAGGTTGAAGATGAAGTTACATCCAGGACTTGATTTGTGTTATATGTTTATTATTTCACCAATGTTAACGGATGTACAGCCACCCCAGTGGCAAAGGTAGCGCGCGTGTATATGGAAGGTCATGGGTCCAACACCAAACGCTACCTTTTGTGCAATTTTTCAATATTTTTCACTCTTTTTTATTTCAGCTACAGGCGCATGGGCCTCCATCATTGGGCTTAGACATTTTTGCTGATTTCTGACCCCCTGTCTATTTTCATACCCCTGACCCAAACCATTTTTATTCTTTTTTTTCATTTTTATTTATTTTCTTTTATATTTTACATTATATTTTTATTTTCTTTTTTATCATTACTACTACTATTATCATTATTTTTTTTATTAATAAAAAATCCAAAAATATTTTATTTATTATTTTTATACTCATTTATATTTTATTTTCTTTATAAAACAAAAAGACCAAAAACTTTTGTTTAATAAATTAATTTACCTTTTTTATTAATTAATATTTAGATTTAGGCTTAATTATTATTTTCTTTTCTTTTTATTTAAAATTAATTTAGAACTTAGGTTTCTTTTAATTAATTAATTGTCATATTATTATTATTAATTTAAAACCTTTCACAAAAAAACCTAAAAAGACTTCTTAATTTAATTTCTTTCTTAATTAGTTTAAATTTAATTTTGTTTATTTTTAACTAATCATTTTCCTAATTAGGTCAAAATCAAACCCTTTCATAAAATCCAAACAAAAATCATTTCTTTTTCCATTTACATTCTTGCATTTTATTTTCAGTTCTTGTACAATATTCAATATAGTTTTAATAGATAATTAGGTTTAATTTTCTTGCAAATCCCCATTTGTAAATTTGTATACCCCCTCCCCTAATGATGTAATAGCGTAGTAATTTTATTTTCCGCAATTTATCGCTTATATAAATTCTAGTAATTAGGGTCTGTATGGCAAGACTAAAACCAATAAGTAGCAAACCCTAATTCAAGATAAAGAAGTATATAAATCAAACACACTTGCACCCTGTGATCGGTGGGAAAGAACTGACTGTTTTGGAATGCTGGTTCGCGTTTGCATTTGTTTTCGCAAAATGTCGCGGTAAGCAAGAGTCGCCACCGTCTTTTATTTTATCCAACAAGGAAAGGACAAAAGCACAGAAAAATTCCTTTTCGAGATATTTCTCGGGTTCGGGAGGTAGATTATAGAAAGGGAAGGTGTTAGCACCCTTTTTATCCGTGGTTATCCACGGGATCTTAGGTACTTGCTCACTATGTTTTCAAAAGATTGCTTTTCTCTGTGTTTGTGGGTTTGAAAAGAGTTTTTGTTTGAAAGGAGTGTAAGTGCGAAAAGTTTTGTTTTTGTTTTAAAAGGAGCAAGTACTCAAGAACATCTACCTACTCAAAAAGGAATTAAACTGTGCAAATATCCTTTAGACAATGCTAGCCCACTATGGATGAGTAGGTAGCACCATCATTGGAGTTTAAGGGTCAATTCGATTAAGGGATGTGTGGTCACTAAAGCAATGTTAGGATGCCTTAGCGGTAACCCTAATGTCTTAGACCATTTTATCCGAGGCAACCGTTTCGAGGCAACTTATGATCTTTGGACAAGAGGGCGACCTCTAAAACTTCCTATACTCAATGACCACGTTCGAGGCAACCAAGTGAGGCGTACCCTAAGAGTGGCATGTGCAAGTGTATTGTTTTTCAGTTCATTTATCTTTGTACATGTTAATGGTGAGCTACTGTTGATTTTAAATTAAGATTTATCTTGTCATGCATTTCCTATTATTCAAACATCTAACAGTTAATAGTTGCGGAATATAAATTGCGGAAAATAAATCTAAGCTATTACAATGCGTCGGGTATTTACATCGCCAAAAACAAACCCTTGAAAATTAAATTGCGAAAAGTAAATAAAAGAGGTAAATAAAATCCTAAGTTAAAACTATTACATCCTCGTAGCAATTACACAAATATAGATCAAAGACAATACGCGCGAGAAAAATTGAATCGGAGCGTCCTAGGGTTTTGAACCTTTTTCATTATATAAAGCATATTTTTTGTTCTTTTTGATTTAAGAATTAAGTCTAGCTAATAATTAATTAATTAATTAAAAGAAAATATTTTTTGAGTTTTATTTTAATTAAGGAAATAAAATTAGAAAGGTAAAAATATATCAAAACCCTAACTCTAAATCAATTTTAATTTAATGCAAAATATGTTAAAATTAAACCTAATTAAAAACTAAATTAATTGGTTAATGGTTTATTTACAAAAATAAATAATAAAATTAATGATGAAAATAATATTTTTTATGATTTCTGATTTTTATATAAAAAAAGGTTGATTTGTTAATTAATTAGTTTTTAATAAAAATAATAGAAAGCAAATAAAAAATAATAATGAAAAGAAATAAAAAATATGAACAAACTTTGGGGGGGGTATGGGCCTGAAGAGGTTGTATGATCAGCAATTTTGGGCCCATATTCAATCAGTCTGTTTGACTTTCCATTCCCATATGCGCTGGTTGACTTTAGTCTATGGTGGTCCATCAGCCTGGTTCATTGGATCTTGGTTTGCAGCCACTTGGCAATTGGGATCTGGAGGTATTTGGTGAACCATGCTTGGAACGTTGCACCTGAATACCTGAAAAGCAAAACCAAATAATGTTTTGGGGGACCTGGGATTCGAACCCAGGTCCCATTGGACAAATCAACTAGCGCGCTACCAACTGAGTCATGATGTTAACTTGTTAGTGGAATAGAAGCTAAATATTATATACAAACAATTCAATTATGCCTGGCCAAAAATAAAAAAATGCGCAATTGATTCAAATGGACCAATCACGCCCCACCACGTAATCGTCTTCTTCACAAAACCTGGTTCGATTACCTGCGGATTTTTATCCGCAGGAAGGTTCCTAGGATCTCTCCAAAATCCTCCCTAGGCCACAAAAATGGAATCCAAGAGTACCAATGTACTCGTCTCACTCCCCTGAACTCATCCATGGCCATTATTGGCCTTAATTTAACCTGCACAGAAAATGCCCAAAAACAAGAACAAGAACCCTAGGTTCTGGATACAGGGTTATAAGCCATAAAAATAAAATCAAATATTATAGAAACGTTGGAAATTGAATGGTGAGTATGAATGCACAAGAAAATTGGCGAAAAGGTGCAAGAATGATGAGTTGCGTTTTCATGTTCAGAGGTGTTTTCAAGAACATTTACAGCACGATTTAGGTGATGAAAAGGCTTCTTTTTTATTGGTATGGCTCCACTGGATGTCAAGGAAGAGAGCTACGTTTTGCTTTTGGTCTGAATTCGCCTCTAAGGTTGTTTTCAATCTCACACTTTTCAAGCTTTTTTTCTCAAAGTGGTATGGCCGTTTCTGCAGACTTCTATGCGTGTTTTTGATTTGTGAGGCTTGCTTGCATATAATGGAATGATTCTAGGTTAAAACATGGGCCAATATCCTTGTGCATTGAAGAATCAAGATTGCACTTTGATCACCATTAACATGTTTCCAAATATGGGCAAGATCTGATTTTTTATGCTTGAATGAGCCATGATGCGATTTGATTGAGTGAATAATGATGATTGCAAGTTGTACAAATCACAAAGATCCATTTACATCAATTTTTAGATTTTATTTGATTTAATATTGATTTAAAATGAATAAAATCAATAAAAATAAAATAAAATAGAAAAATAAGTGAATGGTCATGAAATTAAGTATGGGACACGTGTGTGGCATGACAAGACCAAATCAAGTGGAAAAAAGTGGGCCCTTTTGTCAAAAATTGGAGTTTTGAGAATAGTTGACTTTTGGCAATTTTGGAAAAATGCCCAACTTCAACAATGCATCACTTCTTCAATTTTGAACTTTTGGAGGTGTTCTTTGACTTTTTAGAAATCTTGAGATGTCCTCTAATCAACCCTTTTGGTATCATCTCATTTTGATGTTCCATGCTCAAGTTATAAGCTTTTGCAAAAAAGGTGTTTTTGTTGACTTTCAAAAATGACCTATAATGTCCAAATTTGTAAATTTTTGTGAGAGCATTTCTTGATATTGGTGTGTGAAGATGGATTGTAGTAGATTGCATCCTCTTAAAAATGAGATTTGGATGGGTCATTTCTCATAAAGTATGAGAAAGTTATGCCTGGTCAAAGTTGAGTTGACTCCTCTTGTAAAACCCTAATTTAGCAACTTTTGAATCTTGATGAATCTTGAGAAATCCTTGATGAATCATGATCAACCATTGATAAAATGATGAATTATCCTTCAAAATGAGAATGTTGACAAAAAATATTGAGGTTTGACTGTATTTGGGACACAGTTGACTTTTTCCCTAGCATAGTCGATTTTTAGGCCTCTTGAACAATTGACTGACCAAACTTCCTCTACAAGGCTTGAAATTTGAAATGGATGAATTTAGGAACATATTAAGAAATTTGGAAGCACTTGGGGCCATTTGGATATGAGGACCTTAGTGCAACACAAAACCCTAATTTTGACTTGACTGCCTTAGGAGGTGATTTGACTGTCCAACCCTTGAGCCATCTTGAGCAATTTGAAGATCAATCTTGGAAAATCTTGAGGAATATGGGAGGAAAAATTTTGGGGTACAACAGTTGCCCCTGTTCAATTTTCTTAAACCTGAGGATATAGATTGGCTTTGGAGCCTTTCGTGATCCGAAGGTGGAAGATAATTGAACACTAGAGTGCCCAAAAATTTGCACTCGCATGGTGTAGTATCAGCATTGTGATGTTGGGAATGGGCTTACAGATGCCATTTGGAGGTTGTTGGTAGGAGGATGGGCTTATAGATGCCATCTGCAGGAGTGTCGATCGCATAAGAGATTCCTTAGCGAGAACTTGCATACTTGTTGTTGTAGAAGATTCTACTGGGGAAGTCTAACTTTTGTTGAGATTTAGGAACTTGCCTGTACTTCAACTGAGAGAATGCCTCGGTTGAGTATTAAGAACCTGTCCACAATTCAACTAGGGGGTAATCTTCATCAAGATCTAGGAACTGACTCATGCTCACCGGGAGTATACCGTTGAGGTTATAGTACTCGTCCATACTATGACGTAGGGAAGCATCTTCATCAAGATCTAGGAACTGTCTCGTGCTCACCGGGAGTATACCGTTGAGGTTATAGAACTCGTCCACACTATAACGGAGGAAAACATCAAGATCTAGGAACTGACTCGTGCTCACCGGGAGTATACCCTTGAGGTTATAGTACTCGTCCACACTATGACGTAGGGAAGCATCTTCATCAAGATCTAGGAACTGTCTCGTGCTCACCGGGAGTATACTGTTGAGGTTATAGAACTCGTCCACACTATGACGGAGGAAAACATCAAGATCTAGGAACTGACTCGTGCTCACCGGGAGTATACCGTTGAGGTTATAGTACTCATCCACACTATGACAGAGGAAAACATCAAGATCTAGGAACTGTCTCGTGCTCACCGGGAGTATACCGTTGAGGTTATAGAACTCGTCCACACTATGACGGAGGAAAACATCAAGATCTAGGAACTGACTCGTGCTCACCGGGAGTATACCGTTGAGGTTATAGAACTCGTCCACACTATGACGGAGGAAAACATCAAGATCTAGGAACTGACTCGTGCTCACTGGGAGTATACCGTTGAGGTTATAGTACTCGTCCACACTATGACGTAGGGAAGCATCTTCATCAAGATCTAGGAACTGTCTCGTGCTCACCGGGAGTATACCATTGAGGTTATAGAACTTGTCCATACTATGACGGAGGAAAATTATCGAGATTGAGAACCTTATCTGAAATTCAACCGAGGATAATTCAATTGAGATTTAAGAACTGGTCAGATCTTCGACTAAGCTGAGAACTTACTGTGTCTTTCCTGAAAGGTAAAGGTCAGTCATATGCAATGCATGATATGGATCAGGAAATGATGTTCTCAAAATAAATGAGATTTTATCCGTATGATACGTATGTGCATGTATCATGATGTATGGGAATATAATGTTTTAGCTGGGGAAGATAAATCCCGGAGCTGCTGGAGAATAGAGTAGAGTTCTTCGTTTCCGCTGGGGATGATTGAATGAAGATGATTGTGAGAATAAACCTGCAGGAGAAAAGAGCTTCGTTGGGGAATAAACTGATGAAGAGATTACTCTGTGGGGAATTACTCTGTGGGGGATAGATGCCTTGCTGAGATTTTGATGATAAACTCCGTCGGGGATCCCGTTGATAAGCTCTGTTGGGGATTTTAATGATGAACTCCGCTGGGGATAGAAAGAATCTTCGCTGGGGATGACCTTTCAGTTGCAACTTGCTGAGGATAACCCAGTTAGAATTTTGTGGGGATAACCTCTGAGTTCTGCTGAGGAGACTTATTTGTGCTTCGCAGGGGATAAGCTTCCAGAGTCTACTGGGGAAGATGATTCAACTCCATTGGGGAAGCTTTTATAGACTGCGCTGGGGAACTGACTCCATTGTGGTATCTTGTATTCCGCCGGGGAACATTCTTATATTCTGCTGAGGAATATTAAGACTGTCGGGGATGCTCTTACGCTTGCTGGAGAATATCTTTATACTCCGTTGGGGAATATTAAGACCTTCTGGGGATACCCAACCTTTTTAGGGCTGATGGTAGATTAACTCTGCTTGGGGGAGAGTATTGCTGATTCATTCATGGTTGCAAGTCTCAGTGGGGAGAGCTGCCATTACTGTTTTACTCTGCGGGGATATCTTGGTCATATTCTTCAGCTGAACCTACCTTGGTACCTTGGTGGACAGAGCAACTAGACTGCTCGGACAATTCTTATGCCCCTATTTCTGATATTACCAGTAATTCATCCTTTGTTTCACATGTAAATATTTATGAGCATCAATTAATGTCAAATACATATATCAAAAATGAACATTGGACGTTCTTTACAAAACAAAACAGATAAAGGAAAAACAATTTGAAATTTGTCTAAAAAATGAATTTGTATTGATTTTGAAGTTTGCCTGTAAATAGGCGTTTTTATACAAGAGGCTGACGTCCTAGTAAGAGGGCACCGCCGAACAAATAAAATTTATACAATTTCGTGAAAAGAAAACAAAACAGCTATGTGAATAATCCCACTGGATTCCAACTCTGCTATTGCCTTTATATCTTCAAGCATCTCATCATTTTGCTGCTTAGTTGAAGATGAATCTGATTGATTGGTGTCGTCCGAGCCTGATAGTTGATACCGGAATCTGGATGCAAGGTGATCCAATGAGACATAGTGTTACGCTTATCCCTAACTTTTACCTGGACCGCCCTTTCGGGTTTTCAGTCCACCGGAATACCCATTTTTGCCCAAGTCGCCTTTTCAGGTTTTCGACTTGCCGGGTGTACAAATTTTTTTCATTTTCATCCCTTATTTTTGCCCGAACCCTTTTGGTTCGCCGGGAAGCCCTTATTTTTTCCTAGGCCAGTCAACCTAGCGGGTCTTAGATTATGCGTAGTATCTTTTCACTATGTCTGTATTGACGGGGTGAGGAAGGTCGTCACCATCCATGGTGGTTAGAATCATAGCTCCTCCTGAGAAGATGTTCTTAACCACAAATGGCCCTTCGTAACTAGGGGTCCATTTGCCCCTGGGATCACCTTGAGGTAGAATAATGCGTTTGATTACCAGATCCCCAACTTGATACTCTCTCCGTCTGACTTTCTTATTAAATGCCTTGATCATCCGTTTTTGGTACGTCTGACCATGACAAATAGCAGTAAGTCTCTTTTCGTCGATTAGGTTTAGTTGATCAAGCCGGGTCTGGATCCAGTCATCTTCACTCAAACCTGCATCCTTCATGATTCGGAGAGAGGGTATCTGAACTTCAATGGGCAAGACTGCCTCCATACTAAAAACCAAGGAATAGGGTGTTGCCCCTGTTGACGTCCGTGCTGAGGTACGGTACCCATGAAGAGCGAATGGTAACATCTCATGCCAATCTTTGTAGGTCACTGTCATCTTCTGCACAATCTTCTTAATGTTCTTATTAGCTGCTTCTACAGCCCGATTCATCTTCGGTCGGTAGGGAGAAGAGTTATGATGTTGTATCTTGAATTACTCGCAGAGCTCGGTGATCATCTTGTTATTAAGATTGGTACCATTATCCGTAATGATCCTCTCTGGTACGCCGTACCGACAGATCAGGTTATTCCGAATGAATCGCGCCACGACGTTATTGGTTACTGTAGCAAAGGAAGTTGCTTCAACCCACTTTATGAAGTAATCAATAGCTACAAGGATGAAACGATGCCCGTTGGATGCCATAGGTCTGATCTCGCCGATCATATCAATGCCCCACATTGCAAAAGGCCAAGGAGCTGTCAAAATGTTCAGCGAAACTGGAGGTATGTGCACCTTATCAGCATAGACTTGACACTTGTGACATGTCCGAGAATGCTGATAACAGTCGGCCTCCATTGTGGACCAGTAATATCCTGCCCGAAGGATTTTCTTTGCCATGGTATGTCCACTGGAATGAGTTCCGAAAGTACCTTCATGTAGATCTGCCATGATCCTTTCTGCTTCAATCTTATCCACACAACGCAGTAAGGTTGAATCATGGTTAAGTTTGTAAAGAATGTCATTGCTGATGAAGAACTTCGCCGCGAATCTCCTCGGAAATTTCTTGTCATTAACAAATGCACCCTCGGGGTACTCCTGAGCTTCAAGGTATCTCTTCACCTCATGATACCAGGGCTTTTCTGTTACCTCTTCAGTCTCAAGATCACAATAATGTGTTGGTTCATCCAATTTCCAAATGATGATCCGGGGGGCCTCATTGTCCCATTTGACCTTGAACATAGAAGACATCGTAGCTAACGCGTCCGCTAACTGATTCTCCTCTCTAGGGAAGTGTTTAAAGGTTACCTCCTTGAAATGGGGAAGCAATGTCAACACATACTCCTTGTACGGAATAAGATTTGGGTGTTTCGTATCTCACTCGCCTTTGATCTGACTGATCACGAGAGCAGAATCTCCGAAGACACTTAGAAACTTAATCCTTAGGTCAATTGCAGCTCGAAGACCCACGATGCATGCTTCATACTCCGCCATGTTGTTGGTGCAGTTGAAACATAGACGGGCGGTGAACGGAGTATGAGAGCCTTTATGAGATATGATCACAGCGCCAATGCCGTTACCCAAAGCGTTCGAAGCTCCATCAAAGTACATAGACCATCGTGATCCCTCCTCAGGTCCTTCATCCGGTCCAGGTGTCTCACAATTAGTTATCAACATGATATTCTCGTCCGGGAATTCAAAGTTCATAGATTGGTAATCATCCACTGCCTGATGTGCCAAATGGTCTGCCAATACACTTCCCTTGATAGCTTTTTGGGTCGTATATTGGATGTCGTACTCAGTCAAGATCATCTGCCATCTTGCTATTCTTCTGGAGAGTGCGGGCTTCTCGAAGATATACTTGATTGGATCCATCTTTGAAATCAACAAAGTGGTGTGAGTCAGCATATACTGTCTTAGCCGGCGAGCAGCCCATTCCAAAGCGCAGCAAGTTTTCTCGAGCAGTGAGTATCGGGTCTCACAGTCGGTAAACTTTTTGCTAAGGTAATAAATAGCATGCTCTTTTCGGCCAGACTCATCATGCTGCCCCAGCACACACCCCATTGAGTTGTCAAGTACTGTCAAGTATAAGATCAGAGGTCTCCCTTCAACTGGTGGCATCTGAATAGGTGGCTCCTGGAGATACTCCTTGATTCTTTCGAAAGCGGTCTGACATTCATCGTTCCAACATACCACTTGATCTTTCTTCAGTAGCTTGAAGATCGGTTCATAGGTAGCAGTTAGGTGAGAGATGAATCGGGCAATGTAGTTCAGTCGTCCCAGAAAGCCTCTGACTTCTTTCTCTGTCTTGGGAGCTGGCATCTCTTGTATAGCTTTCACTTTGGCAGGGTCCACTTGAATACCTTTGTCGCTCATGACGAAACCCAGTAGTTTACCAGACCTCACCCCGAAGGTGCACTTGTTCGGGTTCAACCTCAACTTGTACAACTTCAACCTGTCAAACAGCTTCTGTAGATGGTTAAGGTGTTCCTCCTCAGTCTGGGACCTTGCAATCATATCATCGATGTATACCTCAATTTCATGATGGATCATGTCGTGAAACAAAGCAACCATAGCACGCTGATATGTTGCCCCAGCATTTTTCAACCCAAAAGGCATGACCTTGTAGCAAAAGGTACCCCGCTGAGTAACAAAGGTGGTCTTCTCCATGTCTTCGGGAGCCATTTTTATCTGATTATAATCGGAGAAGCCGTCCATAAAGGAGAATACCTTGTGTTGAGCGGTGTTGTCAACCAGAACGTCAATATGAGGCAGAGGGAAGTCATCCTTAGGGCTCGCTCTGTTTAAATCCCTGTAATCAACACACATTCTGACCTTACCATCTTTCTTTGGCACGGGAACCACATTGGCAACCCACTGAGGGTAAGAAGTCACTGCTAGAAAACCGGCGTCAAACTGTTTCATAACTTCAGCCTTGATTTTCTCATACATCTCTGGGAGCATACGGCGGACCTTCTGTTTTACGGGAGGAAAATCTTCCTTGGTAGGCAGGCGATGAACCACAATGTCAATATCCAATCCAGGCATGTCTTCGTAAGACCAAGCAAAGATCTCAACATAGTCATGTAGCATCTGAATCAACCGTTGTTTCACACTAAGCTCCAGATTTTCACCAATCTTAACTTCCTTCTTGTTTGTCTCAGTACCCAGATTCACTGTTTCCACTGGCTCTTCATGTGGCTGAATGGCCCTTTCTTCCTGGAGCAGCAGTCTTGCAAGTTCACCAGGAACTTCGCAATCATCCTCACCTTCGTCTTCGGCTAAGTTGATCGGATTTTCAAAGTCATAACTGGCAGTAGCAGAGTCGTTGCCAGTGAGATCCAGAGTGGATGTGGACCTGTATATGTGAGTGTATGTAAATAGCTATTTTGCAATATATAATAAAGAAAAACAGAGAGCGCAAAATTTGAAATGCAAGAACGTCCAATGTTTCTTATTTGATGATATATGAAAATGACACACAAAAGCCCTCACAAATGACGCCATGGTGCCCCGGGTAAGACACCGGGCCATAAAGTTTCAAAACATTGTCTGTTACAAATTCAAAACAAAGAGTTCATTACTGGGTAACAAAAGTAATAGGGATGAAGTCCTTTGTTGTCCAGTTGCTTGGTCCACCGTTGGTCGTAGGATAGATCCAGCTGTCGAATTCAGACTCCTCCACATCATCTTCAATGGAATTTACTCCCGAGTTGCTGATGAACACAGGAGGTCTTCTAATCCTTACACTACGAACAGCCCTTTGAGCTTCTGCAGTGAAACCCAAACCAAACTTGTTAGTCTTCTGAGTAAAATTAGGGAGTCGGCCCTAATTTGCACACTCACCCTTCTTGATAACAGCCCAGGCATCCTTTAAGGAAGCCATCTTCATAGGAGAACCTTCAACCACAGTCTCAGCTGACGCCAATGTCTGAGGAACCTCTTCAAAGTGCTGAAATGGGGTCTCAATGAACTCCCCATCCATCTCTACGTATCTGAACAAGTTGAGGTGGCTGACCATATACTCTTCCTTCCCCTGTACTGTCACAATCTTCCCTCTGACCGGGTACTTCAGCTTCTGATGGAGTGTTGAGGTCACGGCCCCAGCTTTATGGATCCATGGACACCCCAGCAAACAAGAGTAGGGCGGCCGAATGTCCATTACATAGAACGTGGAATTGAAGACCTGAGAGCCAACTTTAATTGGAATATCAACTTCACCGTGCACCATCCTTTTAGACCCGTCAAAGGCCCTGACAACGATGTTACTTGGATTTAGATCTAACCCTTCGCAATCCAACTGGTCTAGAGCTTTCTTGGGCAAAACGTTCAATGAGGAACCAGTGTCAACCAACACATGTGCAAGAGTAGTGCCCCTGCATTCAATGGAGATATGCAGGGCATCGTTATGGTTCTTCCCTTTAGCAGTCAGATCAGCGTCGGAGAAACCCAAACCATTATCGGCAGTTAAATTGGCCACACAGTCGATGAACGGATCAGCTGATGTCTCTTGTGGCACGTGGGCAGTTTTTAGAAAGGTAATCAGGGCCTTGGCATGGGCCTCTGAACACAACAACAATGACAACATAGAAATCTTGGATGGGGTTTGCCCCAGTTGCTCAACTACATTATAATCACTCTTCTTAATAATCTTCAGAATCTCTTCCATCTCTTGTTTGGAAGCTTCAATAGTGATGGTCTTCGGTGCCTCCGTCTGGGCAGGCACATCAGTGGCGATCTCCTTGCCCCGAGAGTTAGATGACTCGGCGACAGGGGTAAGGATAGGAACTTGATCAGGAATCGTGATAGGTACACTTGCAGGCTTAATGACAACAGGTCTTCGGGCAGCTGGTGGAGCAATATCAGGTGAGAAAAGTCTACCGCTGCGGGTGACTTTAGCAGGTCCAGTAATGTTGCTGACGCCGGTATCAGCATCCCACTCTTGCTTAACTCCAAGAACATAAACATCTGCCCCATAGTGCCAGGGGACAGCTTTGTCAGAGGTGTAGGGGATGGGTCCCGGAATAGTGATAATTACAGGTGCAATCTTCGGAGTAGATGTAATTCTAACAGGCTTCCTCGAGGGAGCCTTGGAAGAATTGTCAAAAATGGTAATAATGGCAACTTCTTCAGAATGAACGGATGGAACAACAGTTTTTTCAAACAGGATCTCTTTACTATCCATCAGGCTTTGGATACCTGACTTCAAAGATGGGCAACCAGTAGGTAAAACAGAACACATATGGCAACCTTCGCCACAGCCCGGAAATAATCTGGCTAGCAACAGGTTCTTCTTGACAGTCAACAGAGGGGTAGCAATATCTTCTACGGAAATCACAAACAAGTCTTCTTCTAGAGCATTCACTCCATGCTTGGGCATGGGGGCTGTTACAACATTAGGCCTCTCGGGCGCCTCAAACTCAATCTCCTTTGCCTCAATTAGGTCTTGGACCTTGTTATTCAAAGCCCAACAATCATCCGTATTATGCCCCGGGCTATCAGAGTGATAAGTGCAGCTGGAGTTAGGGTTATACCTTGGTGATGTTGTATTTGAATTCTTTGGGGGTTCCTTTAGAGTCACCAGATTAGTCTTCAGCAACTGTGGCAGAATCTGAGACAAAGTCATGCTGAGACGAGTGAATTGCCTTCTAGGTCTCTCATCCTTTTGTTGATTGTGATGCTGAGGAGCACCAGCAGGTTTTGAAATAACAACCGCGTTGACAGCTTGGCGGTGTTTCGGTCTACTTTGTCTTCTTGCACTGTAGATAGCACTGGACTCATTCTTAAGCGGCTTCTTCTCGGTGCTCGATGAGGCACCCTTCTGTATCTTCCCAACCTTAATACCAGCTTCAATTCTCTCACCAGTCAAGATAAGGTATGTAAACCCAGCAGAAGAGTTTCCAATCAAATGGTTAAAGAATGGACCAGACAGGGTCTCCAAAAACATATCAACAAGTTCACGATCAGCTAAAGGTGGTTGCACCCTTCCGGCAAGGTCCCTCCACTTTTGAGCATACTCTTTAAATCCTTCACCCGTTCCTATTGACATACCCTGGAGTTGGGTACGCGTAGGAGCGAGGTCGGATTTGTACTGATACTACCTATAGAATGCAGTAGCCAAATCTTCCCAGCTACGGATACTGGCTCCGTCCAACTGATATAACCACTCAAGTTGAGTCCCTGAGAGACTGTCTTGAAAGAAATGGATCCATAAGTTCTTATCAGCAGTGTAGGGCTGGATCTTCCTCACGTATGAACAGAGGTGCAACTTTGGACAGGAAGCTCCGTCATACTTGGCAAAGGCAGGTGCCTTGAACTTATGGGGAATCGCCACCTCAGAGGATAGACCTAGATCTCCGAAGTCCAGACCGGGCACCTTCTGTATCTCCATAGCGCTCAAACGGTCTTCCAGCTGTTTGTACTTATCCTCAGCAGGAGGATACTGTTCTTCATCATAGTCCGTCTCGTTGTCGGAAACCACAGGGCTAGGAGCCCTCCTTTCTTGTGAACTATACTTCCCTTCAGATGAGGTAGTCAGATCAACTTCATTCTGCAGCCTGTTCCCAAACCTATGTCCAGTGTTGAACAGGACTGACCTCTTCTTCTTCTTCTTTTTCTCCTTCAGAATCAAGGTCTTCAGGTCCTGCAGACCCTTAGCTAGATTCATGAACAACTCTTGAAACTGGGAATTCTGGGCCTGGAGGGCCTTGATAGCTTGCTCAGTTGAAGGTTCAGCAGACATGATAATTGAGCGCTGAAATAAATAGCGAAGAAGATAAGAGACCTGTAATGGGGTACCTGTTTATGAAGTGCATGGGATGAAATGCGTATGATTTATGATTTCAAAGACAATCGGGATTCAAATTTGTAAACAAGAAAGGAAACGCACTTTATTAGATTTAAACTTCAAAATTTAAATTGTTCAACAAACTGCCCTTAGGCGTTACAAGAATGGAAATACTGAAAAGTAAATAAAAACTGTAACGACAACATCAAAGGTCCATCAATGCTCCCATGGTCTCTTCTTCTCAGTACGGACATAATCATTCAGGATCCGCTCATTCTCCAACTGTCGAGTCAGCTTCTGTATCTTCTGCTCTTGTTCATTGAACCTCTCCCGATAAGAATCTCGTTCTTCCCTCAATTGCATCCAAGGCCTCTTCAGTTTCCCAATATCAGTGGGCATATAAGGGTGGAGAATGGTTGGAAGAACCCCGTCTTTATCAGCAACTTCAAGAGTAACAGGCCTGATAGCTTCATATGGCATACCTAGCTTCTGGGCACGGATGCGGACCCATCTGAGAGATGGCTCCATTGGCAGAGAAGTCTTTGGTCCCAACTCATGTAGGTCAGATTGGTGAACTCTGTCCCAAGCCCTGATGAATCTACGACGCAGCTCGTCGCTATCTCCCTGAAAATCAAAGATGATATGAGGCATCAACATCTCATGAGGCCCTTCTCTTCTGGCTCTTCCAAACTGACGGAGATCTAAGCATGGGTTGTAGGAAATCCCTCCATGGAGTCCGATCAATGGAACATTAGGATACTCTCCACAGCGATCAATGACAGTCACCTCATCCAAGCCTTTGATAGTCCAGATAATGTCATTATTAGTAAGAGACATCACCCTATAAGCCCAACCCATTCCTTCTTTGTTCTTCAGTATGGACTTAGGGAGGTGCGAAATAAACCACCTCGATAATAAAGGAGCACAACACATCAAAGTTCCCCGCTTTTGGGCAGTACGAGCATATAGCTGATGAAGTATATCACCCAAGAGAGTGGGTACCGGATTCCGAGAGATGAAGATCTTTATGGAATTAACATCAACAAAAGTGTCAGGATTTGGAAACAATACCAGACCATAAATCAAGAGAGCCAGAATGTCCTCGTACGCCTTGAAGTCTAAGTTGTCCCAGAAGTAATTAGCTTTGTTAACCAAAAACTTAGCCAGAAAACCCTTAGCTCCGCTTCTAGTCTCCCAGTTGGCCATTACCTCCTCATTGGTCAAGTGAAGGGCTGCAGCAATCTCTTCAGGCCTAAGAGTCTTTTCCCAACCAGTAAATGGAGTTTGCTCCAAAACAGAGATACCAAGCAACTCAGAGAATTCTTCCAGGGTAGGGACTAGATGGAAGTCTTGAAAGGTGAAGCAATGGTATAGCGGATCATAAAACTGGACCAGGACACTCATCATTTGTTCGTCCAACTTTGAGGTGACCAAACTGAGAAGAGAACCATGCCTCCTGATGAAGGAAGTAGTGTCTGGAATCCTGACAACCAACTCTTTAAGTAGGGTAGGTACTTGGACAAAGTTGATCCAGATAGTATTCCTACGCATAGGCATCATGATGACCTACAAAACAGAGCAAAGATGAAACCCTCTTGTCTTTGAAATAGGTTAGTCCTTATGCAAAATGTATGCAATGTTATGATGTCATGATGTCATGGTAAAGGCACACCATAAGTATCCACAAAAGGAAAACATGGTAAAGGCACACAAGTCACACAAAAGAGCCCTTAGATTTCAGGCTGGCATGGAGCTTAGGTACTACCCTCTTTCAGTTTCAGTTGGTTAAGACCTGTCCTAAAAAATAGTAATCGGGTTCTAGAGGATCTCAATATCACTGACTACCCTCAATCGGTCATAATTCCAGTTTAGCAACCTTTTCCTGCGGCCGGAATCATCGCGAGAGTTTAGTCTCAATGAGTGTAGCATACTGCTACTATTCTATGGCCAAGTTGGTCAATTTAAGGTTCTAAGGTCAGTTGGTGCTTAATGACTCCTTAGAAGACCCATATTCACCTCGTTCCAACACAAGGGATATCGGTACAGACCAAGGTGTCACACCAACGTAGCTACTGCTTCATCCTTGTCGGTCTACGCCGGACAGATCCCTCACAGTTTATTGCTACTTACCTAAAAAGGGTACCCCCAGATCCGGGTTAGGATCTATAGAATTCCAATACAAGCCCACAAAATTAAAGCATACAAAGCATACAATTGAAAACACAAGTGATCTAATCCTAAGGTACACCTCACTTATTTAGGAATCCCCAGCAGAGTTGCCAGTTCTGTGATCGGTGGGAAAGAACTGACTGTTTTGGAATGCTGGTTCGCATTTGCATTTGTTTTCGCAAAATGTCGCGGTAAGCAAGAGTCGCCACCGTCTTTTATTTTATCCAACAAGGAAAGGACAAAAGCACAGAAAAATTCCTTTTCGAGATGTTTCTCGGGTTCGGGAGGTAGATTATAGAAAGGAAAGGTGTTAGCACCCTTTCTATACGTGGTTATCCACGGGCTCTTAGGTACTTGCTCACTATGTTTTCAAAAGTTTTCTTTTCTCTGAGTTTGTGGGTTTGAAAAGAGTTTTTGTTTGAAAGGAGTGTAAGTGCGAAAAGTTTTGTTTTTGTTTTAAAAGGAGCAAGTACTCAAGAACATCTACCTACTCAAAAAGGAATTAAACTGTGCAAATGTCCTTTAGACAATGCTAGCCCACTATGGATGAGTATGTAGCACCGTCGTTGGGGTTTAAGGGTCAATTCGATTAAGGGACGTGTGGTCACTAAAGCAATGTTAGGATGCCTTAGCGGTAACCCTAATGTCTTAGACCATTTTATCCGAGGCAATTGTTTCGAGGCAACTTATGATCTTTGGAAAAGAGGGCGACCTCTAAAACTTCCTATACTCAATGACCACGTTCGAGGCAACCAAGTGAGGCGTACCCTAAGAGTGGCATGTGCAAGTGTATTGTTTTTCAGTTCATTTATCTTTGTACATGTTAATGGTGAGCTACTGTTGATTTTAAATTAAGATTTATCTTGTCATGCATTGCCTATTATTCAAACATCTAACAGTTAATAGTTTCAGAATATAAATTGCGGAAAATAAATCTAAGCTATTACAAGGCGTCGGGTATTTACATCGCCAAAAACAAACCTTTGAAAATTAAATTACGAAAAGTAAATAAAAGTGGTAAATAAAATCCTAAGTTAAAACTATTACATCCTCTGAGCAATTACACAAATATAGATCAAAGACAATACGCGCGAGAAAAATTGAATCGGAGTGTCCTAGGGTTTTGAACCTTTTTCATTATATAAAGCATATTTTTTGTTCTTTTTGATTTAAGAATTAAGTCTAGCTAATAATTAATTAATTAATTAAAAGAAAATATTTTTTGAGTTTTATTTTAATTAAGGAAATAAAATTAGAAAGGTAAAAATATATCAAAACCCTAACTCTAAATCAATTTTAATTTAATGCAAAATATGTTAAAATTAAACCTAATTAAAAACTAAATTAATTGGTTAATGGTTTATTTACAAAAATAAATAATAAAATTAATGATGAAAATAATATTTTTATGATTTCTGATTTTTATATAAAAAAAGGTTGATTTGTTAATTAATTAGTTTTTAATAAAAATAATAGAAAGCAAATAAAAAAAAATAATGAAAAGAAATAAAAAATATGAACAAACTTTGGGGGGGTATGGGCCTAAAGAGGTTGTATGATCAGCAATTTTGGGCCCATATTCAATCAGCCTGTTTGACTTTCCATTCCCATATGCGCTGGTTGACTTTAGTCTATGGTGGTCCATCAGCCTGGTTCATTGGATCTTGGTTTGCAGCCACTTGGCAATTGGGATCTGGAGGTATTTGGTGAACCATGCTTGGAACGTTGCACCTGAATACCTGAAAAGCAAAACCAAATAATGTTTTGGGGGACCTGGGATTCGAACCCAGGTCCCATTGGACAAATCAACTAGCGCGCTACCAACTGAGCCATGATGTTAACTTGTTAGTGGAATAGAAGCTAAATATTATATACAAACAATTCAATTATGCCTGGCCAAAAATAAAAAAACACGCAATTGATTCAAATGAACCAATCACGCCCCACCACGTAATCGTCTTCTTCACAAAACCTGGTTCGGTTACCTGCGGATTTTTATCCGCAGGAAGGTTCCTAGGATCTCTCCAAAATCCTCCCTAGGCCACAAAAACGGAATCCAAGAGTACCAATGTACTCGTCTCACTCCCCTGAACTCATCCATGGCCATTATTGGCCTTAATTTAACCTGCACAGAAAATGCCCAAAAACAAGAACAAGAACCCTAGGTTCTGGATACAAGGTTATAAGCCATAAAAATAAAATCAAATATTATAGAAACGTTGGAAATTGAATGGTGAGTATGAATGCACAAGAAAATTGGCAAAAAGGTGCAAGAATGATGAGTTGCGTTTTCATGTTCAGAGGTGTTTTCAAGAACATTTACAGCACGATTTAGGTGATGAAAAGGCTTCTTTTTTATTGGTATGGCTCCACTGGATGTCAAGGAAGAGAGCTACGCTTTGCTTTTGGTCTGAATTCGCCTCTAAGGTTGTTTTCAATCTCACATTTTTCAAGCTTTTTTTCTCAAAGTGGTATGGCCGTTTCTGCAGACTTCTATGCGTGTTTTTGATTTGTGAGGCTTGCTTGCATATAATGGAATGATTCTAGGTTAAAACATGGGCCAATATCCTTGTGCATTGAAGAATCAAGATTGCACTTTGATCACCATTAACATGTTTCCAAATATGGGCAAGATCTGATTTTTTATGCTTGAATGAGCCATGATGCGATTTGATTGAGTGAATAATGATGATTGCAAGTTGTATAAATCACAAAGATCCATTTACATCAATTTTTAGATTTTATTTGATTTAATATTGATTTAAAATGAATTAAATCAATAAAAATAAAATAAAATAGAAAAATAAGTGAATGGTCATGAAATTAAGTATGGGACACGTGTGTGGCATGACAAGACCAAATCAAGTGGAAAAAAGTGGGCCTTTTTGTCAAAAATTTGAGTTTTGAGGATAGTTGACTTTTGGCAATTTTGGAAAAATGCCCAACTTCAACAATGCATAACTTCTTCAATTTTGAACTTTTGGAGGTGTTCTTGGACTTTTTAGAAACCTTTAGATGTCCTATAATCAACCCTTTTCGTCTCATCTAATTTTGATGTTCCATTCTCAAGTTATAAGCTTTGGCAAAAAAGGTGTTTTTGTTGACTTTCAAAAATGACCTATAATGTCCAAATTTGTAACTTTTTGTGAGAGCATTTCTTGATCTTGAGGTGTGAAGATGTATTGTAGTAGATTGAATCCTATTCAAAATGATATTTGGATGGATCATTTATCATAAAGTATGAGAAAATTATGCCTGGTCAAAGTTAAGTTGACTCCTCCTACAAAACCCTAATTTAGCAACTTTTGAATCTTGATGAATCTTGAGCAATCCTTGATGAATCATGATCAACCCTTGATCAAATGATGAATTATCCTTCAAAATTAGAATGTTGACAAAAAATCTTGAGGTTTGACTGTATTTGGGACACAGTTGACTTTTTCCCTAACACAGTCGATTTTTGGGCCTCTTGAGCAATTGACTGACCAAACTTCCTCTACAAGGCTTGAAATTTGACATGGATGAATTTAGGAACATATTAAGACATTGGGAAGAACTTGGGGCCATTTGTATATGAGGACCTTAGTGCAACACAAAACCCTAATTTTGACTTGACTGCCTTAGGAGGTGATTTGACTGTCCAACCCTTGAGCCATCTTGGGCAATTTGAAGATCAATCTTGGCAAATCTTGAGGAATATGGGAGGGAAAATTTTGAGGTACAACACACCCTTAGGGTAATTCCACTTTTTTGCCTTACAAAAATGGTCATGTTATGCATGTGGGGTATCTTAGCAAAAAGCAATCAAAAATACAAGATCATAGTCCCTCGATGATGCTATCAATGTTTCCTTTCCAAATGATCTTAGTCCCTCGAAGAGAAATGCTAAGATATCTCACAACATTTCAATCATGGATATACGATGACCCATGCCCGTCCCTTTACATCCAAAGATAAGGCTTCTTACCAAATCAATAGTAAGATAGTAATATCAAAGGAAAGGAAGAAATGAACAAAGACTTTTGAGTAGGTAGATTGTTCCTAGTTGCTTGCTCATTTTTCAAATTAAACATCCTTGCTTATTTTCAAAACAAACACCAAACACTTTCAAAACATTTTCCAAACATGAAATATTTTCAAAATCCCAACACTTTGTATAAGTTCTTACAAACAAGAACTATTACGAAGTTTGCCTAAACGAAGGCGCCTTTTCAAAATACTTTCAAAAAACCACACAAAGCACATTTTTTCAAATAAAAGCTAGTGATCTAGCAAGCAACTAAGAGCCCATAGATTACTATGGATGAAAAGGGTGCTAACACCTTCCCTTTTCATAATCTACCCCCCCCGAACTCAAGAAATCATCTCAAAGGTCTTTCCTGTTCTTTTCAGCCTTTCCTTTTGGATAAAAGAAAATTCGGTGGTGACTCTTGCTAACCGCAATATTTGCGATAAAACGCAAAACACCTAAGTCAATTCTCCCACTGTATCACACCTGCTTTCGTTTCACAAGCACAATATTGCCACATTATGAACACACAAATGGTGCCTTCGAAGGACATACATTTGGTCTGCTCGAAAGACACACATTTGGTGGAGACAAACTTGTTTTGCCTTTTGATGAGGTTTGGTTCAAGTTGCTTGTTGGGCAAGAGATTATATGCTGCCCAACCCAAGCCTCATGCACTAATACATTCATGACAAATGAGTCTTTGATTGGCCAGAATGAAGTCCTCACTTAGGCTATTGGAATCAAGCAGCTAAGGCAAATAGATGGGTACAACAAAAGAACCATTTGAAGGACATGTAAATGATCCATTCGAAGAATCATTCAAAGGCACATCCGAAGGACATATAGTGTTGTCTAAAAAAAAGGGGTTTGGTCAAAAGTTAGATCTAGTTGGTCAAAATGAAAGAGAGATATGCAAAGATGCTGGTTGGCCCAAAATCCCACATATTGCCATACTCAAGTTTCCTGCACAAGCATTCTGAAGGAAGCTTCGATTAGATTGGAAAGAGTTTTTGGTTGGGGCTAGCTGAGTAGGGGCTCAATCGAAGAGGCCCCAATGATGAGATTTGAGTCATTTGAAGGACACGCCTTGGTGGCCCATTCTAAGAGAGCACAAAGCATACATATGAAAAACACTAAAAAAGTCCATTCGAAGGAGGCAACCAAAAGCCCATTCGAAGGGTACACAAAAGGTCTATTCAAAGGACCCATTAGAAGGGCGTACAAATGGTCCAATCGAAGGGCAGGGACTGAAGGCATTCGAAAACCATTGATGTCCATATTCATTCAAATTCAAAAAAGAGACAAGTTTCCATGACTTTGGCAAAGTTACGAAACATCATTCATGGCTTTGAAGACACTTGTTTATGGATGTTTAAACTTTGTTCTCTTGTCCCCTTCATCCCCTCTATATAAAGAACCACATACATACGCACAAGAGAGGCTGGACACAACGCTAGAGAGACACACGAAATTAAAAACACATTCTTAGAAGTTTCCCGAGGCTTTTTCCAATCATCACCGGACCCTAAGCAAGCACACGTACATAAGCCAAATCAAAACAACCCTTAAACAAAGGTACCCACGCTTGAGGCCATAAATTCATCCATCTCCATTGGTAAGAATGGGTAAAAAGGTCAAACTTACATTTGCATGACATATTAGCATTTGTTTTATTTCTAACACTTGCTGCAGATATATCCTGAATAGACCCAACACGCACAAGATCGAAGGACCTGGATTTCGACACCCAGGTCATGATTTTGTTTTATTGACACTT